>CM027097.1:9814051-10321551 GCA_015343265.1 Pao palembangensis | reverse complement strand
TTGTTTGGGGAAACGTATTTTACAAAATTCAAGAGCAAGAACAAACATTTCATCCAGAAAGGCAAGTTATAATAATAACAATAAAATATAGAACAGGCTGAACAGGTGTCAGGTGTGATAACGTTACACAGTAACAGTTTTTCAGCTACACAATAGCATAAAGAACATACGTGGGAGGTTGAAAAGGCAGAATTAGCATAACAAGCTCGCGACTCCAACAAGCTAGCTACTGGTTAGCAAGTTCACCAAAATCTCCGTCTCTTTCTTCATTGAATTCTTCATCCTCGGTGAAGAGGAGTTTCTTTTGGGGGCATTTGTGTTCAGTCTTTCTCAGTTGTCTTTAAGTTAATGTTTAAATTCATTTCCAGTGGTACAGGAGTAGCACATACCGGTAGTTGTCACAAGCCTAGAGCGCCCTCACGCAGTTGTAGGTAATATTTACTCCTTGGTCATGTCGGTCAGGGTGAATTAACATGTTTTAATTTATATATAAGTTGCACCTGAGTAGGAGCAGAGAAACTATGAAAACAACTTATAGTCTGGAAAACAGGGTACATCAAATCACACTCTAAAAACAGGGTGAACCATCACGATTGACGGCTGAACCCTTTAAAGACCTGAGCTGGCTTTCATCCGCCAACCCCAAATCGTGTGAAATTCCACTGGAATTCCAAAGGAACTTGGGATTGGAACTCCCGAGCCGGAACCCTGAGTTCTCAGAGTGTACCATCATTTCCCCGCCTGACAAGGGCTCCTCGCTCTCCGGAGCCCGAGCGCAGGTGTCAAATGTCACCGCGGTAAATGTAAAGGTTAAACATTTTAACATTTAAATCTGGGGGGAGGATTCGATAAATGAGTCTGAATGGATGAAAACAGCAGGAATAAAGTGGAAATGTGCAGTTTGTCCAAAGTTAGCTGCAGGCGGCGGTGAGCAGAAATAGAGCCTCCAAATGTCAAAGCTTTTATCTTGAACCTGAACCCTTCATCATACGTGCATTAACGATTCAAAGCCTTTTGGTGAGGCAAAAAAAGCTGCATGTTCGGTGTCGTCGCCCCCTGCCGGAGGCCCGACGTGCGTATCAGCTCTGAAAATCCGGCCTTCCAGATGGCGATCCATTTCCACCAGAAACGCAGCGAAACTCAGACCTTTTCATCCGGTTCCACCGCGAAGGACTCGCGTTATTATACAGCAGCAGGGCCAGAAAAGGTCATTTCATTGAAAACGCGACACATTCTCCGTCGTTCACGCAGCTTTTTTTTTATTGTCTGAACTTTCGCTCTGAAGGCTAACGCCGCCGCCGCCGCCGCCGCACGTCCGTCCCCTTCCGGCGTATCAAATACCGCCGACAAGGTCACACGCCTGGAAAACATTCTCCCATAAAGCATTCTGCCGTGAAGAGCTTTGAGTTTTGAGACACGATAGCAGAGAACACCGGCGTTACTGCCCGATAATATCGCCTCTGTCTGCTTTTAGCCTAAATGTTCCCACGTTTCCCACGTTCCCTCCTGTCAGGAGAACTCGGGAATCGGGGCTAATCGGTCTCCGCCGATGGTCTAACGACATCCGTTGTGCACTGTTACCGCGTCATCGCCGACTTCTTTGGCTCTGACCGACAGGCCGCGCCCCCTGGTGGTGGGATACAGAAGTGACGCTAACTCGGCACTGCTGCACGTCTGCTGGAGAAAACATTTAGCGAGGCCGCTAACACCGCTAACACTATTAAAGTCAGTTCTGAGGCTTTAAAGGTGTCTTTTCAGCCCAACACATTAAAAATAATCAGATTAAACAGCTGTAGGTGAACACCGAGGTTCCGAAACGCTTTCTCAGGATAATTTGCCTTTTAAACTTCAATTTTAATGTTGAAACAGCGCCGATCCGGCGGCCTCTAATCGTATTTCTACGTTACAGGTTGTAATTCAAGCGTAAAGGTCTCCGCCTGTTGTCCACTTTGTCCTGTAACAGGAAATTAATGAAGGTCTCTGCTCTTTAAACGGGAAAATAATGAGCTTTGCAAAATATTCGCTCAAGGACGCGAAACATCAATTGAGTCCATTTAACCTCCGTGACGGCGGAGGGCAGGAAGAGTTCAGCGGACGCTATCGCAGCCTGAGTGCGGCTGTAGTTTATTAGAGCGTCTAATATTAACCGGAAACAGTCCAGGAACAACTTCTTTCTGAAGAAAGTAACGCGGCGGAGGTGAGCAGAAGCCATCATGCAGAAGGCGGAGCGGCGCTCTTCCTGCCATTAATCATCCTGTCAGCCTTTGCATCAACTACATTTGTCGTTAATAAATGAGCCCCTGATTGGGGGGCTGGGGGACTTTGGTGTTTCTGCATGTCTGATTTTGTGACTTTTCTGCTAATTAGAGGAAGGCTGAGCTGTAGAACCGCTCGGCGGCTGATTCAGAGTCAGTCCCGGGACGTGGGTGACATTTAGGAACCGCTGGAGGCGTTTCTTGTTTTTTAAGTCCGACCAGAGGGGGCGAGGTTGCGCAGCCGTGCTAATTCTCACTCTTCTTTGTTGGTGTTAGCGGTGAGAAAACAAAAGGACGGAGATGATTGTGAGAACAATCCAACGGAAAAGCAGCAGCAGCACATCTGCGAAGCATCTGGCGAAATGGGCCATTTCCTCCCGACAATCGTTGGCTTGATCCAGACACGGAGAGGCGCGAAGATCGCTCGCCAGGCGGCCGATTCGGGACCAACCCGAGCAAATATTCTCACGTCCTCGTTAAAGCTCCATTAGGAGAACGCGGTTTATTTACCCAGCAGGTTCGGAGAGAAGAGAACAACCGAGGTCCTCACCAACGGCCCCGTTCCTGAACAAACAAGAAAAGCTCGGTTTCACCAAGTAGAGCAACTTTCCACGGCTTTCGGCCGTTGCTAGGAAACAACAGGAATCTGCTGTCAGTCTGACAAAGCCACTTGCTCATTCGTGTGTTCTGCCAACTCACACTCGAACCCCCCCTCCCCCCCCAGGCTTGTATAATGTTAACAGCTTGTCACCTTATCACTGAATCCCACCGTTGCTGCACTTGAACATCTGTTATAATCATGTTATAACCTCTTCACCAGCAAACGCACGTGAACATTCGCTCCACGGAGCCAGATTGTTGTTATCAGCGGAGAAGACGGCGCCCAGGCCCTCAGCTGTGACACGACAGGCGGGGTTACGGGAGTGATTTATTAGCGAACGCGTTAGCGTAACAGTTTAACTCTAGCAGGACTCAAATGAAAAAAAGAATAAAAAAAGGTCATTTTCCTTCTGCATATGTAGACGTAGTTTATTTGCACTTTGATTCCCAAAGCTACGCCACGTTAGCTTTAGCTACTGTAGCATAATTTATGGTACGTCATGTTATTTTAAGACAAAGAAAATAAAAAAAACATCCGAAACTTAAGCCCAGACTGTCTCTGTTTACTTGGATGCGTTTGTGCTTCATAAAGACCAGCGTGTGGAATAAATTACACAGTAATTAATGTAAAACTCGTCAATAATGGAAGCGTCGGGAGGATTAACGGTGGTAGATCATGATGAAGTGAGCGCGCCTACAAGTAATATTCGCTTTAATAACGCGGATGCCGGCGCCCACATTTATCATGACAACCTCGATTAGCTCGCAGGAGGACCCGGAGGAAATTTACATGGAGGACGGAGACGGGAGGACGTCCATGGGGGGAGGGGGGTGTTATTTATGCATTAGCGATATGAAACTAATTGAATTTATCAGCTAGCGGAGGCGACGTGTCGCCTGAATTTAACATGCAGACATTTGCATTTACAGTAGCGCCGCGGCCGCGGGCAGAGCGGCGTGACAGCGAGCTGACGGCCCGGTTGGGGGTTTTTGTGTTTACAAGCTATCGTTTCTTTTGATAAAGAATAATGATGTAATAACTGCTCAGTTTAGTGGCACTTGGAGGCGGAGCTAGCACACGGTGGCAGGGCAGGGGGAGGAGCTCCCATTCCATCTTCCTGGCAAGGACACAATCGCCCGTGTTTGCTCAGACGGCGGTAAAGCGGGGAAACAATTTAGGGCGACTTCGGTAAATCCCGGAAACCAGAAACCTGTCCGGCTAGCCAGCGCGTTAGCCTCACGTCTCCTCGCCACCCCGGAGCTTCATCTGGGCTTCGAGCTGTGACTGGTAGCAAGAGAGGAGGGAAAAAAAGACAATGGGGTGAAATGTGTGGGGGGGAGTCTTGGCTGCTGGTGCACTTCCGTCCCTCCTGGCGCCACGTTTCCATCCTACCATCTCACCTGTTCCAGGTCTGGATCAACCTCATTAATTACGACACAACTTGGGAGTCGTGTCGGTAAATCTCAGCGCCAAACAGCCCGCCAGCCTGTTCCCGACAGCCTGGAGGGGCTCCTTAAAATAAAAAAAATAAAACAATATATATATACGGCGTAAAGCGGCAACATAAACGGCCACATCAATATTTCAGCTTTGTCGCCGTGGCGGCGGGTGACTTGACAGGCTGTAATCTGGCAGGCCGTGGCGGGGTGGGCGGGGTCGTCTCGGCGTGGACGGAGCGACGTGAGTGAGGCAATAAAAGCATCCTTTGAAGATTAGGCTGACCGGTGAGTGCGGTAAATTGCTCTCGCCGTGTTGCTCACTGGTGGAGACTTGTTCTCGCTGAGCACTGTGACAGCAAAATATTGGAATTTCTTCACCGGGAAAGTAAATAAAACACACACACACACACACACACACACGTGTGTGTAAACCTTTTTCTTCCACTTTTTGTTTTTCCACACTGAAATATTTCACCTTTTGCCTTCTTTGTTTCTTCTTGGCTACTTCCTGCTCGTGGAAATGGCGGGAAAACGCGGTGCAATCAAAAGACGGGTGAAATCGTTTTCTCCCTTTTTAACTTTCCAAGATCTAAAACACAATTAGCAAGCATCGGGTTTCTGTTGTTTCTCCCTTTGAGGTCTGTTTCTTTCTGGCCGCTGCCTCCCGGCGCGCCTCTGGCGCCGAGAAAAGCGGAGCCACCTTTCAAAGATGACGGCGCTACTGTAGCTAACGTTAGCCCCCAGCGCCGCTTCCAGACACATCCTGGGTGCACAAAGACAATCGCCAGACTGGTTACCGACTCTGACAGCGTCAGAGGCGTCGGGAGGGGTCCGTTAACGCGGAGAGGAGCGACGGCGGCACAGAATATAGATGAGTTAGCGCGGTCGGACAACTGTAACCTTTATTTACATCGACCTGATTCCAGTTGTGAAGCTAACAGATAGCCTTACTCCACTGTTCAACTTATTTTGCACTAGCTAACTATTTTCACGTCTTCTTCTGAAATTCTGTAAAGCCGAAGCTAAAAGCCGCCGCGGCGGCCTGGAGATGGGTTTATCGCTCTGGGCTTCATTTTCACATAGCGCTTGTTCTTTCTTGATGTAGCTTAATTTAAGAGCAAAATGGTAAACGTCCTCCAGCAGGGTTTGATAACAAAGCCGTCAGAGCCGGAACCGGACGTCTCTGAAGACCCGCCGACACTTTAAAATTACCCTCTGATAAAAGTGTTAATTACTCTGCTGGGTTAAAGGAGGGGCGCGGGAGCATAAACATGTCCTGAGTTGGAAAGCGCTTGTCTGAAGCTTCTCCGCATGTGCGTTTGATAATCCGACTTCGGTAATCCCGGCAGAGTCGGCCTGCGGGCTTCACTCTTTGCTGAATTCATACGTTTTCTTTGTTTACGCCTTCAACAACGAACGCTCTCGTAATTACAAATAATTAGCCTCAACTGGCTTTTGAAGTGATGCAACGGCGGCCGGATTAGCCATTCCGTTTGATTGGGCCGTAAATACGGTACAGATGTTTAGTGTTGTGGGTTATTACTAATGGATGAGCCGCGCGATAAAAACAACATGAAAAGATCACACACAGAGGCCACGAGCAGGGTTGGAATCAGCCGGTAAGTGTTAAGAGTGTTTTAGAAAGAAAGTTCTGAGCTCACGCTACATCTTGAAACACTAGAACCGCTAACCATAAGATAGATGTACATATTTTAAAGCTTAACGCTGAAATAAAACATCTGATTAATCAGCTGTTTTAAAGAAAATCCACTTTTTATATGTAATTACGGGACGTTTTGGGGAGGAGCAGCGGCTCCGGATGGAGGCGCCACCCAGAACTACTCAGCTGATGGCTCAGATCCTCATCCAGTGGAACTAATTCATTCATTTAATTAGTAAATCGCTCCGTCCGGAGCCGCTGCACCTCCACCATCCTCCGCAAAAATTGCTGTCTCCACCCTCCACCTTGTCAATGGCTCAAAGGCATCAGCCACTGGATTTAACGTCCACGTTCTGCCTCGTCCTCCGACATTTCCTCGTTCGTAAGCTACGTGTTCTTCTATGAGACCGAAACCCGACACCAATTCAAAAATAAAGATGGCGGCGACCACGCCCCCAAAACGCCCATAAAAGTGGATTTTCTTTTAATCAGATGTTTTATGGCAGCGTTGTGCTGTTATGGTTAGCGCTAGTTCTCGTGTTTCATGTCCCCTTTAAGAGTGAAAAAAGTGAGTGAACACATGAAGTTTAAAAAATACTTTAAATGACCAAAGAAATGACGATTTTGGGAAGTTCGAGTTGGAAAACACTTGCTTTGATGTCATTTGACACCTTTGATTGTTATTATCCGTCGGTATTTCTACAGAAGTTGTAATGGCGCCAACTCGCCGAACGCTCGGCTCGTTTTCGTCTTTCCCACCTGAAAACCGGATTCCGCGAGCGGGAATCAAAGCTCAGCAGGATTACTCCTTTTTGGTTGAGCCGCCTGCTAAAGCAAATATGGCGTGAACGTGGGCGAGCATGTGCAGCCCTTCATCCTGGCTCGGAGCGCGTTGTTCACCTCTGTGGAGAATGCGGCTTACAGGAAAAAACTGGAATAATACGGCGCTACCACGATGGCAATAAAGGGATTTCGGGATTTCACAAATCCCGTATTTTACCAGCAGAGCCGGAATCTGGACGTCTGGAAGCGGCAGGAAGCGGCGCTCTCTCACCTCCCGTGACTGTTCCTGACAGGGTGGCGCTACGGCGGTGACTGATCTTGACCCCGTCAGCAGGTTTGGTTGCAGACAGGAAGTGCCTCGTCAAGACATTTCCAGCTCGCGGGTTCACGTCTTCATGTGCGGAAAACACGGTAGGTGGCGGCTCAGGCTGGGCTATGAATAAAATATGAAATATGACGGCTAAGCGGAACCATCAGGAGGGATCCGGTGGCGACCGGGTGCAGTGATCCGACAGGAAGATGAGGTCTGACTTCCTGCCGTTCCTCAAAAGAGTAAAGGCCCAAAAAGTCAGGCCGATCGGCGCTGAGCTGCAGAAAGACGTGGCTGAAACGGGAGAAATTGCGCCGCGCAGGCGGGCAGAGCGAGCACGGAGGGAAGGCCAAGAGAAAACGGCGGGATTATTGACGTATTGATTCGGAGGCCTGGCGGTAATGGAAGCGCCGCGGCTTCGCTAAATCGTCAGGACTAAAGACTAATCTTCCAATCGGCGGTGGCTGATAGCGACTTTGAGCTAAACGCTCTCACCTGGAATGAGACACACAGCCGGCGCGCTAACGCCCACGCCCACTTCCTGTTGCGCTACGCCTGCGCTCCACCCTGTTCCTGCCACTTCGCTGCTGCTGCTTCTTACTGAATCTTTTACAACCTGTTTAAAAAAAAAAAACGCACATTTCCTGTCAGGTCAGGAAGCGTTTTGGTTTTTTTTTTGTCTAAGATTAGATCCAAAAACGAGAAACAAACTGGGTCCGGATGTGTGTGGAACTGGGACCTTGGTTCCTGGAGGTTGCGGCTTTCTCCTCCCAGGCTGGGAGCTTCGTGAGCCTCACCTGTGTCCTGGCAGCTGCTCCAACCTCATCAGCCACACCTGGTTCTCGTTGGCTCCGCCTCCTCAGTCTATTTAAGCCCCAGTGACCCGACCTCTGCTGGTCCAGTTCTGGGTCCAGGTCTTCCTGCGCACACCTGCTTTAAGGCTCCTCAGATGTTCTTTTGGTTAGCTGTTTGTGATCAGGATCTCACCTGTGTGACACACCTGTATCTCCCTCACTTCCTGTCCTCAGGATGGTGGCTTGAAAGTTTCCTGGTTGTGGATCTGAACCAGGAATATTAAAAGTGAGGTGAAGAACGCCGCCTCCGCCCTCACACCTTGTGGAATGCGGTGTTTAGCATATTTAGCGTGTTTAGCGTGTTTGTTGGCTCTCACATCGTCAGCTGTGTCTCCTCTTCCTGTCTCACGTAAATGACTTTGGGCTGGAGGAGCTCAGATCCTGAGATGCAATCTGGCTGCTCCGGGTGGGTTTGGAAATCACCTCTGCTCAGACTCGGGCTGGACAGGAAGGAGTAAATGGCGGCGGTTTAGTTAGCCACGCGGCGGGTTATCAACCATCTGCGCTCCGCCGGGCCCCTCCCCTCCCTGTCTTCCTTTCCGCTCCCACTGAGCGCCGAGGTCGGCGTGTGATGCTTCGCCAGCTCCATCTGATTGCTCAGATAGATCCGGGCGCCGCCAGATGTGCCCCCGACCGGCGGCGGCGTCTCCGCCTTCAAGAAAGGGGCGAAGTGTGGTGAAACAAGAGAGTGACATTCAAGTTCCACCAGCCCATCGATCCCCTGAGCAGGTGTTCAGCTCATCAATCACCTTCTATCGGAGATCAGCGGCGCCGCCACATCGGAAATTCTGACCTTTTATTAGCGTCTGCGTGATGAAGCAGCCTCTGAGGTTTCGGGGCGGCCATCCGTCATCTCTCTGGATTCACTCCGTTAAAATATCAGGAAGACTGCTCAGTCAGTCACCCGACTGTGGACCGTTTGCCTGTTTATGCGCTCGCGCAAGCTAATTTGGCGTCCGCACACCTGCCGGAGCGTTTAATGTGGAATTCATCTGCACCTTTACGCGAGGAGGTCACGGAGAGACACCGGCAAACGGTTTACGGCGAGCTAAAAACATTAGCGGTGCTGCTAGCTAGCTTATCCGAGAGAAAGTGCTGAGGAAAACGGGCCTTAAAGGTTGTAAAGAGCCACATCTGAGAGTTGCAGCTAGTCAGAGGTAGCATTAGCGAACCGGGGAGGTGGGGCTGTGCGGGGGAGGTACTGCCCATCGCCTTCTAATAACATCCTCTAATCTCTCGCCAGCTGCCCTTGAGGCCCGCCACTCGGAAAACATCGCAACTTTTCACCTTCAATAAAGAAGCTGCCTCGCGTTCCCGCCTCACCCCTTTCTCCAGGGCGGGGGAGGGGCCTCCTCCCCCGCTCCATCACGCAGATTGGACAGCGTTGGCCTTCTGCTCGGCTGCAGAGACAGAAACCCATTTTTATCTCCCACCCTGTCAGCCTGAATTAACTGTACAAGCCCAACCTTTCAGCCGGGCCTCCACCTCTCCCCCTTTCCCATTTTCTCCCGACGTTCTCCGAACTCCTCGCCAGCCTCTCAGAACAGCCGTGAAGGTGCCATCACGAGATGATTAAATCCGCCGTCGGGGCTTTTTAAGGAGAACTAACGAGGCTCGACTCAAACTTACCCGGAAAACCTTTTTCCCCCCCACATTAAATCACAGTTAAACACCAACACGGCACCGTTTTCTGAAGGATGTCATTACCCAGCATGCACCAGGGCAGCGCTGCCTCCACTCGACCTGACCTGAAGAGCTCCTTGACTCGCAGCATTCGAGACGCCTCTGATTGCCCACGGTCCCCCCCCCCCCCCACTGGTGGAGCTGATTTACTGGAAGTGTCACGTTCTGTCCCAGATGTTCCGGAAGAAAAACACCTGCTTTCCCACTTTTATCTGCTTTTACTTCAAGGTTAATGGCGGATTGTCGTGACTTCCTGCTTCCTCATTACCTTTAAGAGCTCATCGGCTGATTTATTTATTTCATAATTCCAGCCTTCTTTCTCCACCGCGGTTATGAGGCAGATGTGCAGACCTTGGAGACAAAGTAAACAAACATGAAAATATAGATAAAAAAGGCCGACTGCGCGGACCAACGCCTGTGTTCCGCTAACCGAAGACGCTAACCGCTAACACGCGCTTTAAACCCGTTTTCTGACCTTTGACCTCCACCTGCGGGCGACAAACAAGCGTGAGCTCTGACGTCACCGCGGATGGTTCTGGTTTCAGCTCCCATCCGCCGGGATCAACAACCATCCACGGTGGGATCCACGCCGCTCATCCGCCCGCGCTCCTCCCAGACGCCATGTTTACACAGCGCACGAGCACCGTTGCCGTGGACTTTGCGTGTTTGTCCTGGTGTAATTACCTCAGAGCATCGACTATTCCCGACGCTGCGCCTGGAAAAGCCTTGGCTGCGCTTCCGGCCTGCGGGAGGCACACGCCTGATTGCATTACGCTAACGATCCCGCGTCTCCCCATTTGAGCAGCGTCACTCGGTAAAATGTCACGCCCCGCCCATCACTCAGCCAGCGGCGTTGATTTGCAGCCCGGCCCGGACCGCCAGGTGCCGTTCCGTCCCGGGAAGGTTCCCGACGCTCCCATCCATCAGAAGTTCCGGCCGCTCGCTTCAGAACTTCGCCGTCATTTGTATTCATAACATTTTCAATTTCTCCTCTCCGGCTGCGTAATGGGTTGGTGCTTCGAAGGTGTAGTCGGGTTTCTTTTTCCAATTAACACAGAATCATTTTCCCAGCACTAATCTGGGGCCCGGCGCGCGGCCGGCCCCCACGTCTTTGATTTAACGCTTGGCGTGAAGCCGGGGGGGTGGGCGGAGCGTCCATGTTGGCGGATGTGCGCTGTGTTTTCCTCCTGACTGCTCGCCCTCCCAGGTTTAGTGCTGCTTTATGAAGCGTGATATGAAATAAACCCTTCGCGCTGCCACCAACAAAGATTGGTGGCGTAACTCGCACTCAACTCCTGCAGCCCCACGTTCAAGGGTGGAGGGCTCCGGAGACGCCTGGAAGTGGAGGAGGGAGCGCAGGGAACGACGGGAATGTTAATTCAGAGGCGCACGTGTTGATTACGGGCAGAGAAGCTGCCTTCTGTGAAACAGACGCGTGTGATTGCCGATGGGCTGAACATGGCGCACGAGCCGACCCGTCCTGGACCCCAGAGAGCCACCTCGGATAAACACACACACACACACACACACACACACACACGTATACGGCCTGGAGATGGAGCTTCAGAAGCAATTAAATCACAGCCGCAGAGCTTTCTGTTTTCATCTCAATCTCGCTGGAATGAACGTGCGACATGCTAACTGCGCAACGTGGGTTATTAGCATGCGCAATATTTATTATTTTTTTCCATCTGAAAAGTAATGAATACATCAACTCTTCGGGCCTGGGAAAATCTAGGCCCTTGACGGCCCGCCACCGCTTTATTTTTGGTGAACGCCAAAGGCCGATGGGTAGAGAAAACATTCAAAATGCTAATCGTAAACAGGCGCGCGCAGATTATCAGTTACAGCGAGCCGCCTTGATTGGACGCTGGAAAATCAATTTAGGCTGATTCAAACCAGTAAAGCAAAGAGCCAAAATGGTTGTCAGCCCACCATTTAGCAGCAGCCTGTCAGAAAACTAAAAACAGTCATTTCAGGAACCAGAACATTTGCGTTTGTTCTAGTTTTGTCGTAATGTCATATTTTTAATAATGATAATGCCTAAATAACAATCAGTTAATCACAGCTGAAATGCTTCGATGGCGTCGTCAAATAAACCCCCGCGCTCATTTTCTCAGCTGTCGAATTGAGCTGTCACTTAGCAACTCGCCACGACCTTGGCCGCCGCGTTAGCATGCATGAGCGAGCCGCATCGCTGACGCTTTGATGTGCCTGCGTCCCTCCTTCTCCATCCATGCATGAGCTCCGTAAAGATTTCCAGCCCGGGTCAATCATTGTGAGCCTCCAGCCCATCGAGTGTGACAAGCGCCTCGCGGCGCGGCGGGTCCGCGGAAACGCTGCAGGCGGCGAAAAAAAGGGGTCTCACCCCAGCCAGGCGGTGTCACCTTGGCCAAGAGCGATGTGCTCTCGCGGTGCGCTCGCTGCTTCATTAGCATGCTCCAGAGACGTTAAAGAGATCTGCATGTAGATTAAATCCGCCGGCGTACAAAGTTTAGTTAGCCGCGCTAGCACTCGGAGAGCATTCCCAAACAGGTAACCCTGCTAAAGCAAGTCATCAGAACACCACCTGCTCTGCAGCTCCGGCTCACAATTACACGCACGGAAAAACATCTAAGAGCTGTACAGCATGTACTCACGCTAGCAAACACGCGAGAGCCGGCGCCCGCGCACCGCCACACATATGCTTCTGCTAAAGGTGACCAGACGCAGCATATGGCACTCAAGCTCCTCGTAACGCCCTTCCAGAGACCAGAGGACTCCACAGGATCAACGAACTGTCGGGAATTCAGTCGGAATTTCCAGATTCAGGCTGTTTGGGCTGACATGCTAACACTCAAGTCTGCTTGATCCGGAGTTTCCGGATAACGCAGTCGTCGTCCCAAAAGGAGGGAAAACGCAAATCATCCCTCAGACACCCGAACTCTCCTCTACGCTCACGTGTTTACGGGGCCTTTCTTCTTCCCGCATCAGTGATAAACGATAAAGCTTCACTTCCACCTGCAGCAAACAGGAAGTCAGACGGTGGGAAACTCTGAATGTTCTGTCCGTTTCATCACCGACGTCCCTCCTCTTCCTCCCTCATCAGGAGCTGCTGCAGAAATCTGTCGTCATAATCATGAGGACTCTGGCGGGGGAGGGGCAGGCCGGTGGCGCTCCATAAAAGCATCCGTTATTGCCTTTATAAAGTATTCATGCGCTCGGAATGATTCAGGGCGGCGGCGCTGACACCCACTCGCGAGTGTCGCAGCAATAAACGCTCCCAAACTGCGACTTGGACGGTCGTTTTCCAGGCGCCTGGCAGGTTCCGAAGCTTTTGGAATTTCCGCTTTAATCCGGAAGGAAATGGATCCGTTTCTGCGGAAAGGCACCATTTGGTGGAGGAAGTGGAGGAAGTGGAGGAAGCGAGCCGTGCGGCAGGAAACGAGGCGTTGCAGGTTAATCCAGGACTGACCTTGGCCTCGTTTGGGTAGTTTACTGAAAGCCGCAGAGCCGCGCTGGCGTCGCAGAGTAGTGGGGATAAAATTAGCATTTAAATGAAGCGATCCAAGGAGCGAAAATCATGGCGTTTGACTCGCCGCCACGTCCTCGGCCTCCTCCCCTCGTCTGCATCATCTGCTCCTCTTCCAGCCCTCCTCCGTGTTTATAGCGCCCCCTAGAGGCGGGACTCAGAAGGTCACCAGCAGCGGAGGCGACCCACCTCCCTGTGGTTCTCCTCGGTGCGTGTGCAGTGGTTCTGTGCGCGCCGGCACGCATCGCCGCCGTACCTCTGATGCTAAATTGGCCAGCGCTCCGGAGGCTGAGGTTTATCCGTCAGCCACTATCTTAAAATGACTGGATGGCTCCTTTATTACACAAATTACAGCTCTGCGCGCAGAGTTCAGCCTGCTCGGATCGTGAGCCGACTGCCAATCGGGAAATCAAGGAGGAGCCCGCATCAAAGAACGCGGCCTTTAATAATAAAAGCGCTCCGGACGCCTCTGACCCGGCGTGGCGCTTGTCGTCGTTCAAAGTCAGGGAGGTTTTCTGTTTGCGCTGGATTGCGGGAATATTCGCGTTTTCCTGCCGTATTGATGTCCTGCGCGTCAGCGGGGGGCGGAGATAACGAGATGCGTCCATCTCGAGGAGCAGCGGGGGCGGCTAACGGATCCACCGCCGAGCTCTTGGGAGCTGAATCCCTCCTGATTAGCGTTAATCTGTGCTTCAGGAGTCCAGAACCGGCCCAGCTCGCAGCAGGCGGTCCGCCCACACGTCCACGCCCCTCGCATAGACCAGGCCGCCACGCCGCTCCGCTCGGACCTCGGGGAGGCGGCCCGGCGCTCCGGGTTCTGAGTAGTGGGAGAGGGTGAGCTCACAGGAGGCTGCTGAGCAGAGAGGCAACAGGCAGCCGCTTTGGATGCCGCTGCGGTTCCTGTCTGGCCTGGAGGGCTGCGGCGGGGGCGGGGGCTGGGGCGGGGGCGGGGGCGGGAGGCTAAGATTTGTGGCTAAGCAGATTGATTCTCGGAGCGGAGCAGAGGTGGATAGAAATGAAGAGCCGCGGCCGCGAGGGAGGCGCAGGTCAAGACATTACTGCCATCATCAGCGCCGCAGCGCCGCCAAGGCCAAGACCCCGCCCACTCAGACCAGATCCGACCAATCAGGCCCAGTCATCCTGCTGCTGAGTTAGCGTCCTGTACTCTGGAATTTGTCCCTGTTTTGGCCTGAGACAGATCAGACTGAAACGCGGAAAACTGCTAGCGAACCCGTCCAAAACGGAGGGAAACCAGCCTGTCAAGCAGCCCTTCGCTGGCGCCGCAGACGCGGCCTCGCCGCTGTCAAAGCATCTCTGTTCAAAGCTGCCAGTTGGTAAATGACGGGAACGACTGCTGCCGAGGGCAGAATTCCAAACAGCTCATCAGCGTTTTCACAGCCTGAACATCCGTCTCTGCGCGACAGCGAATATTCAGCAAGTAACAGACACGTCATTTAGCTGACGAACGGCCGCCGCTTTCAATAAGCCGCCGAAATGATGCGCAAAAGACTAAAAGAGCAACAAAAGTGCACGCTAAAGAAACTTTAGATTTATATAAGTGCCAGTGTGTGTGTGTGTGTGTGTGTGTGTGTGTGTGTGTGTGTGGCTGATCCAGGGCTAGCAGGGCGTCGGTGCGCCCTGGGCTAACGCCGTTAAACGAGTTTGCTCTGTTTCTGTCCATTCCAGCACTTTGTAACAACGTTTACTGATGTCTGTAATAAAGGTTTTTCCCTCTTCGGCCGGTATTAATGGGCGGTTCTGGGGGTGGCGGCGAGGGAGGGAGGGAAAGCGGCGGGAAGACGGATGAGGAGCGGGCGAGACGGACAGAGATTGAAGGGGAGCAAGAGGAAGAGATCTCATCCTAATCCCTCCGCTCGAGAGCTGCGAGTCAATTATTCTTCATTTGTCTTTTATGGTGACACGAGTGTCTGGGAAGGAGGCTCCGCCCAGGCCGCCAGCAGACGGGCCGCAGGGTCCGAGGGGCTAATGGGGCCAGAAATTGGGGTCGGCTGGCAAACGGCTGGCAAACAGCTAGCTCGCGCCGCCTGGCGATGCTAAAAGTGGAGATGCAGACGCGGCGAATGCGGCTAAAAGCTAGGTTGGCGTTAGCTTAGCATAAACACTCAGCCACAGCTGTAGCTTCTCATTAACAGGAAAAACCTTCTCATTTAAGTCGCCCGTCCTTGAGTATGAAAGCGGCGGCGAGATGAGGGCAGCGGCTGTAACGAGCTGCTCCTCTTTATGCAGGAAAGTTTGCTCCCGGGAGAAACAGCAGCATTAATGCTTCCATAAACCGCCTAAAACGCACGTTTGCTCTTCAAGTGAAGGGAGAAAATGAGCAGAATAAATAAGCCAAGCTGCTGTTTCCTGCTTCCACGCTTCAACCAGGCGGCTCCTCCGACGCTTCGCCTCAGGAACCTTTCAAACTCAGTCGCACAACCGGTTTTGTTGTAGCTTTGAGCTGCCTTAACAGCGTCACACTTGACGGAAGCGTGTTAAACACACGTCCGGATGTCGCTGCCGACGACAGGAAGTCGGGGATGTTCCCTCAGACTCTGACGAGGAAGAAGAGAAAAATCCTCGTTTTCCTTCTGCGCCGGTTGCTCGTCCTCCCGCTCTGCCTGTCATCCTGCTGTCACCGCGGTGACGACTCTCTCCCTCACACACACACACCCACACACACCCCCACACACACACGCATGCACATCCAGCCATCAGGAACACATCTGCATCCACCTCTGTCGGCTGAGCCTGAGGGGCTTGGAGGATCATGAGGACCAATCTGGCCCTGCAGACCCTTCATTTTTATTATCTGTTTATTATCTGTTTATTATCTGTTTATTATCTGTTTATTATCGTTTATTATCTGTTTATTATCTGTTTATTATCGTTTATTATCTGTTTATTATCTGTTATCTATTTATTATCTGTTTATTATCTGTTTATTATCTATTTATTGTCTATTTATTATCTGTTTATTATCTATCTGTTTATTATCTGTTTATTATCTATTTATTATCTGTTCATTATCTGTTTTCTATCGTTTATTATCTGTTTTTTATCGTTTATTATCTGGCTTCTAGCTGGTTACTTTAAAGTAACTTAAAGTACAAAGCTCCTGCTAAAACATGAAAGTGGAAGATCTGTCAATATGACATCAAAGCATGTTGAGAGAAGATCAAAGCATCCACATTGAAACATCAAAGCAAAACTGTTTGGTGATGCGCACACGCTTTGAGTAAATCTCTTTAAGATGATTTCAAACTTCAGAATCCAAACTCATGGCAGCCCACTACGGCATCCACGTTGACTTTCTATTTATTTTTAAGAAAATGAAATGTGACTCAGTAGTTGATCCTTTAACATTCCTCAGTGGATTAGTCAGGAAAACAGTCAGCAACGGATAAAAGCATCAACGAATGCAGGATCCTCCAGGCTGAAGTGGACAAATATGCGGCTGTAAATGAGATTTCCTTCGGCAAATTGTACTTTTCGTCACTTATAGTTGTTCAAAGACGGATTAATTCCGCTTGGCTCTGGCAGTGTTTGATTCACTGGTGTGAGACTGAAATAACGTTGCGGTGTGTTTCTAGTCCTCACACACTCAAGTGAATAAAGGGCAGAAACTGGGAGGGACACCAGTTTGTTTTACTGGTCAGTGAAGCTGCTGGTTGACCATCCTCCTCCGGTTAGAGCCGCGTTTCCTGTCGGATCAGTCACTTCCTGCTAATCGCCCCCCGCCGCCCCGCCCACTCCCAGCATCCACCTGTTTGTTTGCACGGGCGGGTTGAGGGCGGAGGCGGCGCCAGAGTGTTTATGAGCGCCATCAGCGGCCTCATCTGATTACACTCATTAGACTAATAAATCAAGCCCAACGCTCAGATGATTTATTGATGCTCGGACGGCAAAGTCACGCTCGCGCGCGTGCACGTCGAAGGCAATTTGGTCAATTAGTGAGACAATTAAGTGATTACTCAAGTGGTGTGTGTGTGACATTTACGCATTTGTTTAGTGGTAATCAGGTGTGTGTGTGTGTGTGTGTGTGTGTGTTGTTGTCCGTAGGAATGACGCAACCAATCACTTCCTGATGTGTGGGTGCTTTCCGGCCCTCTGGCAAAGGCAGCGGCCCTTCTCCTCACTGGGTTCTGGTAACCCGGGCCCGTGTGTGTGTGTGTGTGTGTGTGTGTGTGTGTGTGTGTGTGTTGATGCATAGCGCGGCTGTGCGGACGGTGACAGAGCACAGTTGTTGTTGTATTACATCCATTAAATGCGCCTACGTGTAATAATGATACGTGACGCGAAGAAAAAGAGCCTGAATAATTATCAGAGCCAGTTTTGCGAATCTTGGACTAATATGGACGCTGACTCTGTATAAATCACACACACACACACACACACACACACACCGCACTCTAAATCATAATGAGGAAAGGGCTGAATTGGTCTTGTGAGCGCGGCGGCGTGCAGCTTCCAGCCAAGGGTCTCTGTTAAAAATGCATCAGTGCTCGTTATGTTGAGCCTAATGGCCTCTGAAGAAAAGTGTCCCGGCTCCGTCTCCGTCTCCGGCCGCCGCTTGGGAAAAGCGCCGACAGCAGAAACAAACGAAGGCGGACGCGCCGCTGCCGCGCCTCACGCCGGCGCTCCTCGGCGGGGTCGGAGCTGGCTGTGAACGCGTCTGACAGGAAGTAAGACGATAGGCTGTAATTAGACGCTGACGGAGAAGCTCGTCTCTGATGAGGACCTACGAGCGCGTCCAAACACGCTGGAAGGCTTCATCTGGACGCGCGCGAACGCCGCTCCCAGCCAAGGCCTCCGCACGCTGGCCCCCGGGGGCCCGATCTGCCTTACGGCTACAGGAAAACCCTGATTGGATAAGACAACTTCTCACGATCTGAACGTGACTCCCGGCCGGTTCTGTCCAGCTGCTTCAAAATCCACTCAGGGCAGCAGTGGTGGTGCTCAGCCACACGCTGAACAGAACCAGAACTATCCGGTCTGCATCTGGTCCTGGGGCCAGGAGGGGACTTCCTGCTGCCCGCCTGCAGCCAATCACACTTAAGCTCCTCCAACGGAGCTTGGCGCTGCGCGAGCTCCAGCCTGGTTCTCCGGCGGTACCGTCCCCAGACCCACAGCTCAAAGCGCCCTCGTTACGGCGCCACGGTGGGGGGACGCTGAAGAGGCCGAAGGTGGAAGCGCCAGACGGGAACAGAAACGCACTCCGGAGGAGAGAGCGCCGCGGCGTTACTAAGGGAGGGTGACCACACGTCCCGGTTTGCCTGGGACAGTCCCGGTTTCGAGCCTCGTGTCCCGGCAGATTTCAACAGCCCCTTTGTTTTATCCCACTTTTACGGGGCGTCCCGTCGCCTGGCAGCCAGTCGTTTAAAGCCGTAACAGTGCTTTCCGGCTGGAACTCGTTGTCTTGGGCCAGTGTGTATGTCAATCACACAGTTGTCATAGCGATCTGTAATCTGAGCCAGTTAAAAGGCTCCATTCTCCACGTGTCTAGCTTGATGCTCATTGGTCCATGAAACCGCTGGGACCTTGAAAGCACCGCTCGTCACTCAGGGTAATTTCATGATAGTCGCTCTGAGTTCTACCACAGGATCACGGCAAAGTGAAGCTACGGGTCAGGAGGAGAACTTACGCACTGGTTTTGTTTGTCCTTGTCTTATTCACATATTTACTTGCTCTCTCTTTGTTAAAAATATTAATAAACTGCTGGAGAGTTTGGAAAACACCATCGCTTGGCCAAAGACAACATGTTCAAAACGGTTTAACTTTGAAACCTACAAGCAATGGTGTTTTCCAAACTCTACGGCAATTCAGAGAGAGCATATATATGTGTGTGTGTGTGTGTGTGTGTCATAAAAAATGGTGTCCCAGGTTTTCATTTGGAACATCCGGTCACCCTACACTAAAGGCGTCTGCAGAGCGAAGCCGGCATTGATTCTGCTCCTGATTATGCAGCTTTGCTGCTCCGCGCTGGGAGGACGGTGCTAAATTCTGCTAATGGTTTCTCTCCTCCACCTTCGCTGCTCCAGCTGATAAATGTCCCCGTGGAGAACATCTTGATTCTGGAGCGTCGGCTGGGTGGTGACGCAGGGCCGCTAGCGGGTTAAACGGTGTTGACGCTCAGGCAGAAACAGCTTCTAATTTACTCTTTCTTTAAAATCAGACTTCGGGCTCCGGCTGGGTCTGATCATCTCTGTGAATCTTGCCGTCTTTTCTTTGGTACCGTCAGGGTTTCCGCCCGGCTCTGGGAGAGAGCGCCAGCTGCTGATTGACTGGCAGGGATTCATCATCGCGCTCGCTCGGCTCTGACTGATCACAGCAGACAGACACAGCACAGAGGATTTATTACCGTTCGGGAATCGCTGTTTTACAAATGGCTTCAGCGTCTGAGGTCGTGGGCGCGTTTAATGAGGCGTACGGTTCCCGCAGCGCCCCCTCTGTTCACCGAGGGGATAGCGCTGCAGCGCCACGTCTGGAAAGGTTAATTAGGAAATCAGCATGCAGGCTTCGCCCAGACAGGCCCCCAGCTCAGACCTGAACCTGGGTAATCTGTCACGGCTTTTAACCGATGAAGACAAAGAGTTTTCAAGTGCGGATCATTGTCTCGCCCGTTTGCCTGGAAATGAACCTGAAACCTTCTGTGTGCAAATATTAGAGCGACAGAATATCAGGAAGGGCCGCTGTCCCCGCCAGACGTGTGCATGTGTAAGCTGTCAGACACACACACACACACACACACACACACCGTCACGTCCACAACTGGCTTTATTTAGAGTCAATAAGGTTCTTGAGTCCGTCAGTCACCGGTGACGCTGTTCAAACAACAGCCTCCCTGTCCAAACACGTTAATCCACCTGCTTCAGCCTCAGTCACACACACTCACACACACACACACGCACACAGTGAAGTCAAGGCTCTTCATGTTTTGTGTCCTGAATCCAACCTGATGACTCGTGCATGATTGACTTTCTTTCAGAGGGAAAGATCTCCCGAGGCTGCAGAAGAAGAACATCTTGGGTGCAGAAGTGCAGGCCGACTGGACGGGGGAGTGTTTTCCTCGCAGACTGTGATCTCTGAGCTGGTGGCGTGGGCGGCGGCGCTTTGAGACAGCAGCAGAGCAGAGACGAGGCTGCGCCTGGATGACACAGGCCTCCCATTCACAATCCAGCTCTCCGTGTTCCTGTGAAGGAGGCGACTAGAAGAGGCAGAGTGAAAAGGAAAGAGTGGAGCTGGCGGAGCGAGGCGCCACGGTGATGGAGCTGCAGCTGGATCCTCTGGAACACGTTTGGTAGAAGGCGTTCGGCCGCCAGCAGCCCCGAGCGTCTGCCCAAACACACGTTACATTTACATGGAAACGAGAGGCGGCGTTGAGGTTTTATCAAGTTCATGGCTCTGAAAAAGCAGATGTGTGTGTGTGTGTGTGTGTGTGTGTGTGTGTGTGTGTGTGTGTGTGTGTGCGCGTGCGTGTTGAAATTGATTTGTGAAGATGAAAAGATGAAGATGTATTATTTTCTCATGTTACATAACACATTTATATCGATCCTGTAAAAATAATACACGGACACACACACACACACACACACACACACACAGACTTGTGAAGCCCCTGTTCCTCTTCCGCTCTTCTGCTGCTCTGTTCTTCCTCTCATCCATCCTGATCTGATGGGGTCTGCTTCAAATGGCTGCTCCGAATGCACCCAAACACAGCGGCAGCGAGGAGTCGTCCCTCAACAAGATGGACGACGCGGCTGAAAAGAGCTTAAATCTGGGCGTAGGCGAAGGAAAGATGGAGCTCTGACAGGCATGAAGAGCATTTCAGAGCTGTGAGCATGAGTGCAGAGGACAGGAAAAAGAACAGTCTGGGACAGTTTGGACGAGTCTGGGAGGGTCTGGAACGATCTGGGACAGTTTGGGACGGTCTGGGACAGTCTGGGAGGGTCTGGAACTGCCTGGGACAGTCTGGGACAGTCTGGGAGGGTCTGGGACAGTCTGGGAGGGTCTGGAACGATCTGGGACAGTTTGGGACGGTCTGGGACAGTCTGGGAGGGTCTGGAACTGCCTGGGACAGTCTGGGAGGGTCTGGAATGATCTGGGACAGTCTGGGAGGGTCTGGGACAGTTTGGGAGGGTCTGGAACTGCCTGGGATGGTCTGGGACAGTCTGGGACGGTCTGGGACAGTCTGGGAGGGTCTGGAACTGCCTGGGATGGTCTGGGACAGTCTGAGACGGTCTGGGACAGTCTGGGAGGGTCTGGGATGGTCTGGGACGGTCTGGGACGGTCTGGGACAGTTTGGGAGAGTCTTGGACAGTCTGAGACGGTCTGGGACACGCCCTTCTCATCGTCCTGGAAGCTGACGTACGTGTTAGGCCAAGCACACACGATGTTTTCGAGTCGGCGTTGCCCGGGTGAGCGATGGGTGTCCACGCTACAAGACTGGTCTGAGGCGGGAGTGTCCACACGGGCGTGCAGATTGCATGCAGACTGGTGGTAAAAGTGGGCGTGGAGTGGGGTCGGTGCAGACAGTGGCTGAGTCAGAGTGGGTTAGCGTCCGGCTTGCCGGGCCTTTAAGGTATGTGTGGGTTGTCCTGTGTCCTCCCTGCAGAGGGCGCAGGTTCCCAGGATCCAGCAGGGGCCGCACACCTGTTGCTGCCAGCTGGTCCCGGTTGGATCATTGCCTGTCGTGTGGCGTGTTTCCACCTGCCCTGCAGAGTGGTACCGACTCCCCTGAGCGTCACTGTTGGCTTCCCCTTCGTCTACACTGCACGCCGCGTCTCCAGAGAAGAGTGCGTTTCTGTCTTTCTTTCTTCTGAGAGCCCGCCTCGAACCCTCACAGAGTCTCCTGTGTCCACTGACCTCGCAAATCCAGTTTTCTGTCGTTTCCTGCTTCCCTCCTGCTCCTTTTCACGTCCTCATTTCTGGCCACGCCCACGTCTGCTCTCATTGGCTGGAGCTCTTTCTACGTCTCTGCGAGCAGCCTGAGTATCCAGCAGGTCTGACATCCAGGTTTGCGTCTGAGACTCCGCCAGGGTCAGTACTCGAGTCTTCGAGGTTCTTAACTCAGTCGCCAAGCGGATTAGAGCCTCACTCCGATTTTGGGTGAGGGCGAGTCGCCAGTCTAAGACGCCGAAAATCGCGCCGTGTGTACTTGGCTTTAGGAAGCGAGGCGTTAAAAAAGCAGCAGCCTGTAAAAGTGGGCAGATACTTCCTTAAATTTACGAGCGGCGGCGGATGAAATCCTGTTTTTACAGTCGGTGCAAATCAGCTTCCTCTGCTGTATGAATTCTTTATGCATTCAATTATGGGCCCGTGGGCCTGTTGCTGACATTTGTCCTCTTTGAGTTTGAAGGTTTCTCAGATTAAATCTTTATATTAAATGTTGCGGCGCCGGCTCTAAATATTCAACGTCTTAAACTGACATCGCACCACCTGTTTGCAGTTGAGCTCTTTGCTGTCTTTGATGTTTTCTGGCGGGAATCTTTGCAGCTGGCTTCAAAGCAAAAGGCAGCGTTGCGCTGGTGCCGGTCCACTCATCGGGACGGCTCTGCTCCTCGTCTTGGCTCCGATGTGAGTAAAACAGCAGGTTTAATCTTGTGCGGCTCCTCCAGCGACGTCACTTCCTGGCCCATCGGTGATCAGCTGAACCCCGGATGTGTGGGTGTATCCGGGGGTTTTCCGCTCTGACCGTCTTTAATCCCTCTTGTCGCTTGTTTTTGTCCCGACTGCTTCATCAGCTGGTTGCTGTAAACAAGCCGCCAGGCTCCCTGACCGTCCTCTGACCGCGCTTCTGCCACCCAACTGATGATGCTGCTGAATTACGCTGGTATAAACAGGCGAATAGCGTCAGTTAGCCGCGCTTGTTGTCGCGCTGCCGTCCTTCGCCGCGACCTTAATTCAACCGCCACGCCGCGCTTGTTTACCAGACTGTGGGTGCTGAGCTGAGATCAGGGTGGAGGTGTGAAAGCAGGGAAGCTGGCTTTTCTCTTATTTAGAGGTGAGAATAGTGATGAAAATCCGCCGTTGCCGAGTTTAAAGTGGGAGAAATGTAATCAAAGATGCAGCATCGGGGGAGGATGCAGCGCAGCTTTGGAATAAGGTGTGAAAACTGGAACGGCGCCCGAGCTTCAGGGCGGGAGAAGCGCTTTCCACCTCTTTCCTGTCTGACCTCTGACCTCGGCGCTTCCTGCTGTAGCTTAGCGTCCCACCGTTCACGCTGACGTGCACCGTCTGCCAAACGGCTACCGTCAGGGACTCCCCGTCGCCGGGGCAGGCGCCTTTTCCAGCCGGGTCACATGAACGCAGGCGGAGGAGAAGAATCGATTCGTCTCCTGCAGGTCTGCGGAGCCCCTCCAAACCTCCTGGGACTTTCCCAGTTTTAAGGAGAAAAGCGCTCCGTCTCTCCTTCTCATTTTAATTTCTGCCCCCCCACCACCACCACCACCACCACCACCACCACCACCTCTCCAGAGAACATCATCACCATCCAATAAAAGATGATTCGCGTCTGGGAGCCGGCCCCCACCCCAGCAGGCTCTTTGTGGACGTTTCAGGAGGAGCTTGTCACCCTCACGAAGACGCTTTCGAGGCAGCCGCGAGCGCGCTCCGAATTCCAAGACTGTGAGACGATTAATCACAAGACGCGGCCGTCAACGTGTCCTAATTTACCTGACGCCGTAAAAACAGTTTGGACTGCGGCTCAGATTCCCGACGAGTGATGAACAAGATGAGCGGAGGGATAAAGGATGAAGGAGGCGTCTTTAATCCCACACACAGCAGACCTTCCAGCCACACACACGCCCTAAAGATCAAAGAAATCCAATATAAAGTACATCTGACAGCCGGATGAACGACCCACGATAGCGCTTCCACCGTAGGTGTGTGTGGGTGGGGGGGGGGCTCTGGGTGATGGATGGAGCCAGATCTCCTGGTTCTACATCTGTTAGCATAAACTAGCACTCACTGATGCTCATAAGGTCAAAGGTCAACCTGTGTGACCGCTCAGCAGAAAACGGAGGTCAGTTTGGGAGGAAGAGGATGATGACGGTGAGGAGGAGAAACACGTTCCTCATGTGCATTCCCCCACCCCCGCAGAAAGGAGCAGGCTAACGCTGGTCTTTTTCCGTCCGTGCCATTTAACTCCAAACATTCCGTCTTTATGACGTTAAAGTCTCAGAAACAAACCTTCAGTGGAAACAAAGGCAGCATTTCTGCGGTCTGACTGCCGCTCAGACAAAACAAGCCACTTCCTGCTCGCCTTTGGAGAAAAGTCGTGACTTTTTCCTCCTCTCGAAACCAGAACCGACTGCGGCTCGATTCAACTCTCCAACTGCGCTTTTTTGTGGTTATTTCCGGATCTCTGGCTGTCGAACACCAGCAGACAGACAGTCAGAACGTGTACGTGTCTTTACTTTGGTGTCCTTGGCAACGGCCGCGTCTGCGAGACGCTGATTAAAGTTCTTCTTCCTCTCTGCCAAAGCGCTGACGGCTGACCAGTAACGCTCCGCAGGCCGGACCGCCGCTCGCTAATGAAGCTAGCGTGTTCTGTTTTAACTGTCATTCTGGATTATGGCCATTATATCAGACACACACACACACACACACACACTGGTGGGAGCTGGAGGGGCCTCGGCGCCTGCTCGGCCCAGGATCCCCGCCGTGGCCTCGACGGGCGACTGACACCAGGCTAATTTCCTCTGACAGGTGAGTTAACGAAGCTGCTCCAGCTCCGATATTTAGGTGATGAGGCCGTAACTGGGCTAAAAGTTCTGCTTCGTTATTAGCACCGTATTTTTCGGAGTATAAGTCGCTCCGGAGTCTGGAAAATACGGTAATTATTAGTTTAACCCTATTAGTTTATTCTTTTCTTTCGATTCATCTAAAAAAGGTATAAAACAGTCATAAAGGCTTTTGCCTGAAGCAGCGGCGTGGGGGGCGGCGTGCGGCACAGTCTCGGGCAGATCAGGGGGGTTAAATGAGACGCGGCGGGCGCCGTTGTTGACAGTAGATGGAGGTCACAGACGGTCGTCCGCTGAGCCGCTAAACGCGCGACGCTGGTATTGGCCGTGAGAAATGAAAATATTGATGACTTTGACCTTTGGGGTCACAGCTGGCGGGAAGAGGCAGGTCGCCTAAATGACCACGACAAGGCGGGGAGGGGAGGGCGGGGTGGCGGACACCGCGGGCTCCGTGAGACGTAATCGATGCTGTCACCCGGCAACCGTCTCATTAGACGGGCGACAGGTGGCAGGTGCTGCTGATTAGAGGAAGCCTTCCACGTGACCCGCCCGGGACCATAATCACAAACAGAGAGATTTTTCCATAAGAATACCTCAATTCCACGAGTCTGGCGGTTTCTGGCGCCCCCTACAGGGACAAGAACCGGCAGTGAATTTGATTTGTTTAATAGCATTTAAAATCCTGTCGCGTCTTTTCTAATATTTCCTGGTTCTGCTGAGATTAATTGGCTCTCCCTCCATTTCTGTACTTTTCTTTGTTCTATTTTCCTTTTCTATCCAAAGGTGTCAGCAACTTCCACCCCTCTTCGTTTAATTTGCAAGGCGGCGATATTTTTCAGATTCTATTTCAGATACAACTTCCTCTTTGAAACTTCTCCCCGAAGGAGCCAAACACAAAGGCCGATATTTGTTCTTTGAAAACCAACAAACGTTGCTCTGAATCACTTTTACTGTTCGGACACCGTAAAGCAAATAAGCTGCGCGGGTTTGAGCGCCGTCGCCGTCGCCCAGGAAAGACGGGTGTTTCCACCAAGGTTTTCATTCAGAAGCCTCGTGCGCTGCCCCGGCTCCAGGGTCCCTTTTCTGGAAGGAAAATCAACTTCTCTGCTGGTCAGAGATGGTCCTCGGATCGCCACGGCGACCCTGGTCAGGTGGGACGAGGACGGATCCTGCCCGACGGACGATGTTTATGCTGGTTAATAAAACATGCACAAACGTGACCTCAGCTAACATGATTCATACATGCTAGTACAGTGTAATCAATGTTCCACCAGGCTGTGTGTGTGTGTGTGTGTGTGTGTGTGTGTGTGTGTCAGCAGAGGGATTAGAGGCTCCTATAGAGCCCATTCCACTCCGGGGTTAAAAATCAATACCCCTGCTCGCAGTGATAAATCCTCCAGCCTGGCTGACCCCCTGGTCCTCACACCCCTCACACAAAACAACAACACCCCCGCACACACACACACACACACACACACACACACACACACACACACACACACACACACAAGTCAAAACAGCCCAAAGATATGACGGTCATGGATCAGCGGCCATGGTGTGTCAGCTGAAAGTCTGCCGGGAAGACAAATATCAGCCCTGGTCTCAGAGGTCAAAGGTCAGTTCAGCAGACTCTGTTCTGGTGCCTCGGGGCGGAATGTTGGGGATTAACCACCTGGATGCGAGGGTAATCTGCCACCTTCAGGCCCAGTTTAGGTGAAAAGCAGAAAAACGAGACGTTCATTCTGTTTAAAGGTGTTTAAAGCGCGTTTGCTCTTTCATCTGCATCTTCCTCTTCATCCCGGCTCCCCTTCCTCTCCGAGCGGACCCCCCCGGCCCTGGCCCCGCCTCCACGGATGGCTGTGGGCCCGAGTCTGAAGGTCGACCAGGATAATCCCAACCTGAAACTGAAGGAAGGTTAGGAGAAAAAAAAAAGCTTTGATCTCGTGATCAAAGCAGCGAGGCCCAGCGCTGTCGCGTTAGCGGGCGTCGACTCGCTCCAGTTACGTGTCGAGGGCGTCGTCAGTCAGAGGGGGCGGGCTTTGGTGCAACGCCACAACCAATCGGAGCAGAGCGGATCTAAGCCAGCCCCCAGGGGCGATCCCTCCGTAAATACTCGCCACCTGCATCGTAAACGCCCAGCGAGCGCCGCAGCGATGATGTAGTGTTCTCACGCGCGCGGCTGATGCATTTTTTATGCTCCGGCTTGCTCACCTTCCATTTTAAAAGTGTTTACTCAGCAGTTGTCCTGACAGCTGATAAAATAAGTTAGAGCCGCCCATGTGATGAGTCGCCGTCCCCAAAACGCGCCCTGTGGCGTCGCCCTCCTGTAAGGTCATCTGAGGGGAGGGGCGTCTGAGCTCTCTTCTGGGTACTTCTTTGTGGCTCATTTCCCGTCGCCACGGCTAATGGCCCCAAGGTCACATGACAGAGGCAGTTTGAAGGTCAGAACCGTTTATTTGAGGAATCCTACAGGTGAGAACTGTCGCTATGGCAACCTTTTGTTTGAGGAAGATTGCTTCCCTTCCCAGGAGCTAGCTTTAGCTTAACGTTAAAAGACAGATGTTAGATGGTGTGACGACCTCCCACTCTGCCATGAAAGCAAAACTAAAGACGACTTTCTAGAGTTAAATTCGCTCCGTTCGAACGGCTCTGAAGTAGCTTGTTGCTGTAGAAATGCTGCGGTTACTCCGTTAGCCTGGTTGTAATTCTGTTGTCTCCCGGGTTCTTAAGTAATCGAAACGTAACAACAAACCGACACCAGGTAAAGAAGAACTACCACCCAAATCCAATTTATCATTTTTTTGACAAAAACTGGAAAAAACTGCGTTGGTACATGACAGGTAATATACTCCTGGAGGACGCTGTCCCTGAGTGAGCCGCCCTAGGTCAGTGTTTCGCCTTTGGGGAACCTTCCTGTTAGGAAGATGGAGCATGTGTTGGTCTTTGAGCGTGCTGGCCCCAGGAAGCTAACTTTACCTCTGTGAATTATTTATGATGATGTATCGGCCCTGCTGTTTGGACGCCGGTCTCCTGGCGTTGGCTACAACTCTCAGTGACTTTTCATGGGAGAAATTGAGAAGTTATAGATTCTTTTTAGTAAAAATGGGAGCATGAACTACATTTTCCAACACAGTCACGAGGATGAGAGTGTTGTTTTTACAGAGCACAGACATGAAACAGTTAATACCGAACTCTGTCTTTGTTCCTCTGCAGAGTGCAACGAGATTAGCAGTAGCCACAGATAAATCAGTAATGTACCTTAATAACTGCGAGATAAATTGTGTAATTATATTTCTAACATATCTGTGCAGAAAATTTCCATCCAGTATGTATATTTAACGGTAGGTAGTCCTCGATCTGGCCTGCGGTTCTACCACACTGTTAGCTGTTAGCCTTGCTGACACTGAAACATCATAACTATCCATAAGTAATAGCGCCCCCTGGCTACCTACCGCGAAAAAGCCGTAATCGCTTTACACTTCCAAGGATGCGAGAGAATATCGTATCAGAAAATATCGTCCAAACGCTGGAAAACAGTTTGTAACTGTCAGTTGTTGAAGGATGTTTGTCAATGCTTAATGTGTAAAAAAACTGATCGGAACATCTGGTCTTAGCGGTCGGGTTTTTTGAAACTTTATACTTTGAGTAACACGTTTGTGCAGTTTAGTTGTCAAAAGTGTGAAAAGTAAAAAATAGGTCACAGAAATTGGACCGTGAGGCGTTCAGGAAACAAAGACTTTTCAGGTTTATCGCCCGCCTGTTCGAAGTTGGCATCAACCACCAGTTAGCAACAGAGATCGTAGCTTAGCATGTGTGAGGGCGAACCTCGGCTTCCGTTCAAGGGCATTTTACTGGTGGCGGATATCGATTGATCCTGATTTTTTTTTTATAAAAGTCTTCGCGAAGGTGATTGAAGCCGCCGCCGCGCTCCCGGTTTCCTGGCCCGGACACGGGTCGTTGTAGGCCCCCGAGGAGAAACTACGGGGGTTTGAAGCCGACATCAAGAAGACTTGGCTGAATAAAAATGCCGACGAAAACCCGTTTAGCACTGAACGCTTTCCAGTCGCGATTGGAACGCAGTTTAAAGGAAGCGGTGGACCGTCGGCGCTTCCGATGCGCTTACCGTACAAAGAGTTTTCCAAAAAGTCGTTTGGTTTTTTTCAAACTTCAGGTTTTTGATCGAGTCCCCGTACGTGCTAATATTCACCGAATAACAAAAAAAAAAGTTGGAAACACAAAAGTGGTTTTATTTTTGACGGAAGAGAAAATTTTAGCCAGGCTTCTGACTGAGCAAGAACGCTAATGAAGGTATTGTTGAGGCTAAATAAAGACTAAATAAAGAGTAGCCAATATTAATTAGCTACTGTGTCCGGAAACCATCAAAACCAAGTAAAAGCTGCTAAGTTTGCGTATCGGCCTGTTAACAGTGCAAAATGTCCGGTTACCGACTAGCTAGAACTAGCTCAACTCGTTGGCTAGTTACATCTTTGGATTTTAGTCACGGGGATGAGGTTAAAATATCTGAAACAAGAGCAACGTTACGACGCTAACTGGAACGTGAACGCCCCGGCTGAAGGCAGGGGTAGAGTTGGGCTTTGTCCCAACACAAGCAGCCATCTCTTCTGCTCATTAAGTGCAGTTTTGCCCAATCCTCATTAATAATTCATCACGTGTGAATGTAGCTCCGCCTCTCAGGTGCGTTGCCCAGGTGCTTCCAGGCAGGCGGCGCCTGTAATTACAGAGTAGCAATTATGGCTCCAAATGTTGCGGCTGTATATTTGGGTGCATTTTAAAGGCTGAACGGAAACTAAAGCCGAGCAGTTTGGACGTAAAAAGAGTCGGCTGAGCCAAATCTGGCTCTATTAACAGAGCCGGAATTCCCGCCGGTGCAGGCTGTTATTGCTAAGAATTATCGCTTCAAATCCGATCCTTAACTGGTGAAATGTTTAGCGTGTTTGTTTCAGTTTTCAAAGTTCTTCGGAATAAAATGTGTCCTTAATCCCGCGTTTACTCCGGCGGATGGTTGATTCCATCCGCATCTGAGTACCTGAGTGAAGACGCGTAGCGCTGTTATGGCGAGATAACGTGGGGAGATTGAGCAGCCCGGCCGAGCGCCTCCGGCGGGGTCTTGATTACCGCTCGCTCGCTGCCTCTGTAACCTTGGCGGTCTCTCTCTGCCGGGGGACCCTCCTCGCCGCCTCCTCGCCGCCTCCTCCTGCAGCTCATCGCAGCTGCCTCCGCTAGCGCCGGCGCCTCCGATCTCACGTGTCTTTTATTGAAGCCAACCTGGGGTCAGCTCTGCTTCCGCGGAGCCGCGACTCCGGATGCAGACGTTGAACGCTGACCTCGTAGATTGAATGCTTCCACGATGGCAACGTTTGTGATTCACGTCACTGTTGGCGTTTTCCAACCGCAGGTTGATTCACGCGCCCTCCATCCTGCTTATAAAAGCTGAAGGTACGAGAGTGGCGTTTCCATCGACACAGAACGCGTAGCCGCGGTTGGAATCGGTTCTCGCAGGCGTCCTTTGAGAGGCTCGCTCCAGGGTCCGGGCAGGAGCGTGGAGCCGGTGGGCAGAGGGAGCCAAAGCCTGGAACAAACCAAAGGTAGACCCGCCAAGACGGCCCAGAGGCATCGAGCCAAGAGGAGGCTGAACTAAAACATCTGTATTGGCGCAGGTCCGGGCCGAGCGGGAGCGCCAAATCCTTAAACCAATCAGGGTGGCGGCGGTTCGGCGCCAGCAGCCGTCATCACGCTCTGCACTTCCAGTCGTTGGAGGCGGCGCCTGGTCCAAACCCCCCCCCCCACCAGAGAATAGTTACCATCCAAGACGGACCTGAGGGATCTCTGTTTTTGGAGGCTGTTTCTGGGTTTGACGGGCTGGTAACCGCGCACGCATCCTCAGAGGGAGGGGTGACGCCATCTCACTTCCTGCCCTTTAGTATGGAAGTCATCAGCTGGTTAAAGTAAAAGACGAGAGTAAGGGCTCGTGCACGTGCACGGCCCCTAAACAAGGATCAGCACTCGACTTCCATAACAATCCATTTTTTAAAAACACATTTCTCAAAGGTTAATTGAATGAAAAGCTTCCAGAATTGTAGCAACTGTTGGTGGGGGGGCAGTTTGGGACAACAGTGAGGGAAAACAGGGGCTGTGATGCATGAATGGCTGCATTGTCGGCCCTAAAAAGTCATTACCGACTCGTAATGAATGCCATTAATTTTTGCCGGCGCTGCATTCAGTCTTTTTAAATTTGTTTCAAGCGGCCCTGAGAGCGGCGCCTCAGCAAGGTGCTGAGACGCCGCCACGCTGCCGATGAATCTCAATTAGCCAGAATTAGCCCCTTTGGTGATGGTTCCCTGGCCGCCTGCTTCTGCTGAGGTCGCCGCGTCTGTCTCCAGGTTCCGCTCAGGCGGACCGCTCTGCCCTCGCCGCCACATTCCCATTTTCTGCTTCGCTGAGCTGCTGGTCCCCAATAATCCCAGCGCCGTCGTTTAGTTGGGAGGGCTGTGTTTTCTTTTTCTCCTTCCTTTATTTTCCCGTTCTCTCCGTCCCACACAGCGCAGCCGGATTCCCGGAGCTTAGCCAGGAAGAATTAATACCGTCCTTCTTCTTTGTAAGCACCTTGAAAGGAAACGAGAGGGGAAGTCGCCTCCAGAAGAGATGTTTCAAATTCTTCTCTGAAAGCGGAAAACGTGGCTCGCCGCTCCCTCTGATTCGTCCCGATCCCGCAGCACTGGCGCTCCTGCGCCTCTGCCCTGCAGATTGAAGAAGGAAAGCACACAGGGGCCGCGGTGAAAGAGCGTTCCCATCGCCTCCCTCCGTGTTCCCTCATGCGGAGAGCAGAGTCGCTGCTTGAGTTCTGAGGGGGGAAAGGCGGAGGAAGACGGGAAGAATGAGGCCTGGAGACGGGGAAAGTAATCCCCTGGCACCCGCTCTGGTCCTTCCACCCTGGACAGAAGTGGATTCAAGGAATGGGAGCAAAGCTGGCGGCGGCGAGGTGAAATTCCTCTGAAGGCTGCAGCGTTTAGGCTCTTCAAAGATCGGGATTCCCGGAAAAGCTCCGTTTTCATCTCTGTCTGCAGGCGCGGACGCGCACCATAAATGAGACGACACGCCGGGAACGCTGCGGCCTGCGCAGAACAAAGGCGTCCCGGTCTGGTGCTGATGGACGCAAATCCTGAATCCTGCTAACTACCTGCTCCGATCTTTGATCCCCCCTCCCGGCCCGCTTCTCTTCCGCTAGCCGGAATCGCTCCAGACAGACGATGCACAACTTTGTTCCTCAAATTTAGGCTGTTTAACTCCGCATCCGTCTGATCCGCCTCCCACATCCAACCGCAGCGCCACACCGGCCCGAGATCCAGCTGTCCTGCATAACCAGCCGCCATGACGGCTTGTTGCCGTGGGCGATGTCCACCAAAGGCACCAAGTGTTTCCTCTTCACCTCCAAGGTCAAGGTTAGCGGTGATGATGCAGCTGAGATGTTTCTAACCAAACATAACCAAACCAAAACAAACCAAAACAAACCAAAACAAACCTTTTTAGGCCAACGACAACCGTTTCTTCCAACAGCTCTTAGGTCGGTCTGCCCAGAGGTTTGTTAGCGCTGCTCCAAAGTTTCATGGAGTAAATGAATAAAAGAAACAAAAATGTGTTTGTTTGGTTTTTTTCTAAGACGCCGAATGGAAACCTGAAATAAAGATTCCCAGAAGCCGTCTGGCTGGAGCTGCTGTTGTTTATTATCGTGTTATTACCCTTGAAAACACAGGAAACGCTTCAGAAAAGAAAAGGCCTTTCCTGGTTGACGTCCTGTTTAACCGGCACGTCCAAAACATCTGCGTCGTCAGTGACGAGGAGCGTCGTTCACGGTGCCTTCAGGTTCGTCCGTAAAGCGCATCATCGTGCAGGGGAGGTGTCCTGGATGGTCTGGGTGAAGACCTGGAGCAGGTTGGATGTTTGGATGGAGCTCGGCGTGTTTTTAGCGCGACAGGATCAAGGAAAGATCAACACACACACACACACACACACACACACACACACACACACACACACACTCAGAGGGTGAGGGGCTGCATTTTTAAACAAGTCTTATCTTCCCGCTGTGGAAAGAAAAAAAGAAATAAAAAGCATCTCATCGGGCACCCAGATGGACGCCCAATCCAACGTAAATGTCAGCAGGACCGCCGCAGCAGCTGCGAGCATGCAGCGAAGGCAACCTCTGCAGATGGCTGATATGTGCAGAGATGATGGAGAGCCCTTCACAAATGTCCCTGTATCATCCTTTTTCCAGGGACAAAACCATTTGTGTGCGTTAAAGCAGCTGCGCGTGCGGCGCGCTCATTTGTTCAGGAGTGTTTATGTTTGCTGAAGGGAAATATAGGACACGGAAGAGGCGTTTGTGCCGCTCTGAGATGGAATCTCTCCTCAGATTGCTGTAAACACTTGCAGGAGGGCAAATAATGAGATTTGCTCGACTGTAACTTGTTTACTGCACACTGCACTCGCGGCAAAATGCTTGAGAGCAGTTCGCTCACCAGCCGACACCTTTCCGCTGTCTCCCCAAAGGTCAGGTCCAGCGCAACGGAAATTAGCAAACATTTCCTCTCCCTCGTTGCAGATAATTTCGCATTTTCGCTGCCCCGGGGATGATTTAAATGACAAAGCTGCGCTGAGCTTTGAGGTTAAAGGCAGAAGACGCGGCACAAAGCCACTCACGCCGCGCTCGCTGCCGCTCGATACATATGCTAATACGTCCGAGTCGCAGCTGATGGCAGGAAAGAAAGGGTTTAGGGTTGTGTTTATTCAAACCAGGATCTAAAAGCGTGTTTCTAACTGAGCAGAACATCCGCTGACAACCACTGTTCTTCTGAAACCCTGGCTGTTGTTTATCTTTTTAAATGACTCTGTCGGCTGAAAATGACCTGAGCAGCTTCCGCTAGCATAGCCGCAATGCTAGTTAGCCACGATGCTAGCTTAGCCACATCTATGTTGACACACCTGCTTAATAAAGTTGCCGTAAAGTAAAAGTTGCCTTTTAATTTGGTAAAACGTACAAACCTCCTTCGCTAACAGCGTCATGTGACGGGTGATAGAAACAGGGTGGAGCGGATGAACAGATGGTTTCTTTGCTTTATCGATCGCGTGTTTACGGCGCATCAATCGGTCACACACGCAGATGTTTGACTCCTGCCGCGGCACGAAAACGGTTCTTATCTTTATCCTGTTGCTTCTGATGGAAATCAGGGCTCAGCGTGATCAAAGCGTATCTCCATCAAAGGGAGGGCGCCGCCGCCAACACGGATAGAAGACAAAACCGAGGACGTTGTGACGACATCAGAAGTGATTTTTAAACACCGACGTTTCTGACATCAAAGAGCTGAAGATTTGCCTCGTCGTCCCGGTAACGCTGGGAGGTTAAAGGTCGTCGCTGCTTTTTTGGGCGCCACAGCTTCTCCGGCGAGGCTCTAACCTGAGGCGCGAGCGGCGGTCTGCTGAGACGAGGCTCCTCTGACATACGGGGCTGCAGGAAGTGGACAGATTGGCGTCTTAATTACGCAAACATTTCATGGAGGCAGAGCTGCCGTTTGGAAGGAAAAAACCGGCTCGTTGGTGCAATTAAACGCCAGCAAGCTGAGCGAAGGAGCCGTTTATTAATGCGAGGAGGCCGCAGGAAAACAGCGCCGTGATTTAAGAAGACCATTAAGAAAGAAAGTCAGCCTTCCAAAGTTCACGCCTGACTTTGGAAACAGCGGCTGGAGACGAGACCAGAGGAGGAAAGAACGGCAGATTCGACCATTAGCATCAGATTAAATTTGGATTGGAGCGGCCGTGGCTCCAGGGCCTCGTGCACGCTGCCAGACATCATCCTGACGGGTGTGCAAACGCTAACACTGCCCCCTTGAGGATTAGAAAAGAATCTCGCATGGTCGTTTGTTTGTTTTGTTTTGTTTTTTTTATTAACCTTCGACGCCCACGCGGGGTGCACGACCGTTAGCTTTGTTCTGGTTTAATCAGCGTAAATAAAGGCTTCGCTGTTCCCGGCTGAAGCGGACACCGATCTCCAAACCCGGATCAATACGTCGGCAGAGGTTGTGCGACAGCCCGACAGTATCATATTGATGGAATTCCATCCGGAAGAGCAGCAGACGGGAGTGCCAACGGGAGAAAAGAGGAAACCGCCATCTGCGTCGGTGACAGCACTCCGTCTGAAGTCGGTGCAAACTCGAACGCCACGGAGGAGCAGCTGATTGGGCCGAAGAGGCTCCCATCAGGAAGTAAACGAGGTCTCCGGGAAGATCTCATCAGTCTTATTTTGAAGCCAGCGGCGGCGTTCAGATCTTTTCAGAATAAAAGGCTTATTTTGTTAAATAATTGAACCAGTTTCCAGAACCAAAATCAATGCTGTTAAAACCTACCTGGAGATGGGGGGCAGGAACTTGGGACCGGCTTTCAAAGGACGAGCCGAAGTTGGGAGAAAATGAAAGCGGCGACGGCGAGGCTTTAATCATTAATTCGGCAGCGTTTGGGGTCCTGGGAGGCCGCGGGGAAAATATATTGATGTTTGAAATCTGCTAATTAAAAAAAGGAGCACGCGTTGGTTTGGGAGGCATCCGTCTGCCCGGGCAGTTGGAAATCTGGCTGCTGCCTGGCCTAATGGTGCCGGTAATGCCTCTGGGGGAACGCGGCGTGAAGCACAGAGGCGGGCGCTAATGAGTCTGGCGGACCTCTGCGGCACACGGGATGAATGAGGCCGAGAGCGACCGCGCTCGGTGGAAGCAATCTTCTCTTCTTTTTAAATTTCACGGGGAAATGGGAGAAAAGCCGGATCCACGCGCAGACAATCTGCCGGAGTCACACCGCAAATGGGATCAGCGTGAACAGGACAGAACCCGTTAGCGTTCCCCAAACGGGAAGGAACCAGGTGGGAAAGAATCACACGGAATCTCCCACCCGGCTGGGTGCAAACGGTGGATGCGCAGGAGGAAGGAAACGATGCTAACGTCAGCAAGCTAACCTAAAATGTGCGTGAGTCCGGAATGAAGCGTTGCCGGACCGCCAGGACCATCGGTAGGTAGCGGCGACTCCGTGAAACTCAACCGAAGTCCTTTGGAGAGCATGGGGTGCGTTTACAAGCGTTAGAAATCCATTAGCGCACGCCTCGGAGCCTGATGCGTGACGTCGCCTGACGGACCCCCAAACGATTGACAGCCGTCTAACAGTCGTTCCCAGGTCTGACGTTTGCCTCCGGTTTCCTGTTCCTGTAGGTGAGAGCATCTATTCCTGTCGCTGCTGTTTACCCAGCATCCTCCGGGGGGGTTGATTTCAATGATCCGTACATGTTTGATCTGGGGTAGTGGATTTATTATACCTCCAAATCACGCCGCGGCGTTGCTAGATTTCCTCGCGCGCTCCGCGCCGGGGCCGTAATTGCTGCAGCAGTATTTGTTTCTCATCGCCTCCCGGAGGCGATCAAAGCCGCCACTGATGGGCGAGTGCGTTTCCCTGCTGGAGTGATCTTTAGTGCAGGATGCTTCATTAGACGCCTTCCAGAGCCTGATAATAAAACGCTAGCCTCTTCTGTCAGATGCTGGATTCTATTTCCATCGCGCGGGCGATAGCAATCTGAGGACGGAGGAGACTTATCGCCTTTGTAGTGGCAGATCGCTGGAAAGACGAGATGCAATCTCTCCCTGCCGCTCTCTCCGTCGAGGACGGATACATCCGTGTTTTCCACGCGGCCAAAGTCGCGCGCAGCTCCCTCCAAATACGCTGATAAAGTTGAAAGCGGGCGTATCTCGGCTGATTTATGGTGACCAGCGGATAACTCCCCCGACTTGACGAAGTTTGATCGGGCGCGGAGATTGTATTATTGAACTCCGCCGCCTCCGATGCATCAAAGAGCGTTAATTCAAAGCTATCCAATTAAATGATAAAACCGCGCTGGCCTCGGCGGCGCAGCGGCGCCGCGGTTCACGCTCGCCTCACAGCAGCAAAGGTTCGAAGGGACCGGGTTTGGTCCCGTTACCACATGCTAACTTTGGCTAACTGCCCCTGTCTGTCCAGTCGCACTGGTTAGCACCTGAGGTCGGACCTTCCCTCCACACTCTGGATGTTAGCGCTGCCGACCTGTCGGAACCGGAACGCCCACTCAGCTGCCAGTCGGTGTTTGAACCCGACCTCTGACCCCCAGGCTGCGATGGCTCCCACGTCTCTCGAGCACCGAACGGCCTCCAATGACGCTAACTCTTTACGTGAAATGAACCGTGCGACAGCGTCGTCTCGGTAACGGTCCCAGGTGCTCACCTACCAATCGGTGGCAGAGGTCATTAGAATTCAGGGCGCCGCTGGGCCTCCCCTCGCCATCGGTCCCGTTCCATCAGTTAACCAGCGGGCTCCTAAGCCCGGCTTTGTTTGGCGGGAGAGTCCATGTCTGATAACCCCCCCCCAACCCCCCTGATATGGCCGACACATTAATCACCCTCGCCGTGGGAGGACAAGGTGGGCAAGAGCGGTGCGGAACGCCATCTCTCCTCACGGACGCTTCTTCAACGGCGCCGGCTCCTAATCGATGGAGCCGCTCGGCGCTCGTCGCAGATTTGCATCAGAATGCACGCAGGGAGCCGCGTACGTAGCGGCAGGCGGGCGGAGGCGTGAGGATCACCGCTCGCCGTCACGGAAGAGAGATGGAGGACGCGTGTGTGTGTTTGAGGGCCAGACGTGGAGGCAAAACAACCTGTTTTAATGTTTTATTTCATTAAAAGTGTTAAATATAAGGTTATAAACCCGTTAAAGGCAGCACAAGCTGATCTCTTCTCAGCCCCCTGATTGGGCCTGTGTGGGCTTTCTGTTGGTTGGACAAATATAAAAAACTAACTTCTACTTTTAAAAGCTGTTGCTTTGGACCTTTACCACCAACCGGACCTCTTTCCTCTTAGTCCGACACCTGTGTGATGGCTCCGCCCATCCAGGGCGGGGCCACAGGTGGGACGGTCTATAAAAGGGCACTTTCGGACCTCTTTGTGGGGGAGAGGTTGTGTGAAAGTAGTGGTTGTGTTGGTTTCGGTTTATTTTCCTGATTTTTTAAAAGTTCTGGATGGTTTCTTTGTTTGTTTTTTTTTGCCAGAAAACAAAAAAAGCACCGAACGCAGATAATAATTTAAGACGGGGAACCAGCTGGGCTTTCAAATACACGGCTGTCCCTAATCAAACAACAGACCTGAGACTGTGTCCATGGAGACCCTGGTTTGGTCCAAGGCTCCGCCCCAAACGATTGTTTAGCGTGGTGGGCTAGCACAAAGGCAACGTTGCAGAGACGCAACGATCGGTGCAGGTTTCATCAGGCTCTGATGGCTCTGCAGAGTTAGCACACACACACACACACTTTCATTATTGTGTGTGCAAGGTCACTGCTGAAGTGCAGCAGATAAACAGAAGCGCCCTCGACAAGGGTCAAGCGATTGGAGGGAAGGCCGCTCGACAAAGACGTGTCTGTCACCGAGAAATGAATAAACACTGATTTTTTTTTAAAAATGTCGTTTAAATGGTACAGACACATACAGCTCTGTTGACTCACAACCTTTGTGTTTAAGCAGCTAAGCTAGCCGTGTGTGTTGGGGGCAGGAAGTCAATTCTGAAATACACCAAATTTAGTATTTCCTGGTTTCTTTCATGGCTCCTCTTCAAACATGAGCTAGCTGCTGTTAGCAACGCTAAACCTCGTCAGTCTGTTAGAAACGAGGTTACAAAGCGAGAAAACCTCCCTTTAAGGGGAAGAAACCTCGAGCGGGACCAGGCTGATGTGCAGGAGATGGAGATGGAGAACACACACTCACACACACACACCGTGTGATTCAAGGAGGCATTGATGAAATGATCCCCCCGTTAGTGAGCTCCAGAGGGGGGCGCCATGTTTGTCGCCGTCCCGTGACGGGCCTCGCCGCAGAAGAGCCGTTGTCGAGTGTGAGCGATTAGCTACGAGATCCCTGCTGCCCCCGGCATAGAACCCCCCTACAATCATCTCCGCAGTCACACGCGGCGTTCTGATTGTCGCAGGCGTGCTAATTATGGCAATCAGGGCTTGATTTTCATCTGCTGTGACACCCGCGTCGGCGCCGCTCCCGAATGCGACGAGGCTTCGGTGGGCGTAGCAGCTGTGCTACTCATAATATCCAGCATGACGATATTAGGCCATTAATCTTCTGTAATCCGCAACCGCCGAGGTACGTCTCCTCCCAGTCCTGCGAGCCGAGCGGCGCCCGCTCTTGTCTTTCCCGAATTTGAGTGAGCACGGCCCGTCCGTTTTCAGGATGGCGCATCTCGGTTTCACTCGTTCCACCCTCCCTCCCACCGCCGCCGCCGCCGCTAATCCATAATGAGATTCTGGCGCTTTTACAATTGATGGCGCGTGATGAACTTTAATGAGATGCTTTTGAAGAGACGAGCCTGAATCAGGAAGATCTGCCCCGGATTACAGCTGCAGTGACGAGGAGAAGGAGAAAGAAAAGAGAGCCGGGGAAAACGGCAAAGAAGGGAAGGGTTCCTCTACCGGGCGCATCGATCCTCGCGCATTGTCTCGTTAATTTTGCCAGAGGTGAACATTCCGCGTGATCAATATTCAGCGACCGCATCTTTATTCTTCTGTGTAACCCATTACTGTCGGTGAAACGCCAGAGCACCGCAATTAGAGCCGCGGAGCAGGCAAGGCCAATCGATAGCAGAGACGTATGATGTGCACAACAGGAAGCAGTAACAACTCAGGGGTTCGGGGCGTGTTCTTCCAAGGCGAAGGGCTAATCTGGACGAGTGGCTTCACCTTGGTCGATATCCGCCGCGGGAAGAGGGGCCCCGGGGGCTTGACTCAGTCGGGCCCCGAGCTGCAGGGTCACATCTGTCTATCTGCAGGACGACAAGTTGGGTCTGAAACGTCGACGCGAACAACGTCGGGTTCTATTTGCCGTTTAAAGAGCTCGCGTTCCCCTCCCCACGGGAGGATACAATGCGCTGCCGCGGCTAGGCCGAGCCTGACGCGTGGCGCGTGGCTTTGATTTTGTTGAAATCAGCTGAATTTTCCCAGCAGCCGTACAGTCGCTGTCGGCGTATTAGGACGTCCTTTTCTGTCAGCGTCTGCCGGGGCTTACAGCAGATGGAACGACTATAAATCACGGCTAAATCACACAAGCAGAACTAAGATTATGTTTAGAATAATGACATGGTTATAAATCTTCCCTGCTTGTGGCTGGATTGACAAAAAACTGTTTTTTTTTATTTTTTTTTTTGCTATTTATTTAGTTTGTTCAGGGTTTGTAATATAATTTCCAATTCAGATTAGCCTGACGTTGATGGATGGTACCATCATTCCCCGAAAACGCAAAGTGACTTTTTGTGTGACAGACTGACAATTTGACTGGAGTCCATTGTGTGGGTGGGCTGGTGGTGGCGGCGGTGACAGAGTGGGTGGAGGGGGGACGGAATCGCTTCCGAATCCTGGATTTAAAAGTTTGGGTGAAGTCGTTGGAAGTTTGGAGCTGTTAGCGGCGGGTAGCAGAGGAGGATAGATTTAATGGAGTTGTGTGTGTGTGTGTGTGTGTGTGTGTGTCTCCTCATATTTACTGCATACTGAGTAACCAAATACTCATTCTGCTAGCAAAGCGAGGACAAGTTTGCTAAGTGGGGCCATTCCTTCTGGTCCCCAAAACTTTAAAGGTGTGTTTGAGGGTTAAGATGGTTTAGGTTGGGGCTAGAACCGGGTTAAGGTTGGAGGTTTGGTTGGGATGGTTGGGGTCGGGGTAAGGAGCAGGTAATACGTTATGTCGGTGAAAGTCCCCGCAAAGATAGGGAGATTGGAAATGGGAATGCGTGTGTGTGTGTGTGTGTGTGGGTACTTCCTGTCTGAGCACGGGGCCACTCCCGGTGATGGCGGGTGGTTATTTGTATATAGATTTCACTGCCACCTTTAGAAGTCGCTGCGCTCAGGTATTCACTGTGGCGTGAAGAGAAATAAATCGCGGAGCTATCTGACTGTTAAAGTCCACTTACCTCTAGAGGCTGCAGCGCTCTATATGTAAATGAGAGCGCCTCATAATCAGAATGCACACACACATGCTGGTGTTTTCCCTTATTTCCATCACACCAGGACAAGCTCTCGGACGCGCACACACACACACACACACGCACACACACACACACACACGTTCCACGTTCACCTCAGATGAAAACCAAACACGGAGACGTCGAGCAGTTTGGACACGAGGTGACTGCATCCTCCGCCCCTCAGCAGAAGATGCTCTCTCTTTTTTACCTCCTCCACTCCTTTTTTGTTTTCTTTTTGATATTTTAGAAGACTTGAGCGTCCATCCCAGATGATCATCGTGGCGTTTTCACCACGGAGAAGAAGAAAATCCAGCCAAATAAGCATCCGGGCCTCAATGAAATGCACCAACATACGGCGTTCTACCTGTTTGTCCTGGGTCCCAGTCCTCCCACAGGTTTTACTGGGATCAGACCTGTCCTGTTGTACGTGTCTCGTTGTCTCTGTCGGCTCGCTCCACCGACTCCGCGTTGCGTCGAGGTTTGAAACGAACTGGCCTGAATCCATTCGCCCAAACAGAATTAGCTGTTAGCGCTCTTGCGTGACATTTGAGGCGTCCCGGGACCAAGCCGCAGACGTTATCACCCTGCAGTTCCGCCAGTGGCCACCAGGCGGGAAAGTGGAAGCTCTCGCTGTAATATAACACGTAAATAAACCATCTTTAAAACCTTTCTTTTTAATTTCACCTGCCAACATCGTACTAAATGAAATCGCCATCTAAAAACCAAGCTTGCCTTGAGAACCTCTAGTGTACGTATTTAAATATTGTGGTCGCGGTCAAGGCTAAAGTTCTAGCAGCTTTTGTCAGACCAACACTTCCATCTTGCCTGACAAAAGCTGTTGAATTTGGCGTTATATAGGCGGAATATTCAACGTGTCGAGTGGTGGCGTGGGCGAGGAGCTCCGGAAGAAGCTCAGCGTCGCCGCCTGCTTATATCCGAGCAGCTTCTGCAGCCGCCGTCATAAATGAAAGTGACTTTGAGAGCAAGCAAACAAAGTGAATCGTTTAGGCGGAGAAAGGCATGTGGCAGGTGGGGCGGCTGATGGATGGCGACGCTCAGGAGCCGTGACTTTTGGGTTAGTGACAATGACGCACATAAAGGTCCACCATTATCCGTTTTAGGGTACGATTAAAACCCTTATCGATCCCGCCCGCCTCGCTCGCCATGATAGTGGAGCTTCATGCCAGCTGGAGCCGGAGAGCAGGCGGAGAATCGGCCGCATTGACAAATAACAACCAGCCCCCCGTCCACAGCAATCTCTCTCTCTCTCTCTCTCTCTCTCTCTCTCTCTCTCTCTCTCTCTCTCTCTCTCTCTCTCTCTCTCCCTCTCTCACACACACACACACACACACACACACACACACACACAGAAGCATCTCGCCATGTGACTGATGATGGATCAACTCTGGAGCCGTTTTTGCTTCTGCCGCAGAGAAAACCCACACAGGCTCCGCAGGCTGGGATTGGAACCTGGGACCTTCTGTCTGCTCCATTACCTTAGCAAAACCTGCTGCTCCAGACTTTTTTCTGAATAATCCAGACTCTTTTCTTAAGGATCCAGACTCTTTTCTGAATAATCCAGACTCTTTTCTGAATAATCCAGACATTTTCTGGAGGATCCAGACTCTTTTCTGAATAATCCAGACATTTTCTGGAGGATCCAGACTCTTTTCTGAATAATCAAGACATTTTCTGAATAATTCAGACTATTTTCTGGAGGATCCAGACCCTTTTCTAAAGGATCCAGACTCTTTTCTGAATAATCCAGACATTTTCTGAATAATCCAGACATTTTCTGGAGGATCCAGACTCTTTTCTGAATAATCAAGACATTTTCTGAATAATTCAGACTATTTTCTGGAGGATCCAGACCCTTTTCTAAAGGATCCAGACTCTTTTCTGAATAATCCAGACATTTTCTGAATAATCCAGACTCTTTTCTGGAGGATCCAGACCCTTTTCTAAAGGATCCAGACTCTTTTCTGAATAATCCAGACTCTTTTCTGAATAATCCAGACATTTTCTGAATAATCCAGACTCTTTTCTGGAGGATCCAGGCCCGCGGTCGCCATGAAACGGACCAGGGCTGAACACAGAGCCGGCTCCCTGCGGGCGAGAGCGTGCCACGCGGAGGCTGCTGGGAGAAAATCCATAAACGCAGATGTTGTCGATGCATGGCTGCGGCTGCAGGACTCGACCAATCCGTGTTGCATCCCTGCAGCCTGATTGGTCGAGCCTGTGAGTGGGCGCTGCATCGATTTCTGCTGCACCCTTGATGCTGATTCACTTATCCGTTTTTTTGTTTTGTTTTTTTTTTTGTACATTCTCGGCGAAGTTGTTTCTCCTAAAATTGAGTCCGTGTTGTGTCGGGCTGAAAACGGAACAAGCTGACGTGCTAATTATGCAGATCTGCTGTTTCACCGAATGAAAACACACGTTCAACATCACTAATCTGAATGCAGATGGTGGGTCGGTCATGTGACCAGTCGGCCTCCTGGCTGCCTGCGCGCTGCAGGGTTTCCAGGCGCCTGAGTTGGCGTATCAGAAAGATCTGGAACACCTGAGGTTCCCCCCAGGAGGGGCAGGAAGCTGACGAGGACATCTGCAGCATCTCGCCATCAGATTAGAGATGCAGCCACGATTCCATTATAGACCAGAAGCGGAGGACTGGAAACCAGTCAGCTCAGGGTGGAAAGCCAGAACATCCACACGGTTCAGTTCTTGACCTCCCGACTGGATCCGCCAGGTGTTCTTGCGCTGCTTCACCACCTTCGTGGAGACCCGGGGAGTTAATCCCGCGTTCCCAAACACACCTGGAGTAATTCGAAGTGACGCCTGGATCTTTTTTCTCCGAGGTTTTCTCATAATGAGCTTATGTAGCTCTGAGCCGGCCGGGACTTAAACCCCCCCCCCGCCACAAAAAACAAAACGGGGGAATAACAGCGCGTGAGGTAATCGTCCGTTAAATCCGTCCACCTCTGCGCAGGCGAGAGCTGCCACTTCCTGGCCGACAGTCACGTGGGAAAACGTCACGATCCCTTTTTCGACTAAGTTTTATCGCACTCGGCCAGAAATCCCAAAGTCTTGGAGTTCATTCCGAGGTCGAAACTGAAACAGAAATTTCATTTTCCGGTAGTTAGCGGCGCTTCTGGCTGCTATGTGACGTCCTGGGAATGATGCGGGGAAACGCTGGCGAGGGATCGGGAAGCAGCCCCCATGCACCGAGCGCCTTCTCCAGCTCCATCCATCCGCCGCCCAGCTGTGATTTATCGCCTCTTCCTGCAAGGTTAAAGAGTTATTGCCGAGTTCCGACTCGTCTCCCATATTAAGCGCATGCTGGAGATGGCCGCCGATATTCCCCAAAGAGCCGCAGATCAATCAGTATTGATCGGCGATACCTTGATGTATGGCGGCGCCTCACACCTGAGACCTTGGCCGGCGTGAATGATGGTGGCATCCAGAAATGGTGCCGTCTCCGAAATAATTCCGCCCAAATAAATAGGACAGGATTGAGATCTAAAGACACACACACACACACACACACACACAGTTTCCCTTTTCTGACTTTTCTGCCTCATTCAAACACAATTTCTTCTGTCTCTCCACCAAACAAAGACACGCTCTCATGGATCTTTCATCCTTTTTTTCGATGTTGCCATCATGAATATGAAATTCAAATTCCTATAGTTCTGTCAATACCACGGTTGCCAACGCAACCCCGCCACCACCAGGCGAGACCGCGGGCGCTACACGGGCTAATGAATAGTGCAAGCTAGCGAAGGGAAACGTGACTTCATAGCTTCGCCGCAGATGAATAAACATGAGCGAGAGAGCGGCGATGGAGTGTTTACCCAGAAAAGCCCCGTTTCGTTTAAACACATTTTAGATTTCCACCCTGACGCTTCAGTTTGGTGGCTTTTATTGATATCAAAGGGGGAGGAGGAAGCGGAAAGGCTGAAGAGAAGGGGATGAATGGCGCACAAAGGCGTTTATTTCAATACCCTGACATGACCACACAAACATGGCAGCGAGGCGGCAGAGGCAGGTTTCATTCCCAGCACGCTCCAGGCTATTTCAGGTCGTTTTCTTCTTCTTCTCCCTTCTCTGTGACGGCGGCAGAGCCAGAGCCGGGGTGTATTTTTACCACTGTTTTGTTCGCTAAACTTTAACACTTATCTGCAGAAATAAACTTTTGATGAGCAGGAAAGAGTCAACTCTGGAGAGGAGGCGTCCTCTTTTACCTTCAAACAACACTGTCGCTACCAGCTCGGGCGATTCTTGGTGTGCGATTCGGCAGCACCTAGTGGTGAGAAGACGAACTGCACGACTGGTCGACGTTCACGCGAGCCGCCATTTGTATTCAGGGGCTATTTTCTGCTTAAATTCTATGCATCGAGGTTCTGACAGTGGATCAGATTAGATCTTATTGTTTTCGGTAGCTGGGCTGGAATTGGAAAGTAGTATAGAGAAAGATGAAGAGCTGATCGATAGAGAGAAGAGGCTGTAAATTCTGTACAAACTGCAAATATTCCCCCACACCAGATACTGTTGAGACTAAATACATACACACAATCAATATCTTTGTGAACCAAGTTCAAGCGTTTCAAGCAGAAGTGCTTTACAGCCTGTTTTCATCATTTCAGAGATGTTTCCGATAGTCGTAAATATCGCACGCATAACGTTCCGAGGCACACGGAAAGCGCTTGGAAGCCTCTCCAAACTTAATTTAAATTCCGGCGACGCGCCTTGTTGGTATTCCAGCTTTGTGTGTGCGCGTCGCAGCCGAGCATCCATTACCTTTTTAGACGCGTAGACGCGCTCTCCTCCTCAGGTGTCAGCTTCTAGGTGAGGTTTGCTTCACGCCGCCAGTTTATTAAATTATACGTTTTAACCTCCTGTCGGCTCTTAGACGCCAGATTGAATGTTCTCTTTCCGGTAAGTGTTAGCACGGGCCGCTGCAGCAGCGCTGTGTCCAAGGGTAAAAGTTTGGACAGGAAGCGGAGGTCGGGGGCGGGGGGCGGGGGCTCTTTTCAGGGCAGATCTCAGGCTTTTGTTCGTCTCCCATTAGCGCGTCGTTCCTGAAAGCGGGAAATTCCACCCACAGAGCGTTTGGAGGTGAGCCGGAGCTGCTGCTGCTGCTGCTTTCACGCTCGTGTTTGATGGGGTCAGAGCGAAGATCCAGCAACGCAACAGCAGCATCGCGTCAGCAGGGTTCTGATCGCATCTGTGGATGATTTTAACGTGAATCATCCCCACAAACGTCAAGGCTTCGGTTAGCTTCTTGCTGCCTGGGCTCCCTGCCCCACTGAGACCTTCCGTCTGTACTGTTTGTTCAGTTTTCATCTCTCTGTGTCGTATATGAATGAAAATGATCCAACCCTAATCCGGTCATTGGGAATCCAGCCTCTTCCCGTTGCCGTGGAGATCCTCTCCCAGCATTCCCAGCTCCTGACCCGTTCACCTGTTCTCCGCTCCAGATGCCAGACGCCGTCTCTCCGTCCTGTCTGCCCTCTCTGGTTGGCCGTTTGGTCCGTTAGCTTGTCTGCTGCTTGCAGAATTGTGTTTTTTTCCTGTGAGATGGCATTTCGATCATATTTGCACACAAAATTAAGGAAAAGCATGAACTTCCTGGCAGCGGCGGCGCTAATTTTCCCCGCCGGTTTGAGCATTTCCATAGCGAGAAAAACAAACTGCTCAATAGCAGCTGGAACCCGTAAATGCGGCCTGAGAAATGGAGTCATCGGATTTTGTTAACTGGCTGTTTTGTCACTATTGAATTGCCATCACAAAGTGAAAATTGTTTGCGAATCGGCGCCGCCGCCCTGATGCAATCTCCAGCCTAACGACTCCTCGCGCCTTTCGGCCTGCTTTCATCTGGCAGATTTAGGAAAATAAGCCGTTTGAAAGGACCCCGACTGGCGGACGATTACATTACAGCCCCCACCCACCAGCACCTCCTCCTCCTTTAAGAAGATCCGGAATGAATTAGCGGTGATGTGACCTCACGTCTGGGACGATGATGCCAGTGATTAAGGTGCTTTGGAGCTAATACGCGCTAACACGGAGCCAGAATGGGGCAAAGCGGAGGCGGCTTATCTACATTCACCTCGTTTACAGGCTTCATTTATCAGCCAAACTGGTTTCGCTCACGTTTCCGCTTCAGGAAAATAATTGAGAGCTCAATTTCCGACAGACGGATGATGTTTCTGACGGTCTGAAGGCGACCTGCTGCTGCTGACGGCAACCAGAGTCAAAATCGAACCCATTTGACCTCATTTCTAATGAGCAACAAAGATGATTTGTTGCTTTCCTGGTTAATCTCACTCAAGGCGGCTTCGGCGACGTGAGGCGCATCCATTAGACTGAGACGTGTTTGACGAATGGAATCTCACTCTGGTGGCGGGTTTGGTCGCAGCTGTTCCCCGATTATCACCTGTTGTGCAGCAGAGCGGAAGAAAAACCATCCTGGAATCCACCTGCAGGAGCTGGACCAGGCTGGAGGTGCAGCGGATTAAAACCGCGGCGAGAGCGGCGGGACGGAGCGTCCTCTCCTCCGCAGATAAAATGGAGGCGGGATGATGTTCACGCAGGGCGAGTCGGGCTCTCAGCATCAACACAGCCTGCGGTGTCACCGCGGCCTTTCTTCTTCTTTTACTTTATTTCAGTAATTACAGCCGATTCTGGCGGCTCCGAACCGTGGCGAAGGCTCCCTCGTGTTCGCGTTGTCTCTGATTTAAAAGGTCAGCGTCAACGGCAGCACGTGGGCCACTGCTCACCGGAGCGGGAGCGGATTCATCAGTGTCAGTTTCAGCATCGCAACAAAGGAAATAAACTAAAAACCGGATTCAGGAGGAACCCTGAGACCCAGCGGACCTTTGATATTTACCTACATTTAAATGTTACATTATTTCCCTCGAGCCTTTTGTGACCGTCAGCTGTTTGGTCGATTAAAACTTGTTTTCCGGGAAAGAGAAGAGTTACAAAAACTGCATTTCAAAACTAATCAATACGAGTGGATCCGAAGGAGTTTACCCCCAGAGCAACCAGTCAATTAGAACGTCTGTTAAAAATCTGAAACTGAATACAGGAGCCGGAAAGTCTCAACCGGGATTCAATTCTTTTGAGCAAACGCACCACTTCTGGAGGTTCTCCCTTATTTCACGTGGATAATGGCCCCCGGAGGGCCATCAAAGTGGGTAAAAAACAATGATAAACCCGGAAACAGTAGAAGAGCGACTAACTGGTGAGCTCGGGACAGTGGCCTCTAGCGGTCAACAACCGCAACTACACCAAACAGGTGACGCGTGACGAGAACAGCCATTCTGATCAGAAGGTCCTGATGCGTCCGGGCGCCAGCTGATTGATTGAAGGTGGCCGTGGTGATTGGGGCCACAGCTGCGGCGCGTAACAGCCATTTTTCCCACATTTCCCCCCAGGCTCGGTGACAGGCCGACCAGGAGAGAGAGCAGGCTGTTATTGATCAGCCGCTAAGAGTAGAACAGAGCCACTCGGAGGCATCAGGCCCGGAGGGGGAGGACAGAAGAATTGGCACTTCTCCTGCGAGTGTGAAGGACTCCAGTGGGGTCTTTTGTCTCTGCTCTGACGGAGCCCCTGGTGCCTCGTTACAGCCGCTCCACAGAGCAAAACAACTTTAGCGGCTTTTGTCTTCCTGCAGCCACTGAACCACAAAGTGTTCGCTCTGAGATCTGGAGCCAAACAACGAGCCTCAGCGTCTCTGCGCCTCTTCCACTCGCTTCCTGTCCCCCGCCAGATAACGTAAAGGGGCCACTCAGAATTTCCGTCCCGACTGCCACTTCCGAGAGAGGAAAACTGTCATTTTCAAAGCGGGGCGGCTCCTCAGCGCCTCGCCTCGCTAATTGTTTCATCAGAGAAGGTCTAGGAGGTTTGATGCGGGGCCAGATCGGCGGTCGGGGCCGTCGCTCGGACCGGGACCTGCGCTGACTCCTGCCTGCTGCTGGAAACCACTTTCACACACTAACGGAGCGATGACGACCAAACTTCACCTCAGAGTTAAAACACCAGAAGTTCCCAGCGCTGGAGAGCTTCCAGGGAGCCGAGCCGCGTGTTCGTGCGCGTCGATCCCTGGGTGGCAGGTAAAAATACATAAAACATGCGTCGCAGCGCCTCGGAAGTTTGCTGGAAGTCCCAGAATTCTTCTTCCAGGAGGCGTCCTGCGTCGTCGCTAGCTTCCGCCGCTAGCGGGAAGTTACCCGTTAGACCCGAAGACGTTGGCGCGCCTGACGAGCTCCAGCGGAAAAAGGCCCGAAAGCTCCGGAGTGAGCAGTTAATGCGTCCGGTGCTGCAGATAAGAGCCAGAGAGGAGGCCCAGACGGGCAGAGGCGACGCTGGCCGCGCTTTGACAGCTTAAGTGTCGGGTGGCGGTCCCACCCCCCAGTTTCATCATGCTAATCAGGCTAAAAGATTCTGATTAGCTCAGAGCTTCGTCGCATGGGTGCAGCAGAAAAACCACCAACCCAAATGTCCTGATTATAAAACCCATTTTTAATGATTGTTTTTCTATGTAATTATCATGGTAGAAAAGATTAAATCACTTAAAAGAATTGATTTAAATATTCTGGCTAGTTAAATATTCTGAGTTCCGTTTAAGCCAAGCGCACACGGCACGATTTTCGGCGTCTTGGACGCCACGGCTCGGCCAATCGGGGTGAGGCACTAACCCGCTTGGCGACTGAGTTAAGAACCTCGAAGACTCGAGTAACGACCCTGGCGACGCCCCGCGCGGAGTCTCTGGATACCAAAGCTGCTAGATATCCAGGCTGCTGGCAGGAGCTCCAGCCAATGAGAGCAGACGTGGGCGTGGCCAAAAATGAGGACGTGAAAAGGAGCAGTAGAGCGGCAGGGCGTCGCACTCGCTCTACCACCGCCGAGTGGAGAAAGAAAAGAGCTGGCAAGAGCGTGACCCATACTCTGTTCTCCTTTCTTTTCGGTTTTTGGGTACATAGTAGCGCACACCCATCGCTCCCGCCGACCCCGTGGAGTGGCGTGGTGTGAACACCCGGCTTTACGCGCCGCCGCAGGTCTGACATTTCAGCCCAAGATGGATCAGGAGATGAAACAAGCTGCTGTTGACGGGGAAACAAGGACATGGGAGAGAGGAGAGTCTCCAGAGGACACACACACACACACACACACACGCACGCTGCTCCACCTCCAGCTCATCTCCAGCCTTACCCCATCAGGAAGCTTTCACCTGTCAGGTGGCTGTAGCAGCGCGTCTGATCAGCGGTGCAGATGGATAACCAGTAATCCTGCGAGCTGCCGGCGGCGCCGGGGCGAACGCGGGGGTGGGGGGTGGAGCAGGCCGTCACTCAGGTGGACGTGATGCAGCGGCGGCCGCATCTCGCCAGGCCGTGACTGACGTGCGCAGGGACCGTCGGCATCGTTCCTCTCGCCGCCAGCGCCGTCTTTTTGACTCGCCGTGCGATGGATCGCACACTCACACCTGCGGCCGAGCGTCCAGGACGGGACCTGATCCGCCGTCACGCCACTCAGACGTCAAAGCGAGGCCCGGCCACGCCAACGCGTCACCACTGCTTTGGCGTGAAGAATGACGGGAATGTCCGCTTCCTTCCACTTGTTTTTCCAATTTGTTGCGTCAAAACAAAATGGAAACCCGGTTTACCTGTCCGTCCGCTGTTCTCCATGACGACCAGCGGCAGCAATTTTGCAAATGTCACGGCAGCTCCGTGAAGAGCGAGGAAGAGGAGATGGGAAAGGCGAGCGCGGCGGCACCGCCAGTCTGGGCGGAGAGCGGCTCTGCTCCGGGTCCATCGGACAAACTGGCTGACCTTTCAGGGACGACCTTCACGACCCCTGTGACCCCTGCACAGGCAAACGCCCACATGCGTGTTCTCTCTCTCTCTTCCTCCCTTTAATCACTTGCACGATATCGCGCATCAGCGACGGATTTGGCTCGCCAGCGCGTGGGCGGCCTCCAAAAGCACGCTGGTCTCCGCCGCCGCCGCCGCCGAGAAAGTTTCACATTTAAGATCCAATCAGGCCGCTTCCTCTTACGCGTCGCGCTCCGTGCCTTTCCAGACAGCCGCGTTTTGTTTTCCGCACAGAGAACTTTGATGTCGTCATTTGTAGCTCGGCTGAAGGAAGCCGGTGTTTCACCGCAGCCGGTAATGGAACTAAAAGCAGGAACCTTGTCAAGGTTATTTAGCTGCCATCTTCATGCAATTTCAGTTACATCTGAGTCCGGATAAAAGGACAATTTTCAGAGGGAAGAGCAGCGTTTCGGCATTCATGAGACACCAAGACAGTGAATGCTAATAGAACCGGAGAGAACGCGGAAATTAGACCCAAATCTGAGACGGGACTCGCATCTAAATCAGCGGGTTCGCGCAGCAGGCGGCAGCTTTCAAGAAGAAGGATTTAAGAGCATCGGATGAAAGGAGGAGTCTGTTCATTCTGAGCAGCTAAAGGTCGCGCGCAGAAGCGGCGTTTACCGTTCACTCGCTTCGGTCTTGGAGTAAAATTCTGCCAGTTTCTACATGGAAACAGAACAATCTTCCTGCAAAGGTAAAGAAAAAAGAGAGGCAGCCCACCCGCCCGCGTCTTCCTCTTCCCACAGCTCCCAGGTTTGGTCCTCTGATGCAAAGAGCATTTCTCCTCCTGGATCACAGAGCAGCCTCCTGACGGAGGAGATGCTGCAGCGCCGGGTAGATTTTTAGATTTGGACCTGTGCCTCCGCCGCTCCCCGGAGGGCCGGGTGTTCGCGTACTCGCTGCTTTACGCGGGAGCGCGTGGAAAATAAGCGCGGCAGACTGTTGCCAAGGCTGAACAAGCTCCCCTGCATGTTAATCAGCCTCCGACTCCACGTCAGCCTCATGTTTATGTTCGGTTATTGTGGAGGTTCTGGCTCCATCTCCCCCCGTAAATGACTCCCTCAGCGACGAGCGACATCTGCGCCCGTTAGCTACAGGCTATCATGGTCCCCGGATCTGCTAAAAGTGGCAGCAAGGAGGTGTTTTTGCTTTATTTTCTCAACAAGATTTGATTCGCCCCAGATGCATTTAAAGTGTGTATTGTTAGCTTCGCTAGCCTCCTTGGCACGGATCGCCGTGGAGACTGATCCACGCCCCGTTTTCTTCGCGCTAGCAGCTACGAGGCTAGAGTTTCAAACCACAGAAAATATCAAAAGTTTTTCTTTAACGGCAGGAAATGGTATTTTTGACACCGTTGTCGAACACGTCAACATTTCCACGCTGAGCAGAAACTGAGCAGATTCGGGGGCTAATTCCTGCTGAGCGCACACGCCCAGCAGTGGAAATCTCCCCTCCTCTCGTAAACTGTCCAGTGAAAATAACCTCAGGTATAAGTAATGTTTTCCAGACCAACAGCCTTGAAACTGTTGGCAAGAGTCTGCATGTTTTGCTTCTCACACCGAGCACGTATATGAGCCATCTGCTCCAATTGGACTTGAAAGCATCGTGCTGCCCCAGCTGCGATCCGAACAGATTCGGCCCTCTCGCCACGACCTCTGGCTCTGCCGCCACGGTGAGCACGCCGACGGCGGCCTGATGAAATGCTTGTATCATTTGCGGCGTGTTTTTGGAGCGATAAATGAAGAAGGGATGTGATTGGGGGGGATAATCCCTTTCATCCTGGGCCGCTTGGCATTCACAGCCGTCCTGCGTTAGCGTTAGCATCACTGACACTTCTGATCATAAACCTTTGATATCACTCACACGGGGGGCGGGGGGCGAATTCGCTGCTTTAAAAGACAAATGTGCCCGTCCTTAAAGGCACTTTATACATATATTTTTTTTCTTTTGCTTGTGTTTGTGGCCATTTCTACCTGGCCCCCGTGATATTAAATCAAGTCCCCCGAACATGGTTGCCGTGTAATTTAAATTCATCAGCACAATCCCATGAATGTGAGTGGAACCAGATGAGGCCGCGGAACGCAACATCTGCACTTGGTTTGATGTTTGCAGCCTGTTGTTGGGCAACATGAGATCCGCACTTTTGAAAAGTAGCCTAATCCCCTTCAGTCAGAGCTGGTGAAGCAAGAGCTGCGCAATCTGGCTTAAACGTTTCTTCTTTCGGCTTATGAGAGGACTGATATCGCTCCCACCAGCGGATGGATGCAGTTAGCTAGCGCTAGCGTTAGCTCACCTGGAGTCTGTTAGCGTTTCGCCGAAAATCATCAGCTTTACAGTTTACCTTGACGCGTTTATCAACCGAATCTCCAGAAACGACCAAAACAACGTGTCCACAAGCTAAACACGGACCCGGACGAGAGCGTTTGCGCAGGACGTGTACCTCTCGGGTGTATTTTGTGCTAGCATGGAGGAGAGACTCACGTCGAGACACATCCGTCTCCGTTTGTTCCTTTATTTTAGCTTCTTCTTCCGGCTCTTCGAGGTTGCCCGTCCGTACGTTTGGCTCTTAAAAGGCTGAAAAATCGGAAGGTTAATGCGTTTGCTGCTGCTGACGTGCAAAGTATGAAAAAATTCCACTCCGTTCGGCAAATGGAGGCTGAAAAGCATGCGTGGCCTCTTTCTTTTATCCCGTTAGGTGTTGGGTAAAAATAGCAGCACTTTCAGCCGCAGCCTTGACGGTCAGGCGTGCACCCAGGCCTGGAACCGGGACCTGAGCGCGTTTTCGCTGCGCTCGGAAGGTTCTTCCGCCCGTTTGGCCGCCAATTTCCCAGAGACTGCAGATGTTTGTAGTGTTATCACACAGCTGTTGTCATCTGAAAATGAAGCCCGCGCTGAGCGGCGCACGTGGCCCCCCGTCAATTTGCCTACGCCGGCTGAAGTGCACGTTCGCGCTCGCCTCCGCAAATTGCAGTTTTTCCTTGAACAGGACGCTTAATTGCAGGCACATGCTTGAGTGCTTATACGGTCCATCAGAGGCGAAAGGCGCGGCGGAGATTGTTCCACAATCAGCAGCCGCCGTGCCAGCCTCACGCTCTTCAGCCGCGCTCGCTCGCCAACCAGAGACGGGTCCATCTCCGGGGCACCGGCACCAGATGGCGAAGCCAGGAAAAAAAAAAAAAAAACAAGTGGGGGGATCTGGGGAAATACGTGACGAGGAGGAAATGAGAGATGGGGGGAAAGGGGATGGAAAGCACCGGGTTTGGTCTGATGGTTGGATTTCTGCGGGTGGATTTGCATACAGCCCAGGGTTGGCAGTGGCCCACTTTCCCCTCATTGTCTTTCTGAAAGGCTGCCAGTGCGTTCCATTATTTGTGTCAAGGCGGGCTTTGTGATGAAGAAAATAAAAGTGCTGGCACCTCCACACTTTTCCCCGCCCCCTCCCCCGATGTCCGCCGTGGCGGCTGCCTGATTCCTGGATGCTAACCAGGACGAGCGTGGGCGAGGGAAGCTTCCAAACGCGCCGTCCTTTCAGGAGCGTCCACGCCGCCTTCCTCGACCGCGCCGGCTGCGGTTTGTCGCCAGGAATCCGTCGCATATTTCCGCTTAATTTGCAGCTGCTGCGGAATAAACACGGAGCCGGTGGAGTCCAGGAATGCGGGCGTCTGTGCCGCTGCCAGGTGGAGGAGAATTCACGGAAAAAAAAAAAAAAAACAGCTCACACAAACATCGGGTTTGGACCTCGCCGGAGTTGGAGAGGCCTCAAGGGCGAACGCGCTCGAGCAGCCGCAGTTAAAGACGTTTTTAATTATGGCAAATACTTTTGATGTTCCGGATTCTGAGGACTGGAGCGACTTCGGGAGGAGGGAAGTTGCCCTCTGCGAGCTTCAGATACAGGAATCTTATATAATACCTGTTTATGCACATGCTAGTAGCATGGATGCAATTCCGGCTCCTCCTCCTCCTCCTCCGGTATTCCCTGCAGGACTCTGCCGTCATTGTTATTCATAGACGAAGGTGTTTTCACCGTCTGCATATTCTCAGGTTTGACTCCCCGGCGGCTCAGAATCTGCTGACCTAATGAGCCCCGCCCCCCCACCGACGCAGGAGGCCAGGGAAGACGGCGTTCCTCGTCTCCAGTTGCGAGGAAACAGGATGTTTTATCTCGCAAATACGTCCGTGTCGATGGGTCGTTTTCATCCCAAAGAAGGGGAAAGGAAACGGCTTTGCTGCAGGACATCTCCGACGGCCCTCCACGCGGGCCCCCGCACCGCCGAGCCGTAAAAGACAGACAGGTGTGAGAGCTGGGGAGCATTTCAAAAGCCATGATTGCGTTTTGGATTCGCCACAAAGAGAAGTCGTCGTGCTGTAAAAGTGCTGCTGCTGGCAAAACTGCAAGAGGCGTGGAAGGGAAAAGTTTTTCCGAGGAACTCGAAGTTTGACCGGAGGCCGTGTTTCCCACGGCCATGAAAGGCAGCGTGAAGGAAAGTGGCGCGACGCACGGCTAGCTTCAAATACAGACGTCTCCTGGACGTGTAGCCGGGTCGTCCGAAGACCTTCGACTTCCCGGATCTGGGATTCTCCCGGTAAAAGGGAGGTGGTCATACGACAGAAGCATTTTTTTATATATTTTCCAAATAAATGAAGCAGTGAGTTCTGTGGGAGGTTCTCCCAGAGGCTCCTACAGGTCAGGCAGGTGAACGCTGGAGGAGCCCAGATGCTAACCTGTTGCTTCCGCACCACAGACAGCTGTGGAAGTAGCATTGTTATTAGCTGCTAGGCTAGCTCCTAGGTCCTGTCATAGCCAAGCTCCTCTCGTTGCTATAGTTACCGCAGCATGCCCTGACGGCTGTATTTCAGCAGCGACTTCGCTGAAAGGCGGATGTTCCCCATCAGCAGCCAGAACGCTGAAGGTGAGCTGAGTGCAAAGTTACTTTGGAAACTGCTTAGACGGGGAAACGCGCAGTAAGTTTGCCCTTTACATCTTCGGCGGCTCGGTCCTGAAATCCCTCAGGGAGTGGCTCACCTATTTAAAAGCCGCTAAATGATGATTGATGAGACGCCCTCCGAACGAGCGGCGCCCTCCTTCCACTTTAGAAACAATCTGTTTTCCCCAGCACCTACAGCCACTTTGGTGTGTTTGCCCCTCTGATCTTCTCGTAGGAAGCTAATAGCCGCTTTAGCGACAGCAGAGAGCTTCCAAGGGCGACTCGTCCCAGGACGGAAGCTTCCCTGTTCCGGCTCGAGGTCAGAAGGTCGCGAGCTGGATCCTGACGCAGCAGGGACGTGGAGAAAAGGAAAGAGTCGTCCGGCCATCCGTCCCTCCCAATTACGGCAGCCTGGAAATGGGAATTGATCGGTTTTGGAGCCGATTGTGCGAGATCTTTAACGAGCGCTGTTCGGATGAGACGAGGTGGAAGGGAAGCATCGACTGAGACGTGCACGGACATCGGGCTCAGAAGAATCCCGGCAAACAGGAGCTGGAACCGGCGCTGAGGAGCAGGAGAAGAGTCTGGAAAGAATTGATCGGCAGGTTGCTGTTTTCATTCCCTTCTGCTGTAATAAATTGTCCTCTTTGATGCAGTATTGATGCCCCCACAGCAAAGGAACAGCAGTAACCCCCCCCCCGCAAAACAAAAGGGGGGAAGATGGAGGAAGCAAACCAGGCAGAGACTTTCAAAGGGAAGAAGAATTACCAGGACAGAAGGAAAATCTCTATTGACTCTGTGAAAACTTAAACCTTTTAAAGGATTTTCTCCATCGATGCAGCTAGCAGAGAAGCCCCCCTCCCCCACCCCTGCCCTCTCATTATGGACCCCCCCCAGAGGAAACGCCAAAACGGCTCCTTTTCTTTCTGTTCGCCCAACATGACAAATCAGGCCGCTCGGATCGCTCTCCCTGGGAATTCCTGTATTATCGGGAAAAGCCTCCACTTTTACCTGCTGGGAGAAGAACACACACGGACGTGTGTTAGGTTGTTTGTCAGAGGTCAGAGGTCAGAGGCGGACACATCTGATACGGAGATACAAAGAACGACAAGCCTGAAGAAAAGAAGGTGCAGCTGACACGGATCAGCAGGAGCAGAGACGTCGGACTCTCCCAGCGTTGCTGCTCTGTCACGTCTCGCTTACGATACGGCTCTTAGACGTAAACCAGAGGAGGGCAAACTGAGGCCCGGAGGGCAAACTGAGGCCCGGGGGCCACATGTGGCCCGATGAACTCTTTAATCCGGCCCTCAGAGCCTTCACTATCATTCCTCCAGAAGCCAAATGAAGAGGGTTGTTAGCTTGATTGGTTAGAAAAAGGTCCAGACCCCTCCTGCACCACCTGGCCGGCCCCTTCATCAAGATCTACCACCCAACGTGGCCCTTCAGGCTAAAGAATTACCCACCCCTGACGTAAACGGAACAATAAAGCCGGAGCCGTAAACCGGAAGCCGCCCTGTGATCCCGCCGCGGATTCATCGATAGCGGCAACGTCCAATGTCGTCCACCTTTGCGAGCACAGGCCGTCCACGGAACGCCGCGGCAACAGCGAATGACACAAAACTTCACGCGCCTGCGGTGATTCATCCGCAGACGGTGCGTTTGCGTCTCCGCGGCCCGTTTTACGGAAACCAGAGTCTGGAAGTGAGAATCCTGGAGCTCAGATCACCCAGACGGTCGGAGGAGCCGCGTTAGCATCGCGGCGGCTCACCTCCGACCTCCGCCGCCCCGCCGCCGCCCTCCTGTCACATTGGTGCACATTTTCTGTCTGATTCTGTCGGATTCGTTTGTCTTTGTGACTCAGCAGCACAAAGGAAAAAGATAATTATCCCGCTGTAAAAGGTTGAACTGACAGCGATTATTGTTACGCGGCGCCCAATTATAACCTCTCCGCGCGCCGTTTTTATTGGTTCAGAGGACAGCGGTTAGCAAAGTGCAGCCTCACCGACGCTGAGTGTTTGTCATTTCCACAAAAGCTTCTGTCAAAACGGAGCCAGAAGCTTCAATCCAGCTGTGAGCTTTTAGCCCGGAGCCGCTAGCCGTGCGCGCTGTCGGAGCGAGGATGACAGTTTCACGAAGAAACAGGCGAAACATCACGAAGTGTGATTAAATCTGATCAACAATGGCTTTGTGACTTTCATCCTGACAGTTTATCTCTATTTTTAGCCCTGAAATTCGATGTGGATCTTCAAATCCCGTCGGCTAAAACGGGAGCGGAGAGAAATCTGAGAGGCGTCTTGGCTCAGACCTTGGTGGGGGAAATATCCCGAAGCCTGGTGACGCTCCGCCATTCAGCCTGGGTACCCTGACGTTTCTAACAGGATGTAGCGGAGGGACGGACTCAACGCAACCGCCCCCCGCGAGCCCACGTCTTTGCTCGCAGCCTCGCAGGCAGGATGTGGCCAAAGCTGACAAACGAGCGACGGAGAACCAGAAATACATGACGTCTAAAAATAAAGCTCCCAGAAAGGTACGAGCAGACGGCTAATTAGCAGCGCCGCGCTCACGTGCCGCTTCGGGCCGAGGCTGTTGTGGGTTTCGGCTCCGTCCTGGTGTGAGGCCGAACCTGGAGGAGGCCGCTCGGACGTTCCGGATCAGTATCGGATTGCTTGACTTCGGTAGATAAAAGCGGCTCTGGATCAATTATAGAAGCACTGACTCCTGTCCTCCGCTGGGGGGGGCGGAGTCTCCACCCGCGTTCCTACGGTGGTCCAGAAACAGCAGAACGGAGGCACGAATGCGAGTCTCAGCCGTTTCTGGGACGTTCTGGAACGCTGGCTGCATCTCCCAGATTATCACGTTATCTTCTGGCTCGCGTCAGCGTCGGGCTCGGAGAGAAGCTGTCCAGGCCGGAACGCAGAAACGTGGGGAAAACTCAGCCGCATTTTTGCAGAAATTCAATAAGCGTCATAAAGATGAGAGCGAAAGAGCCGAGACGCGATATAAAACAAAAGACGATAACGATGACCAGACCACGACTGCCTTAACCACGTTTTCCAGTCGGGGTTCTTGGACGGGTTTCAAGGCCTCTCATTGTTCAAGCTTGGCCTCGGAGTGGAAACCCGACTCCAGCCGCTGGCCCAGGATCAGCGGACAGCGCCTGATTTACAGGCTCCTCCCCAGGACGGGTCCAGCCTCCTGTGGGACCTGCAGATCTTTGCTGCTCTGCAGAACCTTCCTGAGCAGCTCCGGCTTCCTTCCACGTCCTTCCGTCGGACGCTAACAGAAACGTTTCTCTGGGCTCGATTGGAGGCCCCTGAACTCTGGCTTCCTCCCACGACCCCGACTTTCTCCCTGGTCCGTCAAAGGTTCGCGTGTGTCCGGGGGAGGGAAGCGTCTCGCCTCGCCTCGCTGGAAGTCCTTCTAGCACGAAGGGGTCGGCGGAGGTCGGCGGAGGGCCGCCGTGATTGCGGGGAAAGTCGAGAGCTCTGTGATCCTGCCGGCGGTAGTTTTCACAGTTACGGAGACAAGAAACGAGAAAAGTCCGAGTTAAACGGACAGTTTCATCTTGAGCATGAAGAAAAGTGGCGATTGTGAGCGCTGGAACTCTGCAGGAAGCAGAAATGTTTGAGGATAAACAGGCTAGGTCCCCAACCCCGGTCCCCAACCCCCGGGTCGTGGGCCGGGATCGGTCCATGGGTCATTTGGTACCGGGCCACACAGAAAGAATAAATAACTGACATTACTTTGTTTTATTTCTTATCTGAAACTGAACGGTTTTATATTGGAAAATTACCGGATTCTCTTCGTTACGTCCATTTACGGCTCACTATTGACACACGTTTATTAATATATTTAGAAAAAAGCTCCATTTTGACGCCAGTCATGTCACGTTCTTTCGTTGTCTTTATCGTCCACACCTTAAAGGCCGCTCCCTGGAAATGCTGTCTGACATTAAACCGGTCCGTGGCGCCAAAAAGGTTGAGGGCCGCTGGGCTAGATGACATTAGCGGCGCCGCTGCAATTCAAATTCTGGTCACCCTCTATGGCTCCATCCTCTCATTTCATCAGCTCCAAACCTTCAAATCCTCAGCAATTTGGGAAAATAATCTTCCCGCTGCTAAAATCTCTGATATTTGTCGCCGTCTCAGGCTGCTTTTTATCCCGGTAATTGAATTTGGCCTGGATGAAGAGTGGACACACAACTCCAGAAGCCTCTTAAACTTCCCACAGCGCCGCCGCCGCCGCCGCCGCCGCTAACCTGGCAGATCTGACAACCCATAATATACACAGCAGCAAATAAAGACGGATGATGCTTCACCTCGGTGCTGAACAGCTGGGTTCAGGCGGAGTCGATGCACGAAAACCCTCCTAAGATGAAGATGTAAATAATTTCCCTTCTGTGGGACAGGAACAGGATCTCTGAGGACTCACGCTCACGCCCACGTGCATGCTTTCCACATGCCAGAGCCGACCTCCTCTGAGCTTCATAAATCTGACTTCTGTCCATAAATTCTGCTGGAAGAGAAGCAGATATCTGGAGTCGGTGAAGCGGTGGAAGGCTGATGAGGTCAGAGGTCAGAGGTCAGAGTCGCACGGGAGCGAAGGCTGTTGTTGGCGCCGCTGCTGCGGGGCCTGCGTGCAGGTAAAAAGACGCGCCCGCCTGCTTCTCCGCCCTCCTGCAGGAGCCTTTTATCAGCACAGCTGGGGTCCAAATATCCTGTGAAGCCACGTTTAACGCTCCCTCCCGCTCAGGAGAGACGCGTCCCCTCGTTTGCTTCGCGTTGCTAAAAAATCTCTTTGAATTCAATTTCCTTCATCTCCAGAGCGGTAAGCTGGAGGAGTAAAGACGCGAAATTAGTCGGGAGATAACTGCCACGCAGGTGTGGCCGGCCTCTGGAGGGCAGTCCTCGGCTGGAAGCCTCTGTAACCACGGCAACAATGAGCAAAACTCCACCGTCGCTCCTCCCCTGCAAATGAAGATTTACTCCGGCGCTGGTGCGGCTGAAAAAATGTGGCTTTCATTACTCCTGTTGTCATTCCGAGCAGGCCAGACGTTTCTTTATTACGCATCAAAAGCGCAATAAAGCGCAAATATATGGATCAAATCCCCGTATCGATTCGGTTCGGGACCATCCCGTTTGAGTGGCAACTGCAATATTGTGCGTTCATCCATCACGCGGATGTTTTGCCGAAATGGAGAAAGGCTTTAACCCTTGCGTAGCGCGTCGCTAAGCTAACACTCAGAGCGGAAAACCCGTGTGGGTCACAGCCAGACTAGCGCTCAGCTAGCGCTGGCTAACTTGTGGCCCCAGTCCAAATACACAAACGTGATTGATGTGCAGGCGCTGGCGGCAGAACTTATTGAAAAACATCTACAACGTGAACGCCAGCGCTACCTGCTCTGACGTCTGACGCTGGTTTATTATTTTTAACCAGTTCCGAGTGAGACTGTGATGAAAACCACCCTAAAACAATATCGCTTGTTTCCAAAATGGCTGCCGCGAAGCTGCGATCTCACTGAGCTCCCTCCGCGGCTGGTAGTCATTCAATTCAACTTTATTTATAAAGAGTAGAGGACAGGAGCGTAGAGGGTCATTTAAACCCTCCCTCCGTTGTTTTTAAACACAAAAGTCGAGCGGAGAAACTTTCCAATCCACTGAGACGTTAGCTTATTTAGATCCGCGCTCTGAGTTAGCAGAAAGGTGGGGGACTGTCTTCATCTCCAACCGGAGACATTATGCTCCACATTGAATAATGTGGCCCTATTTGCTCGTTAAGAGGAGTTAAAGTGTGTGACAAACAAGCGAGCGCGTCAAGTCGCCTCAGCGTCGACTAGCTGAGCGGCTGACAGCGTGACTAGCCTTGGGATCGACGGAACACAAAGCCTCCTGGGATCTGAAGTGCTGAGACATTTGTGAAAGTGTCACACTGGGAGATGAGTTAATGCCCGATGAAATAAAGTCAGCGACTGGAGCCGTGTCTGGCTAATGTGACATTCATTAGGGTGAGAAACGGAGCGTCCAAGGGGCTCGTCTGCGGCACTCTTTGATGACCGGTGGCTGTCTTTTATCGCCCGTGGACTGTCGTCTCTTAGACACACTGTCAGGACCCCCCTCAGGCTCTGGGGGAGGGGCTGATAGCAGACCTGCTATCTGGAGGTAATGGACCAATGAGAGGGATGACTGGCTTCACCGTGCTGAAGGGCTGCACCGCTGCTCTCGGAATAATCACGGCTAATTTTAGGCGCGCTAGCAGCAGCAGCGCTAACAGTTATGAGTCGCTAGTCCCTTGTGTCCCTTTTCTTGCAGCAGCTAAGGACGGCTTAACCTCGCGATCTGAACTCAGCCTGTCTGTGTTTTCGGTAGGGCAGCGTAAAGCTAGCCACACTGGATCAACGCTATGATTTATATGAGCTTTATTACAAAATTTACCATCCTAAATTGACAGATACGGCATGCAGGACTCACATCCGTCCGCTTCAGGGCTGCATGCTACCAAAGTTAGCCTTGCTGCTATTCTCTGTCAGACGCACACGTGTCAGCCACACCTCTGGGGTGTGTGGCTGATTTCACGTCACCCCTGAGGTGATTCTTGAGGGCAGTTAGAGGTGAGGATCCAATCAGAAAAATGTAGCGTCTCGTCCAAAGCTGCTAATAAAGGTGATTTACTGAAGCTGCCCGGGTGCCGTCGTGTTTCTACGTCTATCCAAGAGCCTCCCGGACTTTACCGGCCTTGTTTTTATCCATAATTATCTGTGTGTGTGTGTGTGTGTGTGTGTGTGTGTGTTTGTACCACAATACGAGGAAGGGATCTTTAGTTCTGCAGATTTTGCAGCAGCCTCCGTGTTTGTTGTAACTTTACCCTTTTAGGAAATCCATAGATTTTTGACGGCTCAAGATTAATAATGTTCAGTCCAATAAACAGCTGACCCCAGCACGGGTGTGACTGATTACAAATAGGCTGCTTAACTGCCGCTGTCAGCTGTTAATGAGAAAAGCAAGAGAGGGATGAATCTAAACAAAGACCGGCTTGTGTACGGAGGAGGAGAGGTGAGGCAGGGAATCTTAAAAGTGCTCAGGTTTTGTTTAGGATGTAGCTGTTGTTGTTACGCACCCCAGGCTAAAAGTCTTTTAAAGTACAGTTTTACCAGGGGAGGGTGGGAGGGTGGAGCGTTCGTGGGCTTCAGGGAAACGTGCAGCTCTGTAGTCTGAGTCGGTAAGTACGGAGTGATGCAGCCAGATCTGGGAGCTTGTGTTGGTAGATTTGTAGATCTCACAGTTCACACCCAAATAATTCACCGCCTCAAAGGAGTCCGGTCACTGGGGCTCGTGGGGCTTTACTGCCACCTAGTGGCAGGAAGGAAAGGAGCCGCTACCATGAGGGTTCGTGAATGATGAATTATTTAAGGATGTGCTAAAAATGAGCTTTTTCTGTGTAGGATTAAACAAAAAAATTGAAAAGCTTTTATCCAGGAATTTTACTATGTAAATTGCCAGGTATAATAGACAACCCCGTTCTCTTCTATTATTTCAAATAAAGAGAAATTTGAATGTTTATATCAGATATGTAATCTTGTGTAATATATATTATTATTAGATACACCTCAGTTTAAATATTTATTGTTGTAATTGGTCTTATGAATTAAATAGTTTCTGCTTTCTAAAAATATTTATTGATTAAATCTCTTATAATAAATCATTTTTACCATATTAAGTAAATCGCTACATTATACACTTTTATATACTTTACTTCAAATAAACACAATTGTTACATTTAAATAAAGGGTAAATAACAATTTTTATTTACTTCAGCATTTTTCGTACGTAACATTCGTAGGTTACGCTACTTGCGGCTCTGGCTACGTAAAGAAGAGGCGTAGCGGAGCACCAACAGACACAAGGACACCGAGATTCCACTGTAGGAAAAACGACGGTTGAGCCGGTCGCTGAAGACTTTCCTTTACGTTCTTCATGGAAGCCAGACCAGCACAAGCTCATGTTGATCAGGTCGTCATCGTAGGCCAAAGGTAGCGTCATGCTGAGCCCAGCTAAGGCCAGAGAGGATCATTTTTGGAACCTCCACCACCTTAGAGGGCCGTGCCTTGCCCTTGGGGAAAGGTCACTTATCCTGCTCCCTAATTCTGTCCCCAAAATGTTTTTTTGTAAAAAAAAATAAATAAATAAATATGATGGCCTGTGCTCACAATCGCAACCTTTTATCATCCCCTCATGGAACATGAGAACTTTAACGGTGACTTGACGTTTTTAATCACTGGTCAAAGGAACACAGCTGATATCGCTTTTACTATTACTGATTAATAGTCAGTGTTTGTCTTCATCACAGTTTGATTTCCTGCTTTTTGTGTTACATTCTTAGAGCAGCACAATGCAGAGAATGACTGAACTCACAAAAGTAACTGACACAAGAAACAAACGATCCATGACTTAATTAAATCAATGTAGCCATCAAACTATTCATGGGGTTCATTAACTTCTCATCTTTTCCAGCAGCGATGATGACGGCGAACCAAATTGCTCGAGTAAACGACTGAAAGACGAATGTAAATGATCATTTATCTTTCAGGAGCATACAAAATTCAATGCTGCCAAATTAAAATTTGTTTCACATTTTTGCATATTCAGACGCAGAAAACATTTAAAGTATGGAAATACAAATAATGTCCTGGGTCAGATTCTGAGGTGGAGGCTTGTCCCTTTGGTAGGAGCATATCCTGCATTAGCAATCTACAGTGAAATTAGCAGCCACTGAAGACAAGCTAATCTGTCTGAAAATGCACAGGGGGGCTGAAAAACACGCCTCCACACTTTAGAGGTTTGAGAGCAGGAATTCATGTGGCCTGGGTCTGATGCCGAGGGGGGCAAACTGAGGCCCGGGGGCCACACGTGGCCCGGTGAACTGTTTCATCCGGCCCGCAGAGCCTTAACAATCATTTCACCAAAAGCCAAATGAAGAGGGCGGTCAGCTTGATTGGTTAGAAAAAGGTTCAGACCCCCCCTTCACCTAGCATGCTAACATGTCCTCTCAAGAAGGCGGGGCCAAACATCATTTGGAGCTTCATCATCATCTCTAGTTGGACCAGTTTACAGGCTCTTCAAACTAGTTTCTCAGTCAATAGTCCATCAAGCAGGATCTTTAGTCAACCTCTGATCCTCATGTGGGGGGTTGGTCTCCTGAACCACCTGACCGGCCCCTTCATCAAGATCTAGAACCCAACGTGGCCCTTCAGGCTAAATAACTGCCCACCCCTGATCTAATCTATCTGACTCACTTGAAGCTCTCTCGGTCTTGGAGGTTCAGAATAAGGGTGTCGGCACTCAGGTACTCTTTGACTGCGCCACCTAGAGGTCAACCAAAAACTGTCATCTCATGTTCTCATTTAAAAAAAACAAAAAAAAATGTGAGTTTAGCGATTACCACCACGAGACTAAAGTGCTGTAACAGAAAGTTGTCACACATTCTTACCGGTTTCGCTATGTTTTGTGCCGCGCAAATCTTCCCGAGTTTCAGATAACCTGGTTTTTGTGACTGCCTCACCCAGCTGTATAACGACGGGGGAACAAACGGAGGGATCATTTTGTTTTGGGTGAAGAAACGGCAGCAGGTGAGGGTCAGAAAAGGTTCCTGTTGCAGCTGAAGACGCCCATGGCTAACGGCGTTGCGCGTGTTAACACACGTTAGCGTGAGCTTCTCCTTCCGCTTGGATGATCTTCTGGTCCTCTTCTGCTCATGTTTGGCTTTGTCTACGTAGGCGCCAGCTCGCGGGGCCTCCGTTGCTGCCGGCCTTTCTGCTCACCAACTCCACGATGGCTGCCGCGTATGCGGAGCTGAAGCCGAGCTCCGTGATTACTGCCTCATCCGGGATGATGTCGAAGTCGTTAACGAGAACCATTCCTTCCAAAGCTCCAGCATTTGTTCTGCCAGGCTGGGCAGTTGGGATTCAGCCGTATCAGGCCTGAAGGACTTAGTCACAACCTCCAGCTTCTCTTTAGTGGCTTCAAAATAATCCAGAATTGACTTCAGGCTCCATATCCTGATCTAAAAAGTCATCAGAGGCCAAACTCCATCATATGTGGGCGAGATGAAGTAATGCATTGTGGGATATCTGGCTGTCCCAAGAGCCTCACGAGTCATGGATGATATCTACTTGATAAAATGGGCGGAGCAAGTACACTCCCGGGAACCTTGGAGCGTACCCGGCAGGTTGCAAGCGTGCAATTTTTTTTTATTACAAAGCCTCCAAACAAAACACACCGCCCCGTTACCTGTAACCGCAACCGTGACACCTCCTCCGCTGAGCTAGGGTTAGGGTGGGTTAGGGTTACCTGAGTTCGGAAGCTTTGAACTTGGCCACCACCTTCTTCAGAACTTCGTTAGCAACGGACGGCAGAACACGCTCTTCATAATCCCGAGCCAGCTGCTGGTGGAGGACTGGCAGGTTGGAGGCCAGCGGCCGTGAGAGGAGTCTCAGAGCAACGTTCGCCATCTGCAGGTCCGAGGAGAAAACAGACGTTAGCGCTGAGTAATTAGCCCGTCACCCCCCTCTGCTGGACAAACGGTCAATTACACCAAACAGCTCAGCAGCTCAGCCTTTTTGAAGCGGATGTGAAGAGAATTCAGCAATCCTCTAAAAGAATTAAAAAGAGCTTGCTTGCAACATGTGTTTTTATTTTGTGTTTGTGGTTCTGTTTCCTGTGTTGCTGCTGCTTTTGCTTCTTGCGTCTCGGACTAATTGCTGCACTCCTGAGCTTAATCTAATTAGTGTCCTATTTAAGGCCAGAACGTTTGTTTCCAGCAGTTTTCACTGTGTCTCCCTGTGACTTTCCTCCACTGTGTTTCCTTCTATTTTTGTGGTTTTCTTTATTTTCTGAAGTAGTTTAACAGAGTTAATCTAGCACTTTTAGTTTGTTTTTCTTGTAAATTCTAACCTAGTTGATCTAGCGCTTTTTTTTAACTGTTTCCTAACGCACATTTTAGTTTGTCTAGTCATTTTTTTGGACAATAAAGACTTTTACTGCAACTGTTGAGACTTCTGCCTCTGCTTGTGGGTTCAGACTCTGTTCCACTCATAAACATTGCTAATGAATTTAATATATACTTCAAATATAAATAAAACGTGACACAACATTATCAAAAAAGTCCAACAGACCTAGATTTGGACTGTGCTACTTTTTTCAAGGCTTTGTCCTTGTATACCCTCCGTAATTAAGTTTCAATCCATGTCAATTTAATATCTTAAATCACTTATAATAAATCATTTTTACCAAATATAAATAAATCGCTAAATTATACACTTTTATATACTTTATTTCAAATACACACAATTTTTACGTTTAAATAAAGCGTAAATATTTGCTTTATTTACTTCAGCGTTCGACTTTTCGTACGTAACATTCGTAGGTTACGCTACTTCCGGCTCTGGCTACGTAAAGAAGAGGCGTAGCGGAGCACCAACAGACACAAGATTTCACTGTATCTCACTAATGTCAATGTGTGGTTGAGACAAACGACGGTTGAGCAGGTCGCTAAAGAGGAGTGATGGAGAAACCGGAGCTTTCTGAGCCACTGAATCAATCTGAAGCAGTTGTGTTGAAAAGGGCCGAAGGTTTCGAAGCATTTGATACAATTAACTGTGGCGACATCTGCTGGACAAATGTGACCACAACATTCGCATGAAACGGAAAAGGGTGATGAAAAGGCAGTTATGTACATTTAACAGTAAAGGCTCTGTGTTAATCTAAAAAATATATATATATTTCGGTTCTAAAACAAAAATCCAAAATAAAATGATGTTTTTACAAAAGAATCCTTCAGACAACAACCGATAAAGGAATAGTCTGAAGCCTCGGGGCTTATCCTACTCCCTAATTTTGAATCTAATTTGGCCCCAAAATATTTCCTTTTATAAAAAAAAAATAAATAAAAAAGAACAACTATGGGAGCTCACTTTGTGTGGAGGAATGGTGGCCATCATCTTTGCTGGCGCAATTAACTTTTTATCATCCTACTCATGGCACAGCTTTACAAGAAGAAAACACGAGAAATTAAAAGATGACTTGACATAAATAATCATCGGTCAAATAAACACAGACTGCAAAAAGCAGCTGAAACCACAGTCGGCCTCTTGCCAGTTTAGTCTGTACCTTCTGAACTAAATCAGATTATTTCCTTTATATTGAAAATAAGTTTAAGACTTATCATTAAATCACATAAACAGTCCTTCAACGATCAGACACGGAAGCAACCCGAGGTTGGAAATCAACGCTGTTTATTGCAGATGGAACACAGATCAACACAGCGAGAGCTCCAGGTCAACATCTGAAAGTCTTTCATGACAGGTTCATGTCAGGACGTGTCTGACACACACACACACACACACACACACACACATTATTTCACATTTGTTTTAAAAGCAGGGATGAAAGAATTCCAAAAACAAATCACAGTTCTGGCAAAGATTAAAGAAAATAAACATTATTTTTTTAGAAGTACTGATTCCAAAAACAAATGTCCCCCCCCCCAACACACTCCAAACACACACACCCAGATGTCAAATATCTCCTCGCTGGCTGGATTCTCGCTGCAGTACCGACCTGAACCGGAGCTGGACGCACGTTAATGCTCATCGTCTCAGCAGTGCCAGACCCCCCCACACACACACACACAACACACACACACGTCAACACGCCGCTAAAGACCACAACTCAAAGCAATAAATAGGAAGCACACGGTGCTGAAACTTGACTTTGCTTCTCGCCTTTCCTCCCGCTGCTCTCACGTACTTCCGTCCTCCATCTTGAAATGTTCCTGCGCCGTGAGCAAAGCTCACCTTTCCTCCTTCCTTTTCGTGGCGTCTGTCTCACGTACTCGACCCGTTCTCGGCTGATAGATGCAGAGCATGCACAAACACACACACACACACACACACACACGCATGCGCGCACGTGCTACAGTACAAATCAGCAGGTTGCAGATCTCTGGTTTAGCTAAGCACGATCAAATCGAAGGTAAAACTACAGCATCCAACAAACACAGAACCACAGCTGAGTATCAGTAGTGAGCGAGCGGCCGTTTGGTGTCCAGCATCCTGATTGGTTGCCTGGCAGCGCCGCCGTCCCCGTCATCTCACAGCGAACATCAAGCACACTTTAATCCCGCCGCTGCTCTGCTTTGGCTGTGATGAAGCGTCCTCCTGCCTGAGGAGAGAGACGACAGAACCGGAATTGGACTTTGTTTTAAATTGAAAACAATGTTTTCTGCTTTTTCCAAGGATTCGTGCTGAAACATCTGGAATGGTTGCAGCGCTCCTGTAATTCCTGTGTGTGTGTGTGTGTGTGTGTGTGTGTGTGTGTGTGTGTGTGTGTGATGATACTCACTGTTTGGTTTATGTGGGATGTTTTATCCTGCTGAAAAGAGAGAGAGAGAGAGAGAAACTCTGTCAACAGAACTCAGTTTAAAGACAACAGCCACTGGGAGGTTTAAAATGTCAGGAATTTATCTCCAAACTGAGACACCCTGGTGGGTTCAATCAGCACATGATGGTATCTAGGAACAGTGGCGCTAAGATCTGCATGAACGTCCAGCTCCAGGGTGGCTAAAGAGATGGTGTGTTACCATGGAGATATGCAGAGCGGGTGCATGTGCGTGCATTTGAAGTCATAGTGTGACCTAATCTGGAGAAAGGTGTGGGTGCTGGGTTCTCCAACACCGGAGAAAGGTGTGGGTGCTGGGTTCTCCAACACCGGAGAAAGGTGTGGGTGCTCTTTACTATGATGTGTTGCCGTGAGCAACAACGAGCACTGAAAGGACGCAGGGTAAAAACCTAACGATGGTGGTGGTCTGAAAGTTAACCAGCAAGAAGGCGTAGGATGATACGCGGAGAGGTCCGTTTACCTCGGCCCTTCCCATTGAGCAGTCTCTCCTCCTCCTCCCGGACTTCATCTGATCACAAATGCAGGAAAAGTTTCACCCAAAATCCAACGGAATGGGTGGTGACAAGCTGAATATGTGGATGGGAGGGATTCTACGTTCCCTTGTGGTTTACCCGAGTGCAGCTCTTTAACCAGAGAGGACACGGTGTTGGTGATGGAGTCAGCTGCCACCAGGAGGTCGTTCCTCAAGTTCCTTCTCGAGCCTGGGGAGGACAAAAAGGAAGGAGTTTATTCCATCCATCTGTCAGAGGAAAAGCGCTCTGGATCGACATCTGTGCCTGAAAGAGGAGCAAAGCTTTCATTTGTCCTCACCTTGAGAAAAAGCTTCCTGAACGTCGCCGCCCACCCCGGCGAGCGAATCCTGAGGAGGGAACGCGTGAGCGTGCGGAGACGCAGCTCCTCCAGGGCGCACGCTCGACGGGCTCGGTCTACACGGAGAGGCCTGAGAGGAACCAGCTGCCTGAGCCTGAGAGACGAGGAGAGGACTTTCAGAAAGATTTAGCGCCGCAGCCGAGCTCTTTCGCTCCGGAACTTACTGCCTGCCGCTGTTCCTCATCCTACAGGAGCACAGCGGAGGGAAAGGAGAGGATGGAAAGGAGGGAGTCAGGAAGAGTCAGAGATAAAAAAGGTGAGGTGTTCAGGCTGAAAGAGTGGAGGGAGAGAGCGGGAGGGCGAGATCTCCGGCCCACCGGCTGGAGAACAACGGCCCAGCTGTGTGTGTGTCACCTTCAGTAGCTTCATCAGTCCTTCCAGCTGCACCATCAACTCTCTCCTGCTCTCCTGCAGGGACGACATCCTCTGCTCCAGCTCATCTTTCCTCTGTCTGAAAGACACACAGCCTCTCTGTCAGCGTGGAAGACAGGAAAGAAGCGGCAGACGCGCCAGCTCATTTAGAAGACGTGCAGCTTCTCTGAACCACGTGAGGAGGACGCGTGAAAGCAGCGCGACTGGAACGAGGAACCAGAGCAAAGACGTGTCTGTCAACACACGCTTGTACAGACAAGTCCTCTATTTACCCAAATATGAACTCCCTGAACCAGACGGAGACGTGCTGGATCAATACTCCAGCGCCTGAACACAAATGCAACCAGGCAGTAATGGAAGCAGGAGGAAATGAAATCAATTAAAACTGCCGATGAGAAAGTGCATAAAATATAACTGTCTATTTATGGTCATCTGGGAGCATCTACGCTAACTGATATCAAAACAGATTAAAACTACAAAGTGTTTACACTCTTTTAATCCCAGTAGTTTGTGGTCTGACTGGGACATTAATGCAGCTCATTAGGTGCATCAAAACAATGAGATGACAAAATCAGCAACTATGTAACTGCAGAACTCTAGTATCACGGTCAGAAGGACCGAGAGAGGATAATGTGATTGATCACTTTATAGAAATGAAAGCAAACGTGGTTTGGCAGTTTCACAAAGTTGGTCTTTGGCGCCCCCTTGCGATAAAACTAAAAACGACTATTCCCGCTTGAACAGGAACAACAGCGCCCTAAACATCCAGTTTAAACATAGAGCAATCAAAGCTGCTGCGCCACACAAGCAGCCCGGATCACTGCTGCAGCCTCCTCTCTCTGAAAAAGAAAAGAGTTGCTCTTTTCTTCATTAACGTTTTGTTTGGAAAGCACCGTAAACATGCTGGAAGGAAATTTTGTGTTGGATTTTCACAGAACCTTCAATCAGTCACCGCCATCTGCTGTACAGCACTCTCCCTCTGTGCGGCAGAATAACACAGCCGTTCTGCTGCCAAATCACACTGTGACACACGATGCAGGATATCCGCGGTGCAGGAGGACAGACTGAAACCGTATTCCCACAGGAGATGGACGCGTCCAGCCCCTGAGAAGTGCTTTACCTGAGCAGACGGAGCTCAGCCAGCAGAGTGGGGTTGCTGCTGCCCCTCTCTGGGCTGGCCTGACACGCCGCCTCGTGCTCTGAGCGCAGACGCCTGATCTCTGCCAAGATCTCTCTGCCAAATGACAAACAGGGAAGTCACAATGCATGCAGGAGCGGATCAAAACGATCCATTAACAAGCTATGTAACAAGCTAGACTTCTGCCCGAGCAGAGAAACGCGGCCAAACAAGGAGGAGGAGATTTCTACCTGTTCTTATGCTCCAGCTGAGCGATGAGCTCCCTCTTCTGCTTGTTCACGTCAAAGTTGATGGTCCGGTTGGGTATCACCTGACACGGACACAAAAATATTTCACTTTGCTTCGGCTAACGGCGTCAGAGAGATGCTATTATCGACTCACCCCCGAGCCTTCGGTGTCTGCCAGCCGGGATGTGTAACGGGCGATCAGCTGGTGCTCCTCATCCTGTCTGCTGGGCTCGTCCACAGTGCTGATGCACAGAGAGGAAACAGCGGCGGAAATTAGCAAGTTTGCATGTAGCCGCAGGCTAGCACAACAGGAAAATCCTTTAATGGCTAAACCAAACAAAGCTAAAGTGGAATCAATATAGCATCAGTGAGGTTGAAACAGCAGCTGGGACCCTCACTGGTCTGCAGTCAGTGGATTACAGCAGCCACCCAGACTCTATACATCCACTTCCTGTCCGCGCACCTACCCTGGCGTGCTCTGGAGGCGATCCACATACGCTGCGATCAGAGCGTGCTCCTCGTTCGCACGCTGGGCGGCTGCCAACCTGAGAAGGAAAACGTGAGAAAACCGTTGCTTTCTCGCCTGATTGTTTCTCGCCGCCCTGCCTGGAAAACCTCCGGTGGTGATTCGCTAATGACAGATTAGAAAAACCCTCGAAGCTGAGGAGACACAAGCTGATGCGAGCTTTGAAACAGGCTGCTGCGTCAGGGTTTACCTTCTGGAGGACTCAGGCGCTGAGGAGGACAGCAACATGGTCTCGTTGATGTTCCTAACAGGCCGAGAGGGACTGGACACACACACACACACACACACACACACAGAGCCGCCGTTATTCATAGTATGAGGACAGGACAATAAGACACAAAGGCCTGCTTATCAGAGGCAGCATTCTTTCAGGCAGACACACACATGTTAGCAAAGCGTCACATGCTTTCGAGTGCAAACATGCAGTCGTTAGCTGCACTAGTCTGAACAAACACACACACGGCAGAGAGGTGGAGAACGACAACGAGACAAGCGAAAAGAAGAGCTTTGCAGAGTTTGCAGCGATACTCACGAGCGCTAAGAGCAGCCTCTGCGTGCAGCCCTGAGCTACATGCACATGCCGGTCTTTCCAGGTCAGTATTGACCCGGCTGGAAATCAAACAACGTGAACACACAAAAAGAGGTGGAGCAACCACCAGAGAGGCGGGGCTTCAGTCTCCTGCGACTAGCCAGCACGAAAACAGCTGTCAATAAAACTGTGTGTGTTTAATACAGCAACAACAGGGACCTCGTGGTAGCTTAATATTGAGTATTATTACCTAATATCACACATTGAATCAATCTTTTAAAATGGAAGACACGTGTGGGAGTTGGTCTTACACAATGTTAGCCAGGTTGAGGGTCCTCTCTGGTTCTTCTGGGTACACAGGGTGTGAGGGGCCCCTGGATGACACACAGCCCAGAGTCCTGCTGAGGGCCCGACCCAGTTTTGTTGCGGGCGACTTCTAAACGCACGCAGAGAAACCAAAAGGTTGAAAGAAACACGTTCCGAAGAGCTGAATTTGCCTCTCAGGTGTGACTGGGAGGGAGAATGCTCGTGGTGGAAGGCCGCTGAGCCGAGGTCAGAGGTCAGAAGCACACCCAGCAGCAGCAGGAAGTGGCTCAGCGACTCACCCAGGATGAGTGCTCCTTCATCTGATGCTGGTTGCTATGAGAGCCGCTGGCGTTTCCGCGCCAGAAGCAATTCTGGCAGAGCTGGTAGCCCCGGCAACGGAGACAGCGATAGCGAAAGCCGGTCATACCGTTGGTGCGGCAGTAAGAGCAGGACGCGGGATGGAAGACTGATGGAGAGACAGAAAGAAGCGATCCACGATGAGAAGAGCAGCGAGAAGATTTCAGTTAGGATCCTGGACAGAAAACTCAGGTCAGCGCTCTGGAAACGTGCACAGATCTGCGTGCTAGGGTCGAGGTAGGATTCTGTATAGGGCCGAACCCAGGGGATGACTCAGCAGGTCTTCATAAATGTGGCGGCTGAAACCGATGCTCATTAACATGTTCCGCCCTTAAATATTCATGTTTCTGAGGCCCCGCCCACTGAAGTCAAACGCTGAGAGGAGAAACCTGAGAAAGAAAGGAAACTTTCTCGAGCTGGAGGTTGTTCCCCTCCAGTCTGAGGTGGAGGTTAGACAAGGAGGCGCGTTTGGAAGCATGAAAACTGGCGTTAAAGGAGCCAGAAAAGCAAACCAAGCATGAATTTCTCAGGAAAAAACAGGTTACATTTTATCAGCTGAAGCAAAACGCTTCCGTAAAAAACAGATATATTTATTTTATTCAATGATATTCGTTTCGGTTTTAATCTGTATGGAATATGCGGCTGCCTGCGTGTTTGTTTCATCGTTATTTTTAACGTGCGTACGCGACGTCAGACCTGACGTGAGACCTGAGCGGCTCGTACGCTGATAAATGCCGAGCTTTGCCTGAAAACGGCCGTGCACAGTTTTCTGCCATACGCACGCTTCATAAATGAGGGCCTCTGTGTGTGTGTGTGTGTGTGTGTGTACCATGCTCTACACTGGCGAGACGGTGAATGAGAGGCAGCCAGACCAGACACTGAGGAGGCTCTTCCAGGATGTCCAGGAACATGTTGACAGTCACTCTCTTCTACAGCCAAAACAGAAGGAAACAATCACAACCAGCCCTCCATGAAGAGGATGGCTGCTGGGACCCGGGTTAAGCCAAGTACACACGGCACGCTGTTTTCGAGTCGAGCGTTGCCCGGGTGTTCACACCGCACAACTCGACAGGATGGGCGGGAGCGATGGGTCTCCACGCTACTGCGCTGCCTGTTTCCCAACACGGACTGACACAGGAAGTACGTGGCCCCAGCGTTACTGTTGTACGTTACCCTTACGAATGAAACGTCTGTTGTTGGTCCTGGATTTTCTAATAATACATTTCCCAAACAAAATGCCACTTATAGTCTAGTACAAATTAATTTTTGTATTCATGAGGCATGTTTTGGCTGACTGGACTCTGGGGGGACTTCTGGTCCAAAAACCACGGACTAGCGCACCTTTACTAAAACTACAAAACAACTATGTGCAGCTCAAAATGTACAAGTTACAAAAAAAACAGCTGAGAGGACGACAACTTCAAATGGTTTCAAGATCGGGGTCACAGCTACGCGGTTTTTGCAGAAAACCTTTGTTCCGTTTGTATCGCGGCGGTGGTGGCGTGCAGATTGGTGGGAAAAGTGGGCGTGGAGCGGGGTTGGTGTGGACACTGGCTGAGTCAGAGTCTCCTGTGTCCACTGACCTCGCAAAACCAGTTTTCTATCTCCTGTCGTTTCCTGTTGCTCTGCTGCTCCTTTTTACTTCCTCATTTTGGGCCACGCCCACGTCTGCTCTCATTGGCTGAAGCGCTTTCTACATCACTACGGATAAGTGCCTCACCCCGATTTTGGGTGAGGACGAGTAGCGAGTCTAAGACGCCGAAAATCGTGCCGTGTGTACCGGGCTTAAAGACGGCGGCGAGCAGAGGGGTCTGACCGTACCTGCTGGGGGAAGCACGGCCTGGTTGAAGCGTGCGCGTAGCCGAAAGACGGCCCTTCGTACACGGCGGTGGGCAGTTTGAGGGCCTCTCTGAGAAAAGCGTCGAACTTGGACTGGACCAACGCGCCGTTGGAGTCGGACACCTGAGAAAACACATCTTTACACACAACACGCCGTTAGAACCCAGCACTTCCTGTCGACGTCTGAGCCAATATTTGGGGCGCTAGCGTCTCCGTAAGCACTCACAGCGGAGTTTATCCACCAGTTTGCCGCCGCACAGCGTGGCTAGCATGGCCTTCACAGACAGCACCAGCAGGCGACCGTCCGGCTCGCTGCAACAGACGCAGCACCGTCAACGCGGCGAAAACAACCCGATGGACCCTCCTCCTGGGGGGATGGTTACCTGTGGACGGCGGCCAGCAGGAACTGGACCAGCAGGGCGGCGCTCTCTCTGGCGTCGATGGTGTGTGTGGTGGGTAGACGCTTGCTGAGCTGGTTGAAGAGCGAGGACACCAGGTTCTCCAGCCTGGTGGTGGAGATGATGGCGTTCAGCTCGATGGCGTTGAGGCCGGCCTCTCGGATGGCCTCGATCACGTTGTAGATGTCGATCAGGTGGACTGGACGGAGACGGAGACGTCAGGGACGCTAGACGCTGGATCGGAAGCAGCCGTTTGGGTTCTACTCACGGTTGCATCTCTTTTGGATGAAGCGGAGTTTGCAGGCCGTCCGGTAGGTGGACAGACAGATGGCGTCGAAGTCCTGCTCGCCTGTGACTCAGAAGAGACCAGATCTCATCATCCCCCACCCCAGCAGCTCTCCTCCCCTCCAGGTTAGCGATCACTCACCGAGCTCCACGAAGAGCTGCCTGCCCTCCGCCCCCACCGAGGCTGGGACCCCCCTTCCTCTGTGGCGCTGCCCCCCCTCCTCCATCACCATCCTGCGCAGAACAGAGTTTGTTCAGCCTTAAAACACATCCCGGAGTCTCTCGCTGTGAGAATTCTGAGGACACGGCTGCAAACACTAGAGCAGAGGTGGGCAAACTGAGGCCCGGGGGCCACATGTGGACCGATGAACTCTTTAATCCGGCCTGCAGAGCCTTAATAATCATTTCTCCTAAAGCCAAATGAAGAAGGTTGTCAGCTTGATTGGTTAATAAAAGGTTCAGACCCCCCCCCTTCAGCTAGCATGCTAACATGTCCTCTCAAGAAGGTGGGGCCAAACATCATCTGGAGCTTCATCATCCATCTGTAGACCAATTTAGAGACTCTTCATCGAGCATCAAGCAGGATCTTTAGTCAACCTCTGATCCTCATTTGGGGGTTTAGTTTCCTGCACCACCTGGGCCGGCCCCTTCATCAAGATCTACCACCCAACGTGGCCCCTCAGGCTACAGAACGGCTAGAGGCTGCCTCATGGAGAAATTCATGGCCTCCAGAGGACGAACCCAGTGTGGAAATAAACACTTTAATGACAACAGCTGATGAAATCTGACCGGCAGGCTGGAATTTAGACAACACGGCAACAGAGACCGAGGAGGAGTGAGGGAAGGAAGGAAGGAAGAAAGAAAGAAACAGAAAGGAAGAAAGAAAGAAACAGAAAGAAAGAAAAGATTGAAAGAAAGAAAGAAACAGAAAGAAAGAAAAAATTGAAAGAAAGAAAGAAAGAAAGGTCCGTCACCATGGCGCACACACACACACACACACACACACTCACTCACACACACACACTCACTCACACACACACACATTCCTGAAAGGATTTAAAAGCTTCCCAGGAGCCTTCATGCTTCATCAGGACAAAAGAGGGATTCCTCCTTTCACACAAACACACACACACACACACACACACACACACACACACACACACACACACACACACACGCGCAGGGACAGGCTCGTTCACATTTTTTCACTGACCTCTGTCACACAACTATAAATCTGGGTTTAAAAAACTCGTCGTATTTTTAATCTACTATTGTGGTTTTTGAAAACCAAACTGGAAAGGTCAGAAACTTGGAGCTGCTGTTCCTGCCGGCCTGGAGAAGCTGCATGCTGCATCCACCAGCTTCAGCAGGCGTCAGCGGACTCCCCACGGCGAGGACCTGTTATTTTGAGCGTGTGATAACGGCACCCTGGCTTGTCCGTGCATCTGTCTGTGTCCGTTTGTCGGCGGGCAGCCCACACGGAGGAACATTTGCTCTGTGACACCCGCTTCCAATTTTAGCCCTAAAAGCTTTAAATCTGCATACTAAGATATAATTACCAGGCCCGTAATTATCTCAGACTACAGCATCTGACGGAGGCACAAACTACTTAGCTGCTGTGTTGCCACAGACAACAAACAGGAAATAGATTTTGTTCGTCAGCATTTAGGTTCAGGCTGGCTTCTGTTGCTTAGCAACTCTCTGATTATATGATATTTAAATGGCTTTTGCAGGTTTTGGAGGTGAACACAGCTGTGTGTGTTACTGGCAGCACAGTCCGTCTCTACACACATGCAGTGTGTGTGCAGCGTCATACCTCTCTGTGTCGGGGGGGGGGGGGTCACACAGGCCAGAGGATCCTCAGTCTGGGGTGTCTGCCTGAGAGATGGATGGAGAAGAAAAACACAGTCAGAAGTCCGTCCACCGTCCGCGGACAATGATATTGCACTTAGGATGAAGAAGGAAGATCTGCATCGGCTCCAGGAATAAACCTCTTTCACTTTCAGTTTAGAGAATCTTAATCGTGTCACGTTGCACTCACAGCAGTTACAGCGGAGCAAAGTCCTCCTCACAGCGCTAACGCTACACTGGCCAGCTAACGGCTGGGGTTGGAAAGAGACTATTTCAATCATCTGCAGTGCAAGTTTAACTCACTTAAAGACCCACAAAGATCTCATTTCTCACGCAGAACCTGCAGCTGTTGCTTTGAAAGTACTGACTGGTGCCTTCAGTGCAGGACTGGGAACTAGTGACGCCTTTATGTGATGGAAAGAGTCACCAGTAAGGTGGTAGAGGTTACCTACGCGTACCTGCAGCCCTGCACGTGCACTACCAGGTTTACGAGAGGGGCTCTGGGTGAGCGTCAGCAAAGACCACCCAACCAGTGCACCTGTTCACGAAGCACCTAGAGCACAGGTGGGCAAACTGAGGCCCGGGGGCCACATGTGGACCGATGAACTATCTAATCCGGCCCGCAGAGACTTCACAATCATTTCTCCAAAAGCCAAATTTAGGTTGTCAGCTTGACTGGTTAGAAAAAGGTTCAGACCCCCCCTTCACCTAGCATGCTAACATGTCCTCTCAAGAAGGAGGGGGCCCAAACATCATTTGGAGCTTCATCATCCATCTCTAGTTAGACCAGTTTACAGGCTCTGTATTTTCTCAGTCAACAGTCCATCAAGCAGGATTTTTAGCTAACCTCTGATCCTCATCTGGGGGGTTCGTTTCCTGCACCACCTGACCGGCCCCTTCATCAAGATCTAGAACCCAACAAGGCCCTTCAGGTTGGCTTCACGCTGTGTAAAGGCTCTCCGCATGAAAAAGGTTCCAGTAAATAACTCCGGCAAACACTCTCTTTCCCGCACACACACACACCTTACTCTCACACTAAAACCTGCACGCTCGACTCACCGCCGATTCCAGCGACTCCGCTCATTTAAGCAGGACAAAACCAGCGCAAGCAAAAGCACCAAAACAGTGAGAGGCGTCAGACAGGCGAGGTGGTACTAAAGAGGGGTAAAGGGGTGTTTACCACCCTCTGCAAACCACACACTCCATGCATGCCACATGACCCGATTAGCATTTGCAGCTGCCTGCTATTCTCACCGGCTGCCCTGACAGGACCTGGCCAGTCTGGGCACTGTGTCTACACACACATACATGCACAAAGTTATGCAAAGGCTGTTGCAGAGGGGATTTTTTTTTTTTTTGCAGAGTAATGTATTAAAAAAATAAGTCTCACCGACTCTAACATGTCCGGGAGGATGCTTTTATTTTGTGTGTTTTTAGTTCCCTTTCCTGTGTTTGCTGCTAGTTTGACGTCTTGTGTTTTGGACTAATTGTGCACACCTGAATTCTGTCTAATCAGGGGCCTTATTTAAGGCCAGGTTCCTCAGGCTCCTCTTGCTGGAGCGTTGCTCTCCAGCCGTCTCCTTGGGGATCACGCCCTCGTGCTTCTTCGTGTTATTCCTTTTGGATTTTGGCTTTTTGTTTGTTTTCTGAAGAAATTAAAACCTAGTTAATCTAGCGTTTTTAGTTTGTTTTTTTTGTAAAAGTGTTTCCTAGCACAGCTAGTGATTTTTGGTGTGTTTCTCTTGTAGTTCTTTGGACAGTAAGGACTGGTACCGCAACTGTTAGGCCTTCTGCTTCTGGGTCCAGCCTCTGTTCCACTCCTAACAGCGACTCCACCATTAGGACCTCAGACTGGGCTGAAAGACACTGACCCTAAACACATGGTCGAGGCAGCGCAGGGCAGGATAAGGGACAACCGGGAGGGCCCATCAGACCTGATCTGAACCCAATCAAACGTCTCTGGAGAGACTTGAAAATGGCCACTGATGATCATCATCCAAGCTGGAAGATGGAGGTGTTTATGGATCCAAAGAGTTGCAAGAAAACCATCCGTCGTCTGTAATATAAACACCAGAGCAGATATCGGAGAGGCTTCCACAGTCCTGAATCCGAATATAAAGGGTAATAAACAACCTAGAAGGTGGTTCAAGTAGCAAAAAGCAGCATGTAAAGGAGCAACTTCCCATTTTTTGGTGGAATAGGAAATGAAAACACACTTAAGTAGATGTTTAAAAAAAAAAAAACAGCACCGCAAGACAAAAAGACGCGAAAAACGGCATAAAAGATGGACAAAAAGTCGTATGATAAAAGAATGAAGCTCTGCAGAGAAACCTCAAGAGGTAGACCGGAAGGAAAAGGAGAGAAGCAGATGGTGAAAGAGACAGGAAGAGAGCACCGCAGAAACACAGAAAAAAAAAAAGTAGTGAAAGTTGTTAAATTGTCAAGAGGCCTGTGTAAAGCACAAAAAGTACCCATTACTCTCTAACAAACAGGCTGATCAGAATCTAATTTAACCCTCGCAAAATTCTATAAAATAAAGGCTGGAAAAGAATGGCTGCTCTGATTGCAGGTTTTCCTCCTCTCTGTTATTATCTTCCCACACGCGGTGACAGTAACACGATCAGCAAGACTGTAAATAAGCTGCGGCTAAAACCTTCCGTACGGAGATGAAATCTGTTACCAAAGCAGAAAGAATGCAGATAAAATACTAATCTTGGATAAGACTGCGATAAACACCTGTTTATCCTCCGCGATTTCAGTTTGTGGACATTTCTCGTGGTGGTTTATCCTGTAAAAGCTGTAAACAAACACCAAATATGCAGTTACAGCAGGGAGAAAGAGCGAAGCCTCGGGGGGCTTTTAAGGACACGGAAAAAGCTTGTAAAGGAGGACAAATAAAAGAATGAAAGCGCAGCAGTGGCTCAGGTGGCAAAGCGGTCACGCAAATGATACAAAGATTGTTGGCTTGACTCCCTTTAAATAGGAAGAAACCTTGAGTAGGACCAGGCTCACAAGGGGTGATGGACAGATGGGTAAAGATATACTGATTCCAGTTTCTACAGCCCTAGACAAACTACAAAAAATGAATGTCATTCAAGTGTTTGATAATAGGCCAGTTATTACGGCTAAATAATGCTTAAAATTTCGAATAAAAGCATAATGGTCTGAGCCAGCAGATATATAAATATTAGAAGTAATGATATTTTCAGTTTCGATACTTTTCAATCAAATGTGCTTATAGTAATTGTAATCAGATCGTAATCAGAAATAATGAATCCTCCCAGCTCAACCCACAGATGATGGTTTACTACAGTCCATCAGTGAAAGGCTTATTATAGTATACTTACACATGTACTCACTGGGTATCTAGTTTTGTCAGGATAATTAGTTGAAAATCACATTAATGTCGAGGATAACAGTGCCGATTTTCTCACAGACTATTAACGTTTCCAAAAAAGTGTAGCTTTGTATTCCACGGCGTCTGTGTGAGTCTGAAAGAGGAAATTGGCAGATTTTTGCACATAGTTTGGTTCCGCTCATTGAAAGTAAAAATGACTCCGTTCAGGTCGATCATAAACAGTACCTGCGATTTTAAAAAGAACCGAGTAACACTCCCAGCTCATCGCACCGTTCAGTTTAAAGTTAAATCACTCAGTCGGGGACAAAGTAGGCTGCGGTGAATTCCAAAGACTTGAGTCAAAGCTAGTTTTAGTTGTGTCTAACGTTACTGAGGGAAATCTGTGTGACATCTGAGCGGCCATGTTGCAGAAAAGTTTAACTCCCTCTTCACCTTGTTGGGCCGAATGAACGTGTCCTTTCACTATGCAAACTCCCAAAAATTACACTCAAATTCAGACTTAGGTCGAATAAAACCCAAACCTGAGTCTTTGTAAAGCGCTGGCTTGACTTCTTGACCGACTGCGTGGACCAAGTTTTCCTCACCGGGTGTAGTTTGGGCAGGTATTCGAACACTTTCAGGTTTCCTCTCCCTCCCGCTGACCGCGGCTTTTCTTCTCCGGCTTTCGTGGCTTCTCCGGTTCAGATGTTACCGCTCCGGTCCCGTTATTTACTCCTGGGTTCAAACATGTTTCACACCCTCCGTACCCGCCCGCTGTACCGCTGAAGGGTACTATTTTTGAAAGTAGTCACTCCTCTCCGGAGCCGCGTCCTGCCCCCTCCCCAGCGGGGAACGCGGCCCACGCATCACCGGCGCCGCGGTCATAGAGAAACGCACGCATTTATTTATTTTATTTATTTGTTTATTTATTTTCATCTTCTAAAATTACTTCTAATCCCATAACTTTGTCCTTAAGTGGCTTCATGTTTGTCCACCTCTGCTCCGTCCCTCATGACCCATAACTGGGCTACCACCCCTGGTCTTGTATAACTTTAGGTTTCCACCAGTCCACCAGTCTGCTAAATGGACACTTTTGATGGAGTGTTTTTTTGTTGTTGTCGTTGTTGTCTGTTTGTTTTTTGTTTGTTTGTTTTTGGTGCGCCTTCGTTGGAATTTCCAGTTTCCTGCTCCCCTGCAACATCTGGAATGCCCCCATCAAGTCAGAAGCTTGTGTCAGCAACCCGAATATTAATGCAGATTTCTTTTTCCAACAACTCTATAAATTAAATTCAATTACAACTGTCAGTGAACAGACTGATATTTGTGCCGTTAAATTCATTGTGCAGCATTTCTTGCACAAACTATGTTGTTGTCAGCTAAAAAAAAACACAAAACAACTGGAAATATAGCGAGAAATTTAAGACTGTAATAGACACTATACTGGAAAGGTTATAATCTTCTCTTTGGCCAGAATGTAGTGGGTAAATACATAAGTAGTTTTGGTCAATCAGTCACTACATTTAGGTGTGTGTGTGTGTGTGTGTGTGTGTGTGTGTGTGTTAGGGGGGTGTTTGATCACACTGGGCCAGTGAATTTCACAACCTCTGCTGAGTTGAGGTTTGTTAAATCCAGAGGAGGAAGAGCTGGGTGACATGTGGCACATATGTAAATATAAGATGATAGTGAAGGTGAAGCTTTTAAATGTCCTTCACAGCTGAGATGAGGTTTCTCAGAAGAGCGCGAGGTTGGTTAAATGCAGATTGTTAGAGCTGTGATCACCGAGGAGGAGAACTTGTGGAAAACTACTGAAAAACGCAACTCGCCGATTCAGTTTTGCAGCATTGGGTACATTCAGCAGCTTCAAGAATTTCCCCGCGTCATTGTGCAACAAAAGCCATAACCAGAGAACTGTCTGTTTCAGTGCATAACTGGTGTTAATCCAAGTTGATTATTCCTAAAGTTAGAGAAGCATTTAGTAACACATTAACAATAAAATCAATTGGACCCACAGTTCTTAATAAAAAAAAAACACATGTTGCTATAGTGATCGTTTAGTTAAGGGATTGGTCTAAATTGTCAACATCTGGATGTAAAACAAACCTGAATTAAGGACATATATGCATTTCCATACACAAACGTTGCAAAGAAAAGCTTTATTTCAACAAGTTTCTTTACTCTAAGAACAGTGAAGGTAAAAATTGTGGACAATCAATAAGAAGTCTATGTATAATATCTTGTAAACAGGAAAAATCCAAATTGATTTAAAAGTCTACATAAAGCATCCATTTACATGACTACAATTACATTAATTTGCATAAAATAGAGGTTAGTGTGTGGTTGTACTTCCCCTTATCTCGTAAATTTGGCAAAAAAACGAACAAGCAAAAAATCGTTGAAGGGAAATCCCGTCCTGCATCATGTTTACTCTGACGTCAGCAGTGGCGGATAAAAAGGCCGGGAACAGATATGTGCAGCACCGACTCCGGTCCTGGATCAGCCAAGCAGCAGCATCATGTGGACGCTGGTTCTTCAGGCCTCCATCTTCTGTGTGCTATTACAGGTAAATAAGCTTCACTCTGCTGATGTTCATGAGTGGGAACCTGTGTTTTGTGGGGTCTGAGATTTAAAAAAAACAAAAAAACTATGTGTAAACGTCCTCTTGCAGCTACCAGGTTGTTTCCCATCATGCATCAGTCACGGCTCCGTAGCGTTCTGCTCCTCCCAGGGGCTCAGCAGGGTGCCTCCCCTGCCCCCACACATCACCCACCTGTACCTGGACATGAACCGCATCGGTCTGATCGACGCCTCTTCCCTCGCGGGTCTGGAGCGGCTCCAGGTGCTGGACCTCGGCGCGCAAAGGGTCCCGCTGGTGATCAGGAACGAGGCCTTCAGCGGACTGAGGCACCTGAGGCGCCTGGTGCTGGGCTTCAACGTGGGCCTGCGGCTGGAGCCCAGGGCCTTTGTGGGCCTGTGGCGCTTGCAGACTCTCCATTTAGATCACTGCTCGCTCAACCACTCCATACTGACGGAGAACTACCTGGAGCCGCTCACCTCCTTGGAGACCTTAAACCTGTTTGGCAACAAGATAAACAGAATACAACCGTCGGCGTTCTTCGCAAACATGACCCAGCTGAAGTTTTTGAATCTGAAGCTGAACAGCATGGAGAGAATCTGTGAGGCCGACCTGGAGAGTTTCCAGGGGAAGCACTTTGGGGCTCTGGATGTGAGCTCTGTCCAGTTAAGGGCCCTGTGGAATGGAAGTTTTGACTGGAAAACCTGCGGGAATCCTTTTAAAGGAATGTCTTTCCAGACCCTCGACCTGTCCCACAACGGCTTTAACGCGGCTAGATCCAAGCTGTTCTTCAGAGCTGTGGAGGGCACCAAGATCTCCCATCTGAAGCTGTCCGGGTTCATGGGGAAGGGCTTTTCATTCAACAACCTTCCTGACCCAGACAACAGCACGTTCGAAGGCCTGAGGAACAGCTCAGTCTTCACTTTGGATCTGTCCAAAGGCAGGATATTTGCATTGCAACAGGGGGTTTTCAGTTGGCTCAAAGATGTCACAACCATCGACGTTTCCCAAAACAGGGTGAATCAGATCCACGGGAACGCCTTTGACGGTCTGGAGGGACATTTAAAACTGCTCAACCTGTCTCACAACCTGCTGGGAGAAGTCTTCTCCTCCACCTTTGCCTCTTTGACCTGCCTGGAAGTGTTGGATCTCTCCCACAACCACATCGGAGTGCTGGGATACGAGTCTTTCCGAGGACTCCCCAACCTGAAGGCCTTATTTCTGACGGGGAACTCGCTGTCAAGCCTCGGCTTTCCCGCACCTCTCCCCAAGTTACAGTACCTCCTGCTCAACGACAACAAGCTGTCGTCGGCCAGCGGTCTCGCCCCGTTTGCGAGGAACATTAAGTATCTCAACATCGCGGAGAACCGGCTGACAAACCTGGAGGATGTCCACGTCTTTCTGGCTCAGCTGAGGGAACTCCAGACTCTCCTCTATGGTGGGAACACCATCAGATGGTGCTCACTCAGACAGGACCTTTCTGCAGCCGGCTGGAATGCATTGCAGAACTTGGACCTCCACGGCAGCTCCCTGCAGGCTGTTTGGTCTCAGGGAAGATGTCTGAACGTGTTTGATGGGCTGGGCCACGTGCTCGATCTCAACCTGAGCTCCAACGCACTGCAGGCGCTTCCTCCCAGCGTTTTCAAGGGCCTCGCCGCGGTGGTGAAGATGGACCTCTCCTCTAACGCCCTGACTTATCTCCAGCCTGGCGTCCTCCCCAAAAGCCTCAGACAGCTGGACCTCTCCAACAACTTCATAGCTGTGCCTGAGCCCGCCGCGCTGCGCTCTCTCAGCCACCTCGACCTCGGCTCCAACCGCTTTCGCTGCGACCTGAACCTGAGGAGCTTCCTGACCTGGCTGGAGCAGACCAACGTCACCTTCCTCAGCCCCACAGAGAGGCTCACATGTGAATTTCCACTTGGCTTGTACAAAGTTCCTTTGCTGGAGTACTCTGCTCAGCTCCTTATTACACAGCAATAAACGCGCACGTTAGAGCACGTGAAAGCTGATCTACTGTACGAGACAGCTCATGAATGTGATTTATAGCATCAGGAACAATAAATGTATTTGTTGCACTTAGTGGAGATGTTTATTTTGCATTTAATTGTAAAATTATTGAAGTTTTCAAATCTTAGACTGATTCTGCAGATTCTGCATTATACTGATCCTACAGCAGAGGGCAGCATCGGCCACATTTTGAGAAACGTTGGGGAATCTAGAGAAAGTGTGTGTGTGTGCGTGTGTGTGTGTGTGTTAAGAGGAAGCAAGAGGCTGTACACACATCACATAGAAGGTCACTACCAACATTGCACATTTGAAACATAACTGAATCAATTAAATAATTACAAAAAAAAAAAATTGAGGGTTTGAAATTTGGATTCTCCCCCATCCAGGACATGGGATGAAAGGGGGATTTAAAGATTCTTTCCATTAAAAAAAAAAAATTAATGTGAGACAATCATTCAATTTAAACACATATGAGAAAATCACGGAGAGCATGACTAAGAGGATATCATGCTCACAATCTTTATCCGGTCCTCAGCTGGTTTTATTTTTAGGTCGTGACATTAATGTTGCATGTAATGCGAATCAAGGCAGGAGGGGGTGGGTGGGGGGGTGACCAGCTTCAGCTCCAATAAAGCCAATCGGCCTCAAAAAACTGAAGTAAAACCAGATAACGTAAACCATTTCATTCAGGTTTCTCACACACACACACACACACAGACTCCTGGGCAGCAGGTTTCTGACCGTGTTTTTATTACTTTTTTGTTTCCCCCCAAGTCTGACACGAGCTCAACTGTTATATGTTACATACATACATTTAAATACACCAAAACCCCCATCCAGCTTCCATTTACTGGCTGGTTACCATGGAAACAGGCTCAGAGGGCCCATCCACCGCTTCCACAGTCATTCCTCTCTCCTTGTCTACGCATCCATCCACCTCCCCCTTCCAGTGGCGTCCTCCCTTCTCCCCCAAAGCCTCTCTCTCTCTCTGTCTCTCTCTCTCTCTCACACACACACACACACACACGTATGTTATTTCACACTCCGCACAGCGACAGAGGATTCTGCTGAATATGACAGATGCTCGGAGGCAACGCTGGCTGGTAGCTGCTGCTTAAAACCACACGGTTGCTGAACCCGTTCACCCAGCGCTTTCCATCCCTCCATCCACATCTGCCTGACCTTTAGACCAAGACTCATAAACATCTGTAGGCAGGAGAGAACAATGCTGCAGACTGAAGGCAAACGAGCATCTTAGAGGAAATAAACTCGCCCCAGACTTCTAAGACTGCTTCAAGATTTCTTTTTCTGCTAAGGAAAAGCACCATGAAACATGACCAGGTCCTCTCATGTCATTCATATTTCCCTCTATACAGTTCTGTAGATACTCCATTTAAATAACACATTTCTATTTTACCTCATTAAAGGTAGAATTACGGGTATTTCCCTCCACACAGCTAAACGACGTTAGCATTCCCACCGAAGCGATAAAGTGGCGTGTTTAATGCGGGGAGTGGGTCAGTGGCGTTCCCACACACGGAAAAGTCTCAATGTGCAACAGCAAAAAGCATTAGAGCTTTCCAACTATGAGCACATCTGCTGATTCCCTCGTTTATACAAGCGTGCGCTCCATCCGGGTTTGGACCACGTTTGAGACACCACCTTGAGCTCAGGTAAGACATGAAGACACTGGAGACGAAATCACAAATGAATTAAATAAGAACGTCTGTTTAACACAGCATGAGTGATTTTGGTCGACAAAACCTTTGTACAAAAGATAAAGCAAGAGCGTGTGTGTGTGTGTGTGTGTGTGTGTGTGTGTGTGTGTGTGTGTGTGTGTGTGTGTTGCTGCGCTGTCAGTGAGTTCAGCTGCAACTGGACCCCCGACATCAATAATCCAAGGACCTTGAGCAGCTGATCCAAACCATCGGCCGCAAACAGTCGGGAATGAGAATTTAAAACAAGTGTTTGAGGTAACGTCCGACATCAGTGAAACTATAAAGCAACATTAAGCGAGATCTTTTAAAGTCTAACCCTAACCCAACTGCTGTGTGACCTGAACATTTAATCTACAAAAAAAAAAAAAAAGAGGCGCTTATATCAAACCTCTTCTGCAGTTTCGGTACCTGTGCAGTTCTACAAGGATTTAGGTGCTTTTCCTGCTGTTAAAAGAAAGATGTGTTGGTAATTAATTCATAATTATCATCTCTGAGGCGGTTTAGTCTAGATTCGAGGGCCAATTTCACCAAGAAAAGTGGGAAAAGCGCGGCCCCTCGATGAACCCGCACCTCCACCCCAACACGGTCACTACCTTAGTTTCTACTGTGCTTGTGAAACAGCCATCTTTTCTTTTTTTTGTCTTTGTTTTTTAGCCAACTGTGTCTGTCTGACACAGGAAACAGGCCGAACCCACCGGAACACACGCAAAACACCAGAAATACAGAAGATACAGACAGCAACTGTGAGGATTCAGACCCGTGCTCACAGTTTACAACACCAACTGCAATCATGCAGCCCTCTATGCACAGATAACACACACCCCAACACACACACACACACACACACACGTAGAGAGTCTGGGCAGTAAAGTACTGCAGCAGGTTGTTGAAAAGTACAATCTTAGCCTGGGATACTCAAACATGCAAGAAAAAAAAGGCCTTCACATCAGCGGAGTAGGAGAGCGCGGTCCTTCTGAGGTGGGTGGAGCTACTCAACCGCGGCCTTCCTCGCCCCTCAGGGGGTGTTCACGGAGGGGAGGTCGCTGACCAGGAACGAGGGAGAGCAACGGAATAAATAACACAAAACGCCTCTCTGTAAAGCTTTACAGGGCCGCCATGGGTGTGGCGGTGTGACACGTCGCCAGGGAAACGTTAGAGGAGGACGAAGGGATGGATTTTGCAGTTTGGCTCCTGCAAAACACGCAAACAAACCAACAAAAACAAACATTAATATACTGGTAAAATGCAGGATTTATGGCTTTGCAGGCAACCTTTACAAAAAGGGTGAAGAAGATCAAGCAACAACACAGATTATGGGCTGCTCAGCAAACGCTGGATGAACAATCAGATTAGGTGGGTGTGGCTAATCCTCGCTAATCACGTTAAGAGGTGCGATGACTCTAAACCACTTAGACACCGGCCTGCTGAGCTGGTGTGTGATGAAGAGCTTCCGGCTCCGGTTGGGACGCTCACCAGGACTGAGACTTGCGCACGCTCCTGTCTTTGGTGGGCGAGCTGTCCACAGAGCGGCTGTGGTGGGGCTCCACCGCTGCTGAGCGGTGCAGCGAGGCCGCGCGTGGAGGGCTCACGTCCAGGTCCAGGAGGAGGATGTTTTCAGCCTGAACACACACACACACACACACACACGTGACATCACAGCTGCCGTGTTTGCACACACACACACACACACACACTTACCCGGTATCTAAAGTGAGGCCCCAGCGCCGTGGCGTCCCTGGCGTGCTGACAGATAGGTCGCTTGTAGCCCACCGCAGACGTGGGCCTCTTCTTCATTTGCAGTGATTTACTGGGAGAGAGGGAGAGTCACATGAGGTCCATCCTGGACCAGACAGGTACAGAGAGCCGATCCGAAGCCCGGCCAGACCTTTCAGCTGGAACCAGGGGCTGGAACCTCCACTGGTCCTCCTCGGGGTCAAACATCAGTCTGTTCATGATCTTGTTCTTCTCCTCTGGCGGGATGAAGTTCTCGATGATCAGGTACCTGCAGGAGCGCCACACACAGCCACGCACGCAGTTGCTTTGGCGACGTCACAGGAAGCGTTCTGATGAGCGTGCGAGGCCCCCCCACCCCCACTTCCACTCACTTGAACTTCAGCTCTCTGGTGAGCTCGTTCTGAATTTGCTCCAGCTCCTGTCGGCTCCTCACGTGCTCGTCGTTCACGTCCTGGATCTCCGCTTTGATGCACTGGAGCTTTGCGTACAGCTTCGAGGAGAGAGAGAGAGAGAGAGAGAGAGGAGTGAGTGAACGAGCAGAGGCGCTGTCGCGGCGTAGTCGCTGGTGAACCGGCTGGCTCGCTGCAGCCTGGTCTCCCATGGCAACGGCACTGGAAGCACTGGTGCCTGCAGAAGCGCGTGGCAGCCCTCCCTCTCTCGCTCCAGCTCCTTCCTCCTCTTTCATCCCGCGCCCTCCCGCTTTCACACTCTTCGTTCTTTCGCTGCGTGAACTTAAAGGAGACAGGGAGGCCAAGAACACTGCAGCGCGCATATTCTGGGATGGAGAGCTCTCTCCTCCCACTTAGCTTCAGACAGGTTCAGGTTTACTGGAAAACTCTCCCGTCGCGCCACAACTAGCGGAAGCCTGCTCACGAACCTTGGAGCATCCGGTTACCTTCTTCAGCTTCTTGGTCTTGGCCTCCACCTCCTGCTGAAGGGACGTGAACGTCTCTCGGAGCTCCACAGTCTCTTCGTCCTGGGCCAACATCTGCTGCTGGATCTCCCTCTCTTTACGGGTCTGAAAGCAGCGGTTCCTGTCAGTTCTCCCCCTTTCTGTCTGCTCTCCAAGCTGCTCCACCGTGAATCACGCATTAGTATTCTACATTAATATCAGCAGAAAAAATCTCTTTGCTGCCGCCACCGAGCTGGAATTTGTGGCTCGGCTTGTGTAATGGGAAGATGGGTCTGACCCCAACATGCATGATTCTGCTGCTGCGCGTCAGCACGTGCACCTGCTCAGCGATCTCCTGCCTCTTGGTCTCCAGCATCTTCTGCTGCTCGTTGGTGTGATCGATGATGTTCTTCCCACCCACCAGCAGCTTGCTCTCCATCGCCTGGCAACAACAACACAAACACCGTCAGACCAACCGTGGGATCGTCAGCTTCTCCAAAAGCTGCTCTGTGTCTGGAATCAGGATGCATCTTCTCGTCCACCTGACGCCAACGTTGGTCTAGACTCAGATACACCTGCTGGAGGTATGCGGACACACGCTCGCGCACACAAACCTGCTCTTTCCTGGCAGAGAGAAGCAGGAAGTAGGAGCAGAAAAGGAAATATGGAAAGAAGCAGATGAATGGAGACAAAAGGGGACCAAGAAAGGCAGGCAGGGGCCACACCAGATTGGTAATGGACACATTCCTTTCAGGGACCTTAAACAAAAGGACAATGTGAATGTCTGTGTGTGTGTGTGTGTGTGTGTGTGTGTGTGGGCATTAGTGTGTGCTGACTGTACATCTTTTATGACAGACATGTAGAGCACAGTGCAGCCCTTCAGAGGATGCATCTGCAGCCAGTCTTTACAGAAAGGCCCTTTGTTTTCAGCTGTCTTTGCGTGTGTGTGTGTGTGTGTGTGTGTGTGTGTGTGTGTGTTATACTGTTTTGCTGCTGTTTGTGTTCTGTCATATTCCTTCAGCTTCATTAAAGAGCTGATTCATGTCAGGGTTTGCGGATCTCTGTGCAGAGGTCGTGACCTTCAATCACATGACACAACGCACAACACAGAGGTGAGCCGCGGAGGTCACGTGTGTAATCCCGGATGCTTCCCGTCCCTGACGTGACCTCGGGGTTGTGACTGGAGCAGGACTAACGTGAAGCGTTCCGATGAGTGCGAGTGTTTAAAGGTGGAGGAGTGCTACTTCCTAACGCTCCTTCCTAAAAAAACATCGTTTTTCCGATGCAGCCTGTGAGTGCAAATGCGTGCCAGCCTGCATAGCTGTGCGTCCGTGCATAATCTGCTCCTCTGTGCGTGCACGCATTCTTTTGGCAGCCACGGGTCCGATTTCCCGATGGGAAAGCAAAGAGAATGGGAAAGAGTGCAGAGTGAGCCGGCCAATCCCAGCGGGCCCAGGGCCTCGGCTTCTAAACACAACGTGACGACCGCGACGCTCGTGCGCGCAGCAGACAGGCGAGGAGCATGCTGGGAAGAGCGATGGAGGAGAGCGGAAAGATTAAAGGACAGGACACTGGGCAGACGCTCTCTGGAGATCTGGTTAACATCAGTCAATACGGAACCCGCTTCAGAGACACTAAAAGCCTGTTATTGTTCACTGAGTAGCCATTTTTGTTGCTCACGTACACAAAGCACGTACGTGCACGGACGCCCCTTACACATTACCCAGCTAACCCTAACCGACGACTCTAACCCCCGAAACTCAACGCTAACGCTAACCTAAACCCTAAACCTCAATCTTACAATCCTGACTTCCCACAAATGTCCTCACGGGTAGAATGTTTTCTACTCAATACATAGCACACACACACACACACACACATACACACACAGACCTCTCTTATCTACTTTTTCCACCTCTAATTACACAGGAAGCGAGCTACATAAACAGGAAACAGTCATCCATAATCCTACATGGGGGGAAAATGAGCATATGGAAAATACTCTCTAGTGTGTATTTTGTTGTTCTGATATCTGCAGTATGTTTAAGGGTTCTATGGCGAATTTTTCTGTGATTTTTTTAGTGCTGATAAATTGGCTGGACTGTAGCTGGCAGGATGTCTTTCAGTAACATGAGAGGAGAAGGCATTCATACTGAAACTAGCATGTTTGCTTGTTTTCAGCTAACAGGGTGATGCTGTTCATGAAAGAACTAAAAATAAATGTATTTTTACTGAGCAGCTTTCATTACCAGTTTATCAGACTGTTCCGACAGTTTTCCTGTTACCATGACTACTGCAAGACACAGTTCTGATTTTATTTTGAATGAAAAATTAAAAAAAAAAATGCCTTTAGCTCACCAATGAGAATGTTGCACATTATACAATACAAAAACTAAAATAAACAAGTGTGGTGGGAGAGTTGTGCAATCTGAATATGTGTGTGATAAAACACACACTGGCGGGGAGGGTTTACAGAGAGGAGAAGGGTTCTAGGAGGAGGTCAGCTGTTTTAAAACCTGTGGAGGTGCTGCAGACCATCACTGCGCAGGCTGTTAGAGCGAGAAGAGGAAGACGTGGGAGCTGTGACCCAGAAACATGCATCCAAGAATAGTCGACTGGAGGGCCTGGACCCAGATGTTTGAAACCTGCGTTCCAGACCTCCGCTGAGAGGATGATAAAACACCTGAGCACACAGACGCCCAGACAGCGATGGGGAGTTGATAAAAAAAGAAGCTGTAAAACTATTCTAAATGTTTGGACAAAATTATGAAACGTCTATGTATTTCACAGTGTACGAAAGCTTTGAAACATGAAAGGACTTTCTGTCCAGTGTTTATTCTTGTTTATGGCCACACATTTCCTGTAATAATTCCATATAGTTTCGGCAACATTGAAAAAATGCTCCACAGTTGGAGCGCTGCACCTCGGAGCTAACAGCAGCCCACAGAAACAGTAGCTGGCCTAACACACTCCCCTGACCTACTTCCATTAGCTGTGTGGGTGAGACTGGGTAAACTGGGAAGGGGGGCAGCCAACAAAACTCTTCCAGCTTGGCCTTTCCTATCATATACAGTATGTTTAGATGTTTCCCTGATCTGCCTCCCTTCACCTAGCAACCTCTCTCTCATTGGAGTAATAAATTGGAACCTGTAGGCCTCATTCTGTGATTGGAGGGTTTGTATCAGTCTCAGCCAATCAGAGGAGGTCGTCATCAGCGAGCTCTCAGGAATTGATTAGACTGAGATGCCATGGAAACATAAAAGGCAATCAAATGTTAACCTTTTTATTATTCATAGGAAAAAATGTTAACAGCTTTGTTTTCCCCAAGATTTCGAAAATCACAGAAGATTCTTTGTACGTGTTTATGTTACGTTACATGCGTTTACGTTATGTGTTTATGGTAATTTGCTTTGTTTGCTAATGCGAGCACATTTTAACTGCATAATATGTATGTATGAGTCAATCAGAGCTGATTTTATGCTCTCAATTAAGTTTCCGGGTCATCTGAAAGTGAACAAAGGATCAAAACAAACACTGTGTTGCTTACTTCCCGACTGCATGACGTGACGATAAGAAGTCACGCAGAGGAATCTGAGTCATGTTAACCGATACCAGCATGTTTCATAAGTTTAACCCTGAAGCAGGAAATGCGTCCTTTATCATCGTTTTCCTCTGGGCTGAGAAGGACTCTTGTTGATTCTTTGGACTAACATCACAGGCCTCTCTCTCTCACACACACACACACACACACACACACACACCACGTAAAGGAGACGAGCATGAGAAACAATTATGAAAGCAGGACACGCTGCATGTCTCATGGGACTTTCCCAGCTATCAGATGGATGGACAGATGGATAAACAGGGACGCATTGGGAAATCTGGAAAAAAAATAAGGTTTTTAAAAGCGCAACTTTGCCTTTACGTTGTTACACTTCAGAGCCGTGTGTCTTTTTCCGTTTCCTTTTTCCAGCTGTGCTGAATCTGCCCATCAGAATCTAACCCAGCTGGATCGTTGCGTCTGGCCTGGCTGGTGTTTTTAAATCACAATCCTTTCATCAGCAAACACGATTCTTCCTCCGCTGTCCTTCCCTCCCTTTGTCACACTGGTTCTATCGTTTTCCTGCTCTCGTCTCTCCAAATTAGGGCCTCGGGCTCGGTAATCTGACCCGACGGTGTCCAATGTTGGGTAGCTGGGGGGGGTCACGAAGCATCGTCTTTCGTCAGTCTGCGTGACTTGTCGACTGCCGTTAATTTAGCTAGATGGTCTTTGTGAAAAGAAAAGAATGTTATTTTAAAATACGTGGTGGAGAATTCCCATCTGAGTAAAGGAGACGTGTGGCCGGACATGTGACCAGAAGCACTCACAGTTACGTTTCGTTGTCTGGCTTCTTAATTGCTTTAACGACCACAGAGGCAGCTCACGTAGCCCTGACGTGAAGCTTCACAACAACAACAATTTTGCATCTCCTGGATCACGCGCGTTAATCCCATGGACCGCACGTCCCTGGATTACGAGTGACTGGATCGCTGGAACGCTCGAGCGTCTGTCTGGGTTCAGAACCTACCTTGTACCTGGCCGTCAGCTGCTCGGTGGCTTCCTGCTCCTTCCTCAGATCTCCCAGCATCCTCTCCTTCTCTCCCAGCAGCCTTTGCTTCTCCTCAGCCAGCAGGAACTGATCTCCTCTGATGGCCTCCTTGTCCATTTCCAGCCGCTGCTCCTCCAGCCTGGCGTACTCCTGCGCCTCCTTCTCGCCAACGTCCCCGTCGAGCTCGGCGTCCTCGTCCCAGCTGTCGCCATCGAGCTGCTCGTCCTTCCGTTTGCTACTCCACTTCCTGTGGTTGAGCTGGGCCCTGAGGCGAGCGATCTCCCGCTGGAATTCTCGCAGTAAAGCATCTTTGGGGTCTTCGTTGACCCTGGGCTGGTTCTGGATGTTCTTCGCGCGGTTGGCGTAGCGAAGGGTAGTCAGGGTCTCATCATAATGCTGGGGGGCGGGGCCTAAAGTGGCCACCATGACAGTTTTTGCATTCCCGCCCAGAGAGTCCTGCAGCAGTCGGGTCAGCTTAGAGTCCCGGTACGGGACATGGCCGCTACGCCCGTCGGCCAGCGCCGAGATCACGTTCCCCAGCGCCGACAGAGAGAGGTTGATCTTCGCCGCCTCCTTCAGACGCTCCCCCTGGACGCCTGTCTTTGCTTGGCGCTCGCTGCCCGCCAGGTCCACCAGGTTGAGGCGGCCGACCCGGATGTGTTTGCGGCCATCTGGGCCAGGCTGACTGCACTCCACGGTTATCAAGAACAGGGCGTGGGACCGCGACGAGTGCTCGTTCATGTCCGTCGCCCCCACCGCCCTGGCCTGGTTGCCCATGTTCATCACGTCCTCGATCTCCTTGATGCTCTTGCACACACACGAGGTGAGGTCTCGAACGTACACCCCGGATTCGGGGCTCTCCCGCAGCTCCAAGGCTCTGGTGCTGCCGTGCTTGGGATCGAGGAGGTCCCGGATCTCCTCCAGGTAGATCTCCAGGTAGGACGCGCGCACCAGGTACTGCTTGTCAGACTGGGAGCGGGAGATGTGCGTGAAGACGTGATCGAACGCGTTGGGGATCACGCCCCGTTTCTCCGGGTCCATCCAGGCACCCTGCATCGTGTACGTCTTTCCGGTTCCCGTCTGCCCGTATGCAAAAATGGTGCCGTTGAAGCCGGCGAGAACGGAGTCCACCAGCGGTCGCACGCTCTCGTCGTACAGGTCTCGCTGTTTGGAGCTGGCGTCGTACACCCCGTCGAAGGTGAACGTTTTCTGGGGCTCGCTGGCCGCGGCGCGAGGGTTTCTGAGGATCACCTGTCCGAGCCGCAGGTCCATCTGTATGATGCCCCCTGGAGGCCCGCTGGCATCCTCCCTCTGGTTCAACGGGCGGCATCGAACCACAACCTTCACTGACTCACTGCTTTTATTCTTCGACATGACTGGCCTGTTTTTCTGACACGATAAGACACAAGTGCGGCTTTTATTATCCAAATAAACACGGACCGATTCCCTGCGCGACGCCTTCAATCAGCCTCCTGTCCGCCTTCTGGAAGCGTTGATTTCTTACCATTAATAACACATTCGGTATGGCTTCTGGGGGGGTCGGAGATGAAAACAGCCACGATACAGCGAGGCTGACGAGACCCGACGAAATGCCACCGTCTCCGGAGGCTAATTTCCCTCATTAATTAGCTGGAAATGAAGGACGGACAGCGGCTCAAGCGCTGGATCGACGCTCCGCAAACATCCAGATTCCATCAAAGATAAAAATCCGACTGGAGAAACGTTCAAATGTCACATCCTTGTAGGTTTAACACGAACCCGACAGACTATCATCCAGACTAGCATCTTCCTCCGCTCACTGATGCTGTGAGCCCGATGTACGGAGTCCGGCTTGTGTGTGTGTGTGTGCGTGCGTGTGTGTGTGTGTGCAGTCATTCAACCACCACACCCCACATCACTGCGGAGCAGCGCAAAGGACTCTGGGAAATGTATTTTTTTTTGTGCGCCAACCCATTTGCCAACGTTTGTGAAAAATATATTTATTGTTTTAATGGTCGATGATAATTTTCACCATTGCCTCACTTTCAAGTAAATGGAAGTCATTCTTTTATTCAGGGAAAATTAAAACAAAGTTGAATGGGATTTATTCAAATTTTCAATGTTTCTGCAAAACATTGTAGTGATTTAAAACTGATCCTTCGTTGTGCCTAGGCAGTACTATCTGATTTCATACACAGATGGACCTCCCAACATGTTGGGAAGCAAATACTAAATTAATAATTACCCACTATAATAATCACGATAAAACACCTCCACCTGGCGACAGAATTAGGAAGTGCACCATAAACCTTGACGGTCAATGACACGAAAGGTCGAATAGAATAGAATAGAATAGAATAGAATAGAATAGAGCTATATTTATTTAAAACTGTCATCCAACCTTTGTTTAACTATAAAAATACTGCTATATATACAGTATACTACAATCATAACGCTTGAGTGAGAATTTAATGCAAGAAATTGAAGCTTTGTGTTGTTTTTAGTTAATACACAAAGGCAGATAAGGTGTGTATTCATTTGGGGAGCTAGAACTTTGGACGTTTGGGTGAGGGGCTTCTTTTTAAGGGATGTGGCCGTACAATTTCATAACACTCTCGTTGATGCCATTTAAAGATCATAATCCATTTCAAAATGAGTTTAGCTTATTTTAATAATCATCTTCTGACAAATGTGCTGGTGTATGAGCACAAAATGTCATAAATGGGAATTTATTGTACAAAAAAAAAAAAAACAAAAGAGAGTACCTTGCATAACGGTAAGTTTTTGGAGCGAAAAGGAGAAAAAGTCGGCCACAGGAGGAATTCAGTTCACCACACTGCTGCTTCGGTAGACTCACAATATTTATTATGTCCTGTCATCATGTTGTGCCCAATCTGGCTGCATGACGAAAATTTCTGTAATCTTTCTTGTAATGTCTGTAATCTTGTGAAATGTTTGTGAGAACTTCCTGGGTCAGAACCTGGGAAAAGGTTTCGCGAAGCAGTCTGAGTCAGATTTGTGGGGGCCTGCTATTGTCAAACACAGTACGACACACAATGCACAATTGTGCGACCTGAACTTTTGGGAATAAAAATCAGATTACATATTTTGGACAGTTCAAAAAGCAAAACGCATACAACAAACATGTATTCTCATGTTGGGTTCAGTCACTTTTTCTAGCAAAGGTTCATCACAGAGGGTATTTCTGAAAACTTGTTTCAGTTCTCTGTCACTGCTTCTGCTTTTACCCTCGTCATTATTCACAATAAATAAGCCCTGGTGGTCAAAACTCTGAATGGTTTTCTTCCCGTTTTAGTAGGCAAACATGAAAACAGGCACAGATAAAAAGGCATGAACAAGCAAAGAGCTTTGCATCGATCCTTAAAGCTGTCAGCACATTATGGAAACATTAAAAAAGAAACTCAAGCAAACAGAACTGCTAAACTGTCTGTTGGGTTATCAGATCTTGTTAAAGATGTAGATTTTTATAATAAATAGAGAGATCAACCGTCCTGCTGACAGATTCAACTAAAATAGTTCCAGTGAATCTTTAAGCTCTAGTGAAGAAAACAGAAAAAAACTGCTTTCATTATATAAGGGCCCCAAATTCTTGAAGCTAAACACATGGTTGGGACATCCTGGTGACCGAGTGATTAGCATGCATGTCAGATAGCGGACCGTGGCTCATGGAATTCTCCGTCTGCTTCCTTTGTTTCCTGTCACTGTCTAACGTTCCATTGTTGATTCAGTATGTCCAAATAAAGCCTCAGAAACCCAAAGAGTGGTGTGGATTCTCTGTCAAACAGTCCGCCATGAGACGTATCTGCCGGAGTGTGAGTGGGAACCCCTGAGGGCCTCAAATAGAGGAATGCACCGCGATCTGGGACCAAAGCATGATTTATTGGCTTTGCAAAGATTCCTGAAGAGAAAATATGTTGGGACAGAGGTAAAATATGAGACACAAAAAAGAATGTTTTCGTCATTCAGCTTATTTTGTGCAAAAACACACTGGAAATCTGTGTACCATCTGACCATCTGTTTTAAGAGTTTCAGCTATGCATTTACATGACTGTGCTTTTCTTTTCTCTCTTTGGTGGGGCTGTGAACACTTTGTTTCTCATCAAAAACAACCAGAAAGTCACTCATATTTCCTATCCGTGTAATATATTTATATTATATTGGCAGCTGTACTTCAGCGTACAAGTACGTTGGTATGACACCAGTTTTGTGGATTTGTAATATCACACACACACACACACACAAATAGCACCACCATCACGGAATAATTACATTTTTTCTGTTTTGCTCTGCACTCCCGTTTCCCCTTTATTTGCATCGTTCTGTCTTTCTTTGTTACAAGTCTGTACTTGGCAGTAAAAAAAAACATTCAGCATACTCAACATTCCTAAGGAGTGTCTGAGAGTCAAACGGGATCCATACCCTGACAGTCGGAAGAAGGAAACGCTCTCTCTCTCCTTTTCACACACGCACACACACACACACACACACACACAAACATGCAGAGTAATGATATGAACATGTAGGCCACTCAGTATATACAGTTATTAAGAAAGCTTTAGAGCTTTAGAGGATCAAAAGTCCTGATGGTGGCAGACATGAGAATGTGGGAAACGCCCGTGATAAACAGAACTACGGCTTTAAACATGACATCACTCCGTTTTAACTATATATATATATATACATACATATGTGTGTGTGTGTGTGTGTATGTGCGTGTGTGTCTTGTTCACGCTATGTGACGGTTTTTAACAGAACCCAGGTGTTGCTTATTAAAGTCCCCCAGAAATGAGTTACCGTTGTGCAAACACATGCACAACAACTAAATAGCTCCAGGAACTGGGTTCTTCCAGGGTAAGTTCATCGCTGCAAGTTCTAATTGCTGCAAACAGTTGCTCAACTTGTTACACATCTCTGAATACTGCTACACATGGTGGCTGTGTGTTGTCACTTATAAATGTCTAAGTGTTGATTGCTGTTATCTGCCTTTACCACAAAGGCACAAAGGGGAAATGAAGCAGAAAGAAACTGGAAAGCAAAGAAACTTTATTGGGGATCTCAGAGGACCTTGCTTCACCTTGAAAGTCAGACATTAACGTCAGTATAGGCAGTATTTCTCGAAATGTATGTAGCAGTAGCCTGTACTTGATGTTATGCATTTGAGGTGTGACTTTTGTCCGTCTGTGTCTGACAGAAAGACTGAAATAATGCGTTCCGACGCTCCTGACCAATCAGCAGTGTGCACTCAGACACGTCACTTTCAGTATCGCCTCAGTCCGGTTGGAACCTCTACCGAGAAGTTACTACAAAAGTAAAGAGTCCTAAATTTCACAAAATAAAATGAGAGAAAACGTACATAGATGCGACATCATGCAGATATCATACGGTGCAAATGCGACGAAAATGTCTGGTTTCGTTACGCACTGACATTTACCCTCTTCAAGCGACCACATAAGACACGCCTCCATACCGCTTGTTGAATAAAATAACCAATCATATTAGAGTTTTATATAAAATGACGGCAACATTGACCAATAAGAGCAGTCGATTTTGACAGAATGGGCGTGGAAAGGCGTGTCTGTAGGTCTAGGGTGTCGCCGTGAAGGCTCCCATTCGAAGGCGACGGCGGTCGTCTAAATTTCAGTGGTAATCTGTCTTTACAAAAGCGAAATCTTTCTTAACACACGGCGACTCTGACCCACAATTGCGTTGAGATTTTTTTGCAAATTCGTATAGGCCTATATTGTGTCAAGGCCCTGGAATGACGGGGTGTGCCGAGAATTTGAATTAGCTCGCCGATAGTTTGAAGAAAGAGTGAGTCGCGGTAGAGAGAGGAGCCATTTTGTCCCAACTGTGTGGGAGAAAAGAGAGTGGAAAAGAGGAATCACACGGGAGCAGAGCCTATTTTTGCTTTCTGTTCACATGCTGTAGGGGGAAATCGGTCTGACTTGGGAAATCTAACTCTGGACACATCTACAGAGACGATCGTTTGGATGGTATTTAGCCAACTAGCTTGCCAAGCTAATCAACAATCCCAGCTTGTTAAGCGTTAACAGTCCAAAGGAGTGGGCCATTTGGTCAGGTTGGCGAAGGATCTGGCTTTAGACTTCACATAGGCGTGTTAGGATATCAGTTTCTCGTCTTGTCAAGGTGAACGTAATCTCTTTCAATGGCGAAGAAAACGTACGACTTGCTGTTCAAGCTACTCCTGATCGGAGATTCGGGCGTGGGGAAGACCTGTGTGCTGTTCCGCTTCTCTGACGACGCCTTCAACACAACCTTCATTTCCACCATAGGTAAGAAGGCCCCGGCCTGGAGAAACTAAATGTGTGTTTCTATTGGTATTTTGGATTTTATTTCGTTGAATGTAAGTTGACAGCTACGTGACCCTCCGCCGCACCTGGAAATTGTAGGCAGGGCATATTCGGTTAGCTAGTATGCTATCAGTGTGCACTGGTCGGATGACATTAGCATCACGCCAGGCCTTCGTTTGTTTTGTGTTCATGCAGCTTCCTTAACGCTGACCTCAAGTACCTTCTCTTTAAATCATCTGTGATTTTGCATCATCAGAACGCGGTTTTGTTATGGATTGTTTGACTACTTATGACTCTAATTACCGGGCCAAGCCTCAGAGGAAATAGTGGAATGTCACTTGACCCAGGGGCCGGCTAGTCAGCTAACATGGCTAACTGCTGGGCCGTGCGGCTCTTGGACTTGAGGAAACTCTCTCCACGTCAGTGACTTTTCATTATATCTTCATGCAAACTTGGAGACCAATAAGCGTATCTGTTGACAAGGTAAACCCAGTAAATGTGTACCATCTGTCAGTGAGCAGTAAACACATAAAAGAAACTTGTATTTGCGGGCATTTTAAAAAAGGATTTTTAACTTGATCATCACAAAAATAAGAACCTGACTTTCACCAGTTTACATGTATTAAAACAGAGGGGTGTTAATGGAGAGGCTAGTGGCTCAGAGGGGGATTTGTTATGACCATAATGTCAGCTGCAGAGTCCATGTATTTATGAAGCATATGATCAGAAGGAAATACTTGCATCAGTCCAGTGAAACTCACTGCAAAGATAGAAAAGAAATCATGCAAAGCTACGGTATTTGTAGTTGCGTCCAGGCTTGTGCTCTTTCAGGTCTTGCTGCCACATGTTTATACTGTTTAAGCAGCTGTTGGTGTTTGCTCTTTGCTTTGCTACTTTGAGTCTGTAATACGGTGACTTTTGCTTTCAGTTAGGTCAGGAAATGATGATGGAGGCACCCAGATGTGCTTGACCCCAGTGTTGGATCCGGCTGGTCCCCAAACTCGTGTAGACGGCGCAAATATTCCGTTTTGGATCAACATCTTTTATTTCCACCACATCCATGAAGCTTGATGAGTCAGAGAGCATTTCTGAAGTAGTTTCTGCTTGCAGTCTAGTTATGTTTGCAAAGGTAACAGCTTAAGATAATATACAAAATGGACAAGTTAGTTTTTCCATTAATTATTCCGCAGCTCATTTTTATCATTACTTTGTTACTATTGTGTTTTAGTCTGAAGAAGCATGCAGCAGCGACTAAGCTGTCGGGCTATAAACGATGTTATTCTGTACAGTGAAGCAGAGCTTTTCTAGCCGAGCTGTTTAGGCAAGCCTGTTTCACATTCAGCATTTAAAAGTGTCCACAGAAATTATGGATATTATAGATTTCAACAGCATTACAGTCCAATGCTGCAAAGATATTTTTGATAACTGCCCTTTAGAAGTGAGGGACAGAGCTTTAATGATCAGTTCTGGTCATTTTATCATCTGCCCCTCCAGTATTGGTATTTGGATTTAATTCTTTTGACATTTATGTGCTTGCTTGCGATGCTTGATACTGCCAGTATGACTTTGGAGACACTTAATTAACCCAGAAATCAGTTTGGAACAGATGTGGGCTCTTGGTGTTTTTTCTCTTTCTTCCTAAAGCATAGTTAAAGGTCGAATAAATATCGAACAGATTCCTGGACTTAGAAACATACAAGGAAAAGCCTGCAGATCTGGAGCAGACTTCCTCAGTATTCTGGCGTGGATCACGGTCAGAGATGGTGAATGGAGAACAATAATCCTTGCCGTCAGTGTTTTTGCTCCCTCTCACGTGTAACCTGTCCGACTGGATCCGTTTGCTGCATAGGTTTACCATATTTTATTTGGGTTTGTTTTACAGATGTCTTTTACGCATGTTTCTTCCTGTAACTTTGGAAGTTGACGTGTTGTTGCAAATTACAAAAAAGAGGGAAAAAAAGCAGTTGCATGTATTGATTGAAAGGTTGGAAGTTTCAGATTGATGCACATGATTTGGAACCAGGCTCTAAAAAAGGCCCCTCGTATTAATCATTTAATCAGGGGATTTATAATGTGTGCAGAGGAAACGGCAAGACAATCGTGTCCACGGCGTTGGAGACAGGGATGCACAGCTGCTGCTCAAAATATCCCCCCTGGAAACTCCCGTCCCCTCAGTCCCCATCCTCAGTTTCAGTCTCTGCTCTTCCTCGCTCATTCCTCCTCCTCCTCTAGGTCCACGAGTGTCTTTCGGAGCGTTTGAGTTGCTGATTTTGCTGCACAGAATCTCCAGTTGCACGGTTGCATCGTGCAGCATCCGTTTCTGAGCTAAAACCACCTTATTTTGCTGTCCCAGATCGTCCCTGTGGGGACAGGAAATACGCCTCTACCTTCCTCTTGACTTTCTCTGTTTTTCCAGCGGAACCATCTATCTGTTCCTCCCCTCTTCTCTCTGGGGAATGCTTGATATTCCGTGAGTCACAGCTTGGCAGCCAGTTGCTTCGTTCTTTTCTGCAGCCCCACCTAGAGCACAGCTGTTCCTCGCAGCTTCAGCTAAGCAGTTCCTGAGCGGGCTTGGATGGACAGAAGCAGGCCCGGCGGATGCGACCCGCTATAGTTCGACACACCAGAAACCCATTTCTGACCGTACTGGCGCTGTGACTTTGTCACTGGCTGCGCTTGTAATCCGCAGGGCCGAGAGAACATGGTGACGTTGCACATTTCCGCAGATCCAGCGGACGGATTTACGCTCTGACAGACAGGAGTCTCCGGAAGATGTGGAAATATTCTTTCCTGAGTTTGAAGAGCCTGTAAACTGGTCCAGCTAGAGATGGATGATTAAGCTCCAGATGATGTTTGGCCCCACCTTCTTGAGAGGACATGTTAGCATGCTAGCTGAAGGGGGGGTCTGAACCTTTTTCTAACCAGTCAAGCTGACAACCCTCTTCATTTGGCTTCTGGAGGAATGACTGTGAAGGCTCTGCGGGCCGGATTAAAGAGGTCATCGGGCCACACGAGGCCCCCGGGCCTCAGTTTGCCCTCCTCTGCTCTAGGTTCAGATCTGCATTTTAGACGTTCTGCATCTGCGGCGTCGCTGCTCTCACACCTTCAGATTTCCCGGCTGTTGTGAAACTTTGGTTATGAATCAGTCTTTGTTAAATACCTTGTTAGCTATTTAACAGAACTGTTGCAACTTGTTTTAAAAAGCAAATTTGCTGTGTGTGTGTGTGTGTGTGTGTGTGTGTGTGTGTGTGTGTGTGAACCAGTAACTTGAGAATTAAGAGTGACCGATGGTAATTGAGTGACAGGTATTAGGGAATATATTTCAGATCAGCTGAGCCTGATCTCAGCTCCAGACCTGGATGACTGCATCCATGTAATCGCATTTTGGGTGTTTTCCTCAGCCTCAGTGTTGTTTTCAGATCCCGGCAGCGCTCCTGTCTTGCTGCTTCCTTCTTTTTATTGTTTTCTTCTAAACCTTTTTCACCAGGGCTTCAGTTCTCTGCTGCTTCTCGGTTCAGGTGCCAGATCCTTTTTTTGTTGTTGTTGATGTTGTCCTAACTGTTGGTGTGTAAGAGTCACATTCTCAGTATTTCATATTCACATTTGTGTGTTTTTTTTTTTTTTTTTTTCTCTCTTTTTCCTGCAGGAATAGACTTCAAGATCAAAACTGTTGAATTACAAGGAAAGAAGATCAAGCTACAGATCTGGTGAGTCGCTGAGACGCGCCAACAGCAGCCCGGCCCAGGGCAGGTTTAGGAAAGGTTGGACTCATCGCAGAGGTCAAGCTTAGACTCCCCTCACCTGCACTCTTGACACCATCTTCTGGACCTTGTGCTCATTTTAAGGAATATTTTAACGTTAGCTCCTACCAAACTGAAAGAGGTTGTGTTGGGGCAGGCTTTGGTGTGTGTGTGTGCGTGTGTGTGTGTGTTGTAAACACAGGCCCCGGTCTGCAGATGCACTCTGTTCTGGAGCGGCCTGTGGGCTGGGCGGCCATGCCTGCGCAGCGTCAGGGCCGATAAGGAGGAAATGGGACAGACAGGAATACATCCTTTCATCTGCATATGTTCCTGCGTGGACACACGCGTCTGTGTGTGTGTGTGTGAGACACGGTAACGGTCTGTGTCTCTGCAGGGACACAGCGGGCCAGGAACGGTTCCACACCATCACCACCTCCTACTACAGAGGAGCCATGGGCATCATGCTGGTCTATGACATCACCAACGCCAAGAGCTTTGAGAACATCAGCAAATGGCTGCGCAATATTGACGAGGTAACACACACACACACACACACACACACACACACACACACTCAGGCTTTGCTCGTCATGAAGGTCTTCCTCCAGGCTTCATTCAAAAGCTCTCGTCTCCATGGTTGCTGGCTCTCGGATGATGAGTTTGTTATATCGGAGATAAACAGATCGCAGGAAAAACATTCCGTGTTTTTCATTATTCTGTCTCCGCCAAAGCCGAATCTTCTGCATCTCCTTGGTTGTCTTTCATCCCCAGCATGCAAACGAGGACGTTGAGAGGATGCTGTTAGGCAACAAGTGTGACATGGAGGACAAGAGGGTCGTACCAAAAGCCAAAGGGGAGCAGGTGAGAGCGCACGCTAAAGACAGAGAATCTAAAAATACCTCTGTAATCACCTCCAAGTTAAATGCAGTCCATAACATCACAGCTATTAGTACGTTTTAACCCAGCAGTTTCTCAAGAGTGGGTGGTCCGCGGGCGACCCCTAGTGGCCCGCGAGGTGACACGTAACAAATCACATTTTAAAATTTTAAATTTCAAAATTTAAAATTCAGTGTAAAATCAGTGTTTCTTGAACTCCCAAGATTTAAAGAATTCACTTTATTGTATATTTCCTGATTCATCTGTCATCCCAGCACCTGATCCATCTTGTTACGGGCTCTAGAGTCAGGTGGTCCGTGAGTGTTTAAGGGTTCGGTGGTCCTCGGTCTGAAAAAGGTTGAGAAACACTGGCCTAAAGCCTCAGCAGATTTTAGAGCTCCTTACACACACACACACACACACACACACACACACACACACACACACACACGCGGGACTAGAGAGGGAGCGTGTGTGTGATACCTGATCTGTGTCCTCTGAGGATCAGACACTATTTTTGCACTCGGGGATTTAATGGTGGCCCTGTTCATCACTCTTTTTCTTCCGCAGATCGCAAGGGAGCATGGCATTAGGTTTTTCGAGACGAGTGCTAAGGCCAACATCAACATCGAGAAAGCTTTCCTCACGTTAGCAGAAGACATCCTGAAAAAGGTAGGCGGCTCACGGTGTCCCCCACCTTCTGCATTCGCCACTTTCACACAGCCCTTTGGTTAATATACACTTTTCTACATCCCAGTTTTTGATAGAAAGTATATATATAAAGGACCCTTTCCACATTAGCTTTAACGTTTACGTCTCCGGTCGGGACGTCGAAATGAAGTGTAGTACCCGTCATGGCCAGTAGGCGGCTCTGTCCTTTAGGCGTCGGGATCAGAATCAGTGTTTTATAAACTAAAATGTGTATAAAAATGATAAACTGAGTACAGTTGATTTGGTCCTTTCAGTATGTTGGAAACATAACGTGGAATTTAGGTTAAAGGACCCATGACATCAGCATCCATGTCTGATTGTAATGGGTTAGCAAACAAACGAGTCATTTCAATCAAAGTTCTCATTGAGGGTGGTTGTTTTTCAGACGCCTGTAAAAGAGCCCAACAGTGAAAACGTTGACATCAGCAGCGGAAGCGGAGTCACAGGCTGGAAGAGCAAGTGCTGCAGTTGAACAATTTTTGTTTTCACTCACTAACACACACACACACACACACACACAATGACACACGTACACACACACTCTAATTGCTAACCTGAACTCTTGCTCTAACCCGTCTCATGAGTTTTCTTGCACACTGATACTGTCTCTTCATCAGAATAAAACAATAAACCACTTCACTCGTCTAACCCCCTCCATCCCCTACCCCTCCACATTCTTCCACTCTCCATCTGATGGTCATTTTAATTTCTAATATAAAGAGAAATCCACTCACGTTTCTTGTCATTTGTTTTAAAACTTGTAAAAAAAAAAAACAAAAAAACCAAAAAAAAAAGTGAGAAAGACGAGCTCATATTTTTAATATCTCCTTTGCCTGGTTGGGACCCCCCCCCCCCCATGAACCTTTGACCTCTCCCCACCCACAGCACTCACCGTCAGAGGAAATTAAAATAAAAATCCAAGAAAAAAGGAAATAGATTTAACATTTTGTACACTTAGTGGGGTTTCTGTTGAGTCGTATTTGGTCATTAACAGTCTGTCACAGAGGCGTGGCTAGCTCCTTTTCTATGTGGGGGTTGATTTTGTCCTGTGCCTTATATGGAAGACAGGGGCGGGGCTGTGTGGTGGGCGGAGCCACATCACCTAAAAAAAAAAAAAACAACCTACAGTTTAATATTCAAGCAGAAGCGTTTGAATTTCTCCTCCAGCTAAGAGAACCATATAGTGCAGTATGTCCTGTGTATCGGTTTTAACTGATTTATTTGACTTTAAATTTACTTCACTTTCTTCTCCCATGTTTTTTTGTTTTTTTCTTCTCTGCATGCACATTACTTTGGGTTGGAATTGTTTCTGTAATACTGTGCAATGTTTTCCACGGGTGGGACGTACACAAGTTCTCTTTGGAAATTCAAACAGTTTTGCAAATCCATTAAAAATAAGCTTGTTTAAGTTAACTTGTTTGTCTTCACTCATGTTCAGCGTAGTTTGAAGCCTCCACGTGTCCAGTTTTTGAAAAAAAATGTGTGATTTGCTGGCTTTGATTCAAACACTGGGAGATTTAGGAGGGAGAAGCCAGTTTTCCACATCTCAGTTGGGCTTAACTCAATATAGCAACAGCACCTTTTCCAAAGCAGACTGGATGGAAAATATCTCACATGTTAGGGTTTCCCGCAATATTTAATACGTTTCTCCACCAACTGGTGCTACTAATTTCTGACCCAGTGGCTCTGTTTTGTAACGTGAGATAAGGTTAAGAAAGATTTCTTTAACACCAAATTTCTGCCCATATTTCTCTGAAAATGGTCTTGATCGATAGATTATGTGAATTGCAGTGTAATTAAAATTAAATTACAATTAAACGTTGTAATATGGTATTTTAACAAAACATGCTGTTCTAATTTATAACGCATGCATCTTAAATGGGTGTTTAGCGACCTCTGGTGGTTGTAGCCTGAAACTTGTCATTCAGCCTATATTGGGGTTAACGATTATTTGAGTTTTAATCTTTAACACACGTTATAGCGGTGCCCGTGTATTCAGTTTTACAGTAAAAGCCAGTATTGTTTATAAATACAAAAAGCTGAAACACTTTCTAAATTAATGACAGGAAAACCCTTTTGTTGGCGTCAGACTTAAAACCACTGGTTCACTTTAATTCTACACGACAGAATTGATCAGACCCAGGCTGAATGTAAAACGTGTCTTTTATTTTATCACCCTCGTCCCTGTACCCAAACCTCTAAGAGCAACAACATATGCAAAAAAAAAAAAACAAACGCAGTGCAGAAGTTCAGTGGTCGAGTGTGTAACTACATTCAGAGATCTTCCCTACAGACATGAAGATGCAAATAAGGCTCGTTATTTAGTGCTTTGGTTGACAGACAGGTGAGAAGCTGAGAGGAGGTTTAGTATTCAGGGTTCTGTCGTTTAGCGTTTTTCTGTGGCTGGAACAGACACATTCAACAGGAGGCGACAGCAGCGACACCGACGAGGGCCTGCCCTTAAAAACAGCCTGACAGGGAGGAGGAAATATGTACAACTTCATTTATAAATACATTAAGGTATAAATTAGAAATATATATATATAAAAAAACAGAGCCTACTGTAGTTCAATCATCTATGTCTACTCATGCCAGTCTGATTATTAACCCTCTTTAGATTTGGTGAAAGAACCAAAAAAAGATCAAAAAGGCACAGCAATGAATTTTTATTAAAACAGTTTCTCCCTGCAAAGTAAGCAGCCACAAGAGCACACCCCCACTGACGAATAAATTACGATTCCACCGACACAGAAGTCTGACACATTCCTAGAAAACAGCCTTTATCCCAACGTCACCAGTTACAGGTTTTAATAAATTAAGCTTTAAAGGGGCTTTGTGATCATCCAGCTAAAGGACCCTGATTTTCAGACGTCAGGCTAAATGTACAGTCCAACGTTCTCATGGCTGACTTGTGCTGTGGGGACGACCTCGCCGCTGACCCGCATCCCATAAACTAAGGTTATTAGTAATTCATGATGTCATCTGAAACAATTACTCACACACACACGCGCGTTTTCCACGAGTCTGGCCTCAGAGGCTACACGTACACCAGGTCCCGGCTGTGCGTGGCAGGCTCCTGCGTCTCAGCCTCCTCGTCCTCGTCCGAGTCGTAGCCCTCGTACTCGATGGGCTTGGGGCAGCTGTAAGGGTGGCCGTTGTCGTCGAAGAAGCGGCGGAAGGTGAACTCGTAGAAGGCGTGCTCGGGGTGTTTGCCGTTGCGGAACCAGCCGTTGAGGGTGTCGCTGAGGGTGTCCTTGCCCTCGCTGCTCCACAGCTTGTCGGGGTCCACGGGGTCAAAGTTGGAGGTGTCTGTGGAGTGGGCGATGGTGGGGATGTAGGGCGCGCACTGCTGCCGCTGGTCGCTGGAGAAGTCCATGGCCCTGAAGAAAGGGTGGGCCTTGATTTCGTCGGCGCCGTTCTTGCCCAGACGGTCCTCTGGCCCGCGGCACAACTTCACGATCAGGTCGGACGCTTCGGGGCTGAGCCTGGCTTGCGGGGGAACGTGCAGCGTGCTTTTCCAGTTTATGACCTGGGCCGAACAGAGGGAAGCTGAGGAAGAGCCCAACCTGCGCCACACTTGACTGCCAGTGCTTCTCATACCTTCAGCTGCGTCTCCAGGGGTGTGGTCGCTAGGAAAGGAGGCTGGCCCACGACCATTTCATACAAGATCACGCCAACGCTCCACCAGTCGCAGAGCTGGGTGTATCCTGGAGGAGATTAAAGGCAAGCACACGAAATCAGCACCTCTGTGGAGGCAGTTTCTTACTTACCTAGAACCCTTAAGCAGGACTAACTGAAGGAATGTGGGACGTGACAAAGTGTCATCTACACCAGAGGTGGGCACACTGAGGCCCGGGGGCCACATGTGGCCCGATGAACTATCGAATCTGGCCCTCAGAGCCTTCACAGTCATTTCTCCAAAGCCAAAGGAAGAGCGTTGTTAGCTTGAAAAAGGTTCAGACCCCCCCCTTCAGCTAGCATGCTAACATGTCATCTCAAGAAGGTGGGGCCAAACATCATTTGGAGCTTCATCATCTATCTCTAGTTGGACCAGTTTACAGGCTCTTTAAACAATTCTCAGTCAACAGTCCATCAAGCAGGATCTTTAGCTAACCTCTGATCCTCATGTGGGGGGTTGGTCTCCTGCACCACCTGACCGGCCCCTTCGTCAAGGTCTAGAACCCAACGCGGCCCCTCAGGCTAAATAACTGCCCACCTCTGATCTAGCCAGTAAACGGTCTTAAACTAAACTCTCTCTGTGACAGGTGTGGTTAGCCGTACCTGTCCGGAGCAGCACTTCTGGTGCTATGTAGTTGGGCGTTCCCACCAGCGAGTGTGCCAAACAGCGCTGGTGCTGCCGGGCCTTCCTTCTCTCCAGGGGCTTCAGTCGGTCGGAGCAGCGGCAGTTGGCGGCATCTTCCCACTCTTTGCTGAAGTCCATGCTGTCCTGCCTCACGTGGTCACCTGAAGGGAGCCCATGAGGTGGGATTGAACTAGCAACCTGACATGATTTGAAACAGCCAGGTAACTCTCAGGGGCGGCGAAACCCAGGCCTGGAAGGCCGCACCAACCGGGCTTTCTGAGCTGCCAGGACCCTGGAGGACTGGGTTTCCACACCCCTGAAGAGCCTCTGAAAGCAGGTGTGGGCCCCTTAACCCCGTGCTGAAGGGACCTACCGCTCTGGTAGTACTTTGAGTCGTGTGTCCAGCGGAAGCCGGTGCACAGCCCAAAGTCGGTCAGCTTGATGTGTCCGTCCCTGTCGATGAGGATGTTGTCGGGCTTGATGTCCCGGTGGATGAAGCCCATTTTGTGGACGCTCTCCACAGCACAGGTGAGCTCTGCTATGTAGAACTGGGCCAAGTCCTCCTTGAAGATGCCCAAGCGGATCAGCAGGCTCATCATGTCCCCTCCTGGGATGTACTCCATCACAAAGTACAGGTTGTCTTTGTCCTGGAAGGAGTAGTAGAGGCGCACCACCCACTCGTTGTCGGCTTCCGCCAGGATGTCCCTCTCGGCTTTGACGTGAGCGACCTGATTCCTCAGCAACACGTCCTTCTTACGGAGCGTCTTCATGGCGTACAGCGAGCCCGTGTCCTCCTTCCTGGCCAAGCACACCTCGCCGAAGGCCCCGATGCCCAGAGTCTTGATTCGCTTGAACATGGACTTCTCCATCTTGGCCCGCTTTAGCCGGATATAGTTGGACTCTTTCTGGCAGAGCATCATACGCATCTGCTCCTGAGCGTCTGTCGACAAGCCAACCTGAGCAGCAGAGACGGTTGACAGACGTTAGGCACCAGAGATTTGCACAAACATAAAACGCTAGCAAAGGACATTCTTCTGTGAGTTACTCATAAATCTAAAGCAGTGTTTCTCAAAGAGTGGTCCGCGGGCCACCGGTGGTCCGCGGGCGACCCCCTAGTGGTCCGCGAGGTGACACGTAACAAATCACATTTTAAAATTTTAAATTTCAATATTTAAAATTCAGTGTAAACTTAGTATTTCTGTCATTCCAGCACCTGATCGTTACTTAGCATTATTGTTTTGGGGGGCTCTTTAGAGTCAGGTGGTCCGTGAGGGGTTAAGGGTTCAGAGGTCCTTGGTCTGAAAGAGTTTGAGAAACACTGGCCTAAAGAAAAGTGCTGTCCAGGCGGTGAGAGCATGCAGCAGGAACGTGCTGTTGGTTTAACGCTCCATTCACGTCTGTTAAACGGAAACGCTCAGTCTCCCAGCACAAGCTTGCCTGAGGAACCGGTGAGTAGAAAAGCTTTACCTTTTCAGATCAGCTCTACTTGATAGCAAGGAGGGAAGAGAAGGAAAGAACAGCTGTGAAAACATCAACCATGATAAAGAGCGCACAGGTTTACGATGCAGGGAAGAGGAGTCTGAAAAGGCTCTGCATCATCCTCTCCACCAGCAGCACGCTCGGTTCTTACCCTTTGCATCTCACTCTCCAGCTGCTTCCTCCTTCGGATCCTCTGCTGGTGGTTCTTCAGGATGTTTTCCACATGTTGCTCCATGAAGAACTTGAAGGCCTGGGGGGAATACACGGCCATTCTTCCAGACTCCCCTCTCCGCTCCTCGTCCTTCTTATTCCTGCGGAGGGGGACGGGCGAGGTGGTGATCTGCTTCTTCTCCTTCTCTGCGCTGTTTTCCGAGCCTTCTGCCGTCTTGTCCCGGGAGCCGTCGCCGCCAATGCTCTCTTCTTCGGCTGGGTCCTCTCTCGCGGCGTTGACCTTGCTCACGGGGTCGTAGGAGGGGGGGCAGGGGGCCGCCTGCTGCTGGAGGAGGTGTTTCGGATACGGAGGAGGCGGGCCCTGGTAGCTGGGGACTTCTGGGACGACAGAAATCTGAGCAACGGCGGTAGAAGGCTCCTGGTAACTTGGGGCGGGAAGGGGCGGAGCTTGAGCCTGCTGTATCCACGGCGGGTGTGTGGGAGCAACAGCTGTGTGCAGCTCTGGTTTCTGGACGCGCATGCTTTTCACTGGCTGCAGGATGGGAGCCTGGGTGATGGCCGTGACGGTGGTGGCGGAGGGCTGCGAGCTGGCCGGGTGAGCTGCTCTGCTGCTCATCTGGTGGTTGTTGAAGGAACTGGAGCGGACTGGGAGGTTGTGTTGCCATGACGGAGACAGATCCTGGGAGGAGGCCTGGGGCTGGTTGGAGGCCAGAGGAGACTGGGACCACGCCTGAGGCCCAATGTTGTACATGTCCAGGTTGTGACTGTTCCGGTTGGGTACCATCATGGCCTGAGGGATGCTCCCACCGTTGACGTAAGAGGGGGATGCTGCAGGTCCTCCAGCCTGGTCAGTGGGGCTGTGTCGGCTGCCTGGGTTGACTGGATAGGGTGGAGGCGGCTGCCTGCTGCCCCCGGCCATGTAATCGGGTTGCGTGGCTCCACTCTGAGGCCAGCTGGGGGGAAAGGTGAACTTATTCCCCCCAGAACTTTGCATTATGATGGGCTGATGGCCCACAGACACCGGGCTGATCCCACGCTGATTCTGGGGCGCCGCGGCTTGGTAGCCGTCAGGCCACGCCCCCTGCGGCACAGGCGAGATGCGAGCCACCAGGTAGTCCACGTTGCCCGAGTAGCGCTTTGTTGACGGGTTGGTGTCCCAGGACGCAGCGGGGGGCACGCCACCCCGGTTGGGTGGGGGCGTGACACTGCGCACCTGAGGGGGCAGAGGTGGGTTGACCCTCTGGTTGTTAGCAGGGTGACCCTGCGGGAAGGCAGGAGGTGGCCCGGGGCTATCTGAGCGGTACATTATGCCGTCCACCATGAGAGGACCGTGTCGAGGAGCCAAAGACTCCTTTGAGCCTTTCCAGCTGGGTCTCCTCAGCACGGCCTGCTGGATATGGGAAGCTCCTAGATGTGCACGAGAAAGACAGTAAAAATACTGATTAAGGCGAATGACGATTATATTTGTTTAAAGTCTCTTTAGCAACAAACAACGGTTCACATCAGCTTCAACACATCATCATATTACAGCATCCTCTTGTTTTTATTATGTGTTTTCCTGAATTTACATTATAGTTGAATTAGCCTGCTTTGTTGGAGAATAAAAAGGTAATAAAGCCAGCACTGATTTCCAGGAGCTTACCTGGGGCCTTCAGGCCAGTAGTGTTGGGGTTTGGAACAACCATCTGTTCCCTCTTCGAATCCTGGTAGCTCACCTTACCCGTGTAGTCTGGTCCAACGCTGCGTATATTGTTCTTTTTGGAAAGCAAACGAGACAAACAAATATAGTCCTGTAAATAGTTTCGACATTATGCCGTCAATGTTACACATCAATCAACTTTGTGGTAAAAGATAAAGTCTCAGTTTAAAGTCACAAGTAAGATCTCGTGAGTACACCGTTCTGCATCTGGATTGTGGATATGCTTGCTCAAAACAAGTGGAACATTCTTGCGCCATGGCCTATACAAGCTCGTCATTCCTCTCTGCATGCTTCTCATTCTTAAGTGACTGCATGAATAAAGGCTACTAGGTGATTATTCTTAATTGCAGGTATGCTCTGTCTGAAATTCCTCAGGAATCCAGGACTACAAACAAGAAAAACATCTTACCTCCTCAAAACCAATAAACGGGGGCTCCTGTGACGTGTGCTTGCTCATCTCAGGTCCGGATGTAACAGGTTCGTTGGCAAAAGGCATGAGGGATTTGCGGATCTCCTGTAAGGCCTTGTGGTAGTGGTTCTTGGGGTTGCTACAGCGCCCCTGCAACCGTGTATCCTCTGGAGGCATTTTTGCAGCACCACCAATGTCCACTTTAGGTGGGTCAGATGGTTTGGACAAATTACGAAGACTGTTCCTGATTTCCTGCAACATTTGCTGGCTATTGCCACTGTAATTGCTAGTAGGAAAGGTTTTGGGTCTCATTTGCCTGTTTCCTTCGGATTTTCCTCCTCTCTTCATGTAAGACCATGAATATTGACCATGAAAGGGGTGAGGATGATGCCACTCGACTCCGAGGCTACTGCACGGGAGAGCAGGGATCTCCGGTGTCAGTCGTTACACCTGCATGATGCTGGCTGGGAAGTACAACGCGTATGTTAGCTGAGCACAAGCTATAACCAAAATAACATTTCCGAAATGAAGAAGTGAACTAAGATGGCAGAGAATATGCTCGGAAGTATGATCCTACTGCTCGTTGTTCTAAGAAAGCTTTTACAAAATATTGACACCGGAGGGACTAAGGAAGATAACTTCAAAATGCTAACAGTTAGCCGTTCGAGCTAACTGAGCGATCCATTCACGCTAAGTATACCGTACTGAACGCGATAAAGTAAAGTTGTTTTGTAATTGCCTTAATATCTCCAGTATTGTGACTCATCAGGTGCTACTCAGAGTAACCACAACTTCACGTCGCGAAAAAAATCATCAGCGCAGTAGCTCCTCGGCGGCCTGTATTAAGGGCATCCATTTGCCCGCTAAGCTAGTTCAACAACAGTAAGTTATTTAACCGTGTTTGACAACTTACCAGCGTCTGTAGCGGCAGCTGTCCTTGACGCTCTGCTTCGTTCTTAAGAAGTTGTGTATAAATGAAGCTTTGTAGTACAAAGAGCCTTAATCCAAAGAGAAAAACTCTCCTACAGTCCCGAATTGACTTGTTCGTGGTCGCGTTGAATTCCTGGGACATCTGAATGACAAGCACAATAGCAACAAGCTAGACACGGAAGACAATCAACATACTTCCGTTTCAAAATAAAAAGACCGGAAATTTTAAATAAAATATTGTTCCTACACAGCGCGCTTACTATAAACGAAACTTCACTAAAGTTTCTATGACCAAATCTAATACTTTGCGCAGTGTGGCGTGGACTGTGCTGCAGTACTCACAGTATAACTCCAAATTCTAGGTGTACTCTATTAAATTCGGGTTTAGCTACAACAATTCAATCATGTTCATAACATCCTCAACAACTTGTTTTGATGAAACAATTTATAGTGAACTTTGGCACATTTTTCCCCTTTATTTAGAATTGTTGCATCACACACAGAAATGCTGCTTAGCTGAAAAATATATAGCAAGGCTGGAATTGTCTTTATCTTGAAATAATGGCTCCTGTGTGTTTGCAAAATATACAGCAGACAGGTTTAGCAATAAATGTCAATCAAATCTTTGAACACGACATTTTAAACATGCACACAAAATAATCTAAGAGCTCTGTTATACTGGGACTTGTCTGTTGACAAATATAGCCTCTCCATCAGTTCCACAGACAAGACATTGGCCCAAGACATCTAAACTGTTAACAGAGAGCGTTTGGCTTGGCAGCATATGAGTCGTCTCCAGTCGGGCTTTGCTGGAGTCTCCACTGAGCCAAGTGCTGATGAGGGACTGGTTCCCACCAGCGGGGGCCATCGCACTGCGAGATATCATGCTATTGTTTCTGCCACCTGAAAAGTATTTGAGGAAAAGCAGAAAAACGTTCATCGGTAATACATGGATGAGTTCCGATGATATTTTTCTGCAGAGCTCACTTGAATGAATAATATAAATAACCTGATTTACCTTGTAAATAGGAAGACATATCTGAAGGTGACGAAGTCTCCCAGTGCAGAAGTGACCCATCCTCTGAGCACGTAAACAGATGGTCTGGGTTGGTTGGGTGGAAGTGGACTTCCCACACTAGAAAAAAACAAAACAAGAGCCTCCGTGTAAGGGGTGTTATCAAGACTACAAACATCAGTTGTGCACCTCAAATGAAGTCTTACTCTCGGCAGAGTGAGCCTCCATGAGTGAGAAAGGTGCGCTCCCTTGTCTCATGTCCCAGACACAGAGCATCCCGTCCTGCCCTCCTGTGGCCACAATGTGTTGCTGGTTCGGATGTCTATCAACACAGTGGAGAGGGACTCGATCCCCCGACCTCAAGATAAGCAGGTAGATTGTGACGGGTGGGACTAAATAAAAATATAAAGTGTGTGGATAACGGTGAAAAGCTCATACAAGGAGAGAATCTGAGAGGGTGAACTGCTCTGTTGTCTGAAATCCCACATCTTGAGTTGGCCAATAGAGTTGACGGTCAAAATCTCTGTTGTCCTTAAGTAGGTGACAGCATGTATGGTGCTGCTGTCAGCATTCTCTGGCAACGGCAATCCATCCAACAAAAACACATAAGTCACATGACACCATACCATTTCCATATACGGGGGGAAAGGGGGGCAAACCTATGACTCGAGTCACTCCCTCTTGATCAGCTCTGTAGATGACGATCCTGCCGTCTTCACCAACCGTGACGATCTCTGGACTGCTGCACACAACGCCGGTGCAGGGAGCGTTGTCACATGGGTACCGGTGTGCTCTCGGCCACTGGTGAGTAACTGATATTGTCTGAAAGATGAAGAAATTCAAATTAAATAATGGTTATAAAAGCCATTCATAACGCACATGAGGACATGGTGTATTTTAAAGACGTGAGACTTTACAACATTTAAAACTGACAGACATCATGTGTCCTGCGTGTACCTGACTATTTTGGTGACGGTGGAAAATGGTGACTGCTCCGGTGGAGGATGCAGTGACAACCCGGTCTTGATCCAAAAACTGCAAAAATAAAATAATCAGTGAGCACTAGTGGTGGTTTGCATCGATACCTACAACCAATCAGAACTACAGTATTTCCAATGATCTGAGGCCTGTACAGGTTGCATTTCTGAGCCAAAGGCCCTGAAACTATCACATGCTGGTGCTTTACCACAGCTGACTGCCACAAAGGTCTTACTTGAAGGTCCAGAACATCTCCATTATGCTTGTGATCACATAAAAGCTGTGGATCTCCTTCAAACCCATCTTCAATAGCAGAAGCTTCCAAACTTCCGATTGACCAAAAGGAAATCTTATTATCCTGTTGGGAAATATATATATTTTAGGTACACCGGGGGCTGCCCAATACCGCCGAGGTGCCCTTGAGCAAGGCACCAAACCCAAATGCTCCACAATATTTTTTTGGCGAATCGGGTGAAACGGGAAAATTTCCACGACACCCGGGTTGCATTTGTTTATTTCTGGACACACAAAGCGTATCAAACGCGATTTGTGTGAACTTACGTTGAAAGTTTTGTTCACTGTCACACCGGAATTAGCTTCTGCCTGGTCATAATTTGTTATCTTTTCCCTCTCCCACGCAAAAGCTAAGTTAAAAAGGTCTAAAGATCAAAAGGATTAAAAAACATGATATTTGATCTTTACTTGATCAATGTTCAAAGTATTGACACAAAGCAACATACTATATTAAAACTATAATACATTGTGTTATAGCTGCTTAACTTTAAACAGTCAGTAAGAAAAGTTAGCAAGGAAACACAACAGGGTAAGATATAGAAAACAAGACACTTATGCTAGCGATCAACCACGCATAGCAGTCTTTTCATTGCATTTATCATTGATCACCATCTGACATTATTTACATTTTCATATTACACCTACTATGACATTTCTGGGTAGCTCTGAAATCTCGATTAGCATAAAAACATCAAGCATGAGTTTAAAACTTCCCTACCTCGTTATCCCACGAACCGGTCACAAATATGTCTGGTTGTTGCAAAGCAGAATATGAGACAGGCCGCCATCTAGTTTTACTGATTTTCTGAGACACGTATTTTGCATTTATACTCTCCATTACAAAGAAGCTGTTTTACACTTTAAAGATAAACCCTTCAATCGTTTGAACGAGGTTAGCAACCATGGGTACGCGCCTACCAAGTGGTGACGTCAGTACGGTAGTCCGGTGAGGACAAACTACATTCAGATCATTCGCTTTTTTAAACGTCTCTTCGGTACGCCTCGACCTCCCTCTAGCGGCAGCCTTTATTTTACTGCGGCAATTATGACAGCGCTGAATGAACAATGTGTTTGTTTTAGTTTCCATCCGAATACATTGGTTGTTAAAATCAAAGTATTTTTTGAAGCAGTGTGCTAGAAAGACCACCCTTCTGTAAAACCATCTTGGATGTTAGTTGACGTATCCGCCACCCCGCCGTCTCTTCTGGAGGTTGTCAGCTTCATCGGCAAGACAGTTGGCGCAGGCGCGGCACTGACAGCTGCTGTCTACCTACTCCGCAAAGTCTGTTTAATAATGGCCTGGAAATCGGGAGGAACCAGCCACGCAGAGCTTGTCAACAACCTCCGCAGTAAGTGCTAATGTTTAGTACGGTGGTGGCGAAGACGCTTTCACACGGAAGTGGTCTGAAAATGATTGTTTGATGGCCGATGTTGTAGTTAGCGCGTTGCTAAGCTATGTGATATGTTGTTGACCTAGCGTTACTTCTCCACCCCTTTCTCTAACCATGTCCACGCCGTGGAACAGATGCATGCTGCATTTAGTGCCAAATTAAAACCCAATAAAAACGGAAATCTTGTCTTTCTTCTATACATTGACCGCCCAGCAGCGTTACTTCATTTCTGTGTTAGGTTAACTTAGCATTTACTAGCATATTAGCTCTATGTGCGTCATAGGACGTTCTCGCTAACTGTTCTATCGGCATGAGTGCCCTGCCCAGGTCCACTGATTACCCAAGCCGTTCACCTTACTTCCGACATGTCATCTTAAAATATGGGGCATTCCCCTGCTCTTTTTGCAATGATTGGATTGCACAATTCAGACACTTGTCTGGAAAACGCAGCAACCCTGACTAATGCTAAGACCACATGTCTGGGAACAGTCAGATGTAGGGATGTATTACATAGTTATTACCTAGATAAAGGGTGAGCTAAGTACATTTAACATTAACTGCTCTGAAATGTCAGAAACAGACTGTGTGGCTGTTTTCAATCTAAACAGACTGCCTACCCCAATTATGCAATTAATAATAGAATGCAAAATGAAGTGCCCCCCCCCCCCATAAAATTAGTAACTTTGAAGACTGTAAATCTAATAAAATAATCCGAAACTTAATTATGCAATGAAATGCGAATTCATTTGTCTGAAAATAGCCTGTTTCCTCGTTCCTGAAATACCAGGACCCACATGGCGATATGGTTGTGCAGAGTTCAGACAGGTCAAACTGTGAATGCATGTTCTTTTACAGCTGTTCTCCGCTCTTCTGTCCCTCTGGTCGGCGCTCAGGACTCTTAGTACTTGCATGCCGCAAGTACTTGAGCCTAGAAATTTAAACATCACAGCAAGATTGTGTTAAAACATTTTTTTAGATGACTTCTTACACTGAGAGTTAGAACTCATTCAGAAAGGCTTGTTTTAAAGCCTCCAGGAGGTGTCTGCCTGGCCTGTGTGGTTTATTTGTAATGTATCCTAATTTTGGAACGTAGTTGGTGGGATGAGCGGAGCCGGTAATGAGAGCAGGGGCGGCTGTTGGTGGCTTTTCTCGTCTTTGGCCCCAGCAGCTACAGGAGCCTGCTCGGGGGGGGGGCGGGGGGTGGATTCTTCACGCACGCTTCTGCTGAGCGTGTCTTCGACTATAATGAAGCCTGATATCCTGTTACTATCACTGGCAGCATTCATATGGTTTCCAATCTGCTTCTTGCTGATTATCACCCACAAATTGTTAGCTCGTATGCGCGATGATGATGATGATGATGGTGGCGGCAGTGGGCGGCAAGAATAAATCCTCTGCTGATGATTGTGAGTGGACGGACTAAGCAGCAGGATGACAGTGACAGAAGACAGAGCATGTGCTTGTTAGCGTAGCTGTTGTGTAATGTGGAAAGTCACGGTTCCGCCTTTATCTACACTGCGTCTCTGGATCTGCTGCGTCATTATGTAATATGTGTTCCAGTGTGCTGCTCGAACTCCAGTCTCCATAACTCACAGTGACACAAGCTCTTTTGCCCCCCACCGCCTCTCTGCAGAAAATGGCATCATTAAGTCCGACAAGGTCTACGAAGTCATGCTGGCCACAGACCGAGCCCACTTCTCTAGGTGTAACCCCTACATGGACTCGCCCCAGTCCATAGGTGCGTGTGTGTGCTCGTGCCCTCGCCAGCACTTTGTCATTTACAGTCGTGCCCCGGAGCTGAACTAACCCAACCTGTGTGTCTCTTTGAACCCGAAGGTTTTCAGGCAACCATCAGTGCTCCACACATGGTAGGATCATAAAAAAAACACACATGTTGAGTTATAATGCAGTTTAGTATCTCACCCCCCACCCCACCTCCTCCCCCAGCATGCCTACGCTCTGGAGCTCCTTCACGACCAGCTGTATGAGGGGGCCAAGGCCCTGGACGTGGGCTCCGGCAGCGGAATTCTGTCTGTTTGCTTCGCACGAATGGTGAGCCCCTCACGCCGGGTAAAAAAGGATCGGTCCATTGCAGTGGTTCTCGAACTCTTTCAGACCAAGGACCTCTGAACCCTTAAATAGTCCTTCATCCTGACAGATGAATCAGGAAATATACAATAAAGTGAATTCTTTAAATTTTGGGAGTTCAAGAAACACTGATTTACACTGAATTTTAAATATTGAAATTGAAAATTTTAAAATGTGTCACCTCGCGGACCGCTAGGGGTCACCTGCGGAGCACCAGTGGTCCACGGACCACTGTTTGAGAAACACTGGTCTATTGTGACGTCCTTGAAATCACAATCTCCTTGTTTTTTATCTTTTTACAGGTAGGACCCAAAGGGAAGGTTATAGGAATCGACCACATCAAGGAGCTGGTAGATGATTCCATTAGCAATGTGAAGAAAGACGACCCCAGCTTGCTAACATCCGGCAGGGTCAAGCTGCTAGGTGAGCATATTCAAGGAGCGTCATTTTGTGACTTTTCCCCAGAGGCTGAGAGAAGCAGGCGTTCAGCACCCACACGGTGTTCTGTTGAACTGCAGTTAGTGTTTTGACAGGCTGATTGTACAACATGCAATTATTTTAGCTGGCGTTCTCTGAGGAGGACCAAATATTTGCTCTTCTGTATCCTTCAATTTTAGTCGCTGTTGGGAATCAGATCTGTTTGTGTTGTAAATATCAGTTGCATCTGAAAAATGCGCTGTTTTTGATTTTCAGTGTCCAAAAGGAGTCACACGATCTGGAGTTACATAGATTGAGTTTTTAATATTTGGTGGCGAATCCTTTGCAGCTAAGTCTGACACCTGCAGTAATAACAGATACATGCTGCTGCTTCTCAAGCAGTGTTTCTCAACCTCTTTCACACCAAGGAACCTTAAATAAACACTCACGGATCACCTGACTCTAAATAGCCCCCAAAACAATATGCTAAGAATCGATCGGGTGATGGTATGACAGATGCATCAGGAAATATACAATAAAGGGAATTCTTTAAATCTTGGGAGTTCAAGAAACCTTATTTTAAACTGAATTTTAAGTATTGAAATTTTAAAATGCGATTTGATACGTGTCGCCCGCGGACCACTGGTGGTCCACGGACCACTCTTTGAGAAACACTGTTCTAAAAGCTGCATTCAGGTTCTGAATTGTGCGGTTCTGTGGTAAAGAGCTGGCGGTGTGTTTCAGTGGGGGATGGACGGATGGGCCACAGCGAGGAAGCACCTTACGACGCCATCCACGTTGGAGCCGCGGCACCCATCGTCCCCCAGGCCGTGAGTGTCTCTGCACCCGCACGCACACACTTCACATGACACAGCTCCCTTTGACGTGAGGGGTGAACCGGTTCCTGGCTTCTCTCCCAGCTCTTGGACCAGCTGAAGCCCGGCGGGCGGCTCATCCTGCCCGTCGGCCCCGCCGGGGGGAACCAGATGCTGGAGCAGCACGACAAGTTGGAGGACGGCAGCACCAGAATGAAGCCCCTGATGGGGGTGATTTATGTGCCTTTAACAGACAGAGAGAAGCAGTGGTCCAGGTGGAAGTGAATTCCTTCTTCCCTCCCTCCCTCTCTCTCCTTCTCACCGCGGCCAAGGTGAAATGGTGTGGCTTGGAGCAGGAAATGGCTCACAGGGGGCTGCATTTGGCTGCTTGCTGACATTGTTTTGCTTCTTCCATACCATACCAACCAGCTGCACGTGTCCTCCATCTCTTTTTTTTACGTCTGTAGCTCTGAACAGTGCCTTACTAATGAAATTTAACCTGGATTAAAACGAAATGAACCGTGTGAAGGCACAAATCAGTTTACCAGGCTCGTGAGATTTTAAATTGTTTAGGGTCTGTTGTGGTATTTTAATTTAACTTTAATACCCTGCATGTGATTCTACCTGATTGGTTTGTGTGACTTTGTTTTCCACCTTTGTTAACGTCCCTCTTGTGTTCCGACAGGGATGAACTTTGAAGAGGAAAACAGTCCATAATCCACCTTTAAGTTTGAACTTGAAGAAAACGGACGGGATGATTATTGTTTTTTTGTTTTGTTCAGAGCATTAAAAAAAAGCATATTAATTTTTAGTCTGATGATGGACTAGATGACTGAGAAGAAAGACTGCCTCAAGCTCAGCACAGAAAGAGCGAAAGAGTACTTTTTTTGTTTTTCCTTCCTGGCCTGTATCATTTTGGTTGTTTTTTTCTTCTTAAACTGCTGCATTTGTTTGTGGTTTGATCATCTGAATTGCAATGAACTCTTATGGCAGTATTAGTTCAGCAGTTTCTAAGCTGGATGTGAAAAGGTGGTAGAAGTGAGTTCGAAACGTCACCTAGCAACCGCAAGCATGGGTTTCATTTAACTGTAGAAATGCCTGCTGACATGAGCCCCCCGCCACCCTCAGGAGCACCGCGTACACGCAGGCAACACAGCGGCTGACGTATCCCACATATCCTGTTAAATCTGCGGCACTTTTCGGCACGTTCGGCCACCCTGAAGGCGGGACGGTCGGGGAGAGCTTTCCACTTTCCACCCAGTGACGTGTTTCTGTCTGGGTTCCCATCAACCATTTACGCAGGTTCCTCTGGTGACCGACGCTAACCGGGAGTCACTGCTTTGCCAGAATAAACCAACAAAACGAGGCAAATGAATGTCTGTTTTTGTGGATTTCAAAAAAAAAAACACATTTAGTGAGGCTTCCACATTTTCTGGAACGGCACGTGAAAATAAAGAGATGCTTCTGTTTTCAACTGCTACTGAATCCTTTCAATCTTTTCTGTTCATAATACACTTGAGTATTTGACACAAAAGACAGTAGTTTGAGGGCAGAAATCTGCTGTGTAAACACCTGCTCAGTAAAGATAAAGCAAACCACCTAAACCAAAACAGTTCATAAAGTCCAGGATCTCTTGGTGGGAAGTGGCTGATTCATGAGTGCACTGTGAGAGGCACTCCATTATTTAGAATTTCTGCAGGTTACGCAGGTAAAACGCACAAATATGGCACAATAGTGTCACCTAGTGGTGAAAATTAGATTAGATTAGATTAGATTCAACATAAGAATTTCTGTCGGAGGACGGTCAAATACACAAAAGTACTGCATATATCTCAGGAGTCACTGAGGCTAGGTAGAGAGCTGCATATGACTGATGATTATAGATATATGATTATAGATTTACAATCACGTTTTCTAAGAAGATATTTCATATGAACTCACTATTTGAGTATGTCGCCGGCTTGGAAGGCAGCATCTATCAGCAGATTATCGCTCAGTGTTCAGAAATGGACATGACATCAGTGAGCAGGGACGTGTCCCACCTGAAATGAGGACAAACTGGAGACTTCAAGCTACAGGAAATTCAAATCCCCAGAAACGTCCGCTTTGCGCTCGAGCCACCACGCTAATGCTTTTGTTGGTTTCTGAACTTGGACTGGCTACAGGTACATGCCGTTGATGAGGTAGTCCGACTCCTCCGTGTTGAGGGGCCGGGCTTTCTTTAGCTTGTGACGAACGAGCCTGAGGCGACAGCCTATCATGAGCAGCAGCAGAGCGGTGATGATGAGGCCCAGAGCGAGAGGAAGGATGGCACCTGTGGGACCAAACGGGACATGGGGACAATAAGGAGAAGACGTTCAACTAAAGCGGACAGCCACAGGACATCGCGAGGCAATGTCTGACCTGTCTCAGGTGCTGGATGTCCTCCCATTACTGGAGCTGGTTTGGAGACGGGGGCAACGTGACTCTGAGACACTGGAGAGGAAAAGTCAAGACAGATTTGATTTCGATCCATTTCCGCTTGAAGTTTTGAAATGTGTCTTTACCTGTCTCAGTCTGCCTGGTGATTGGAGGAGCCACGGTTGCTGGTTTGAAAGCCAGACCTGAGCCAGTTCCAAAAAAGTCAGAAATTCAGACTTTTTTTAATTTTGTTTTCGCAAATCCACAAAGGGATTAAAAACGATATGGCCCTTACTTTTTTGGATACATTCACTGACGCAATCGGACTCCTGGAGGAAGTTGTTGTGGTTGCCCTGGCAACCGCCATACAGGAAGTGTTTGCATTCTCCTGCATTCTGGTCGTAGTACCAGCGTGGGAACGTGCCTTTACACGGTCCCACGACAGGAGCCACAGCACAGGGATCTGGAGGAGGAGAGGCCGCCACTTACTGATCTGAGCAGATTAGTTGTGATCTGAGCATAAATTGGATCATTTTGACGTTTGGTTTAAATAAAAAGACCGCTATTAGTCAGTCGCTTGTGTGCTGTTAAGCAGCTAATGGCGTCCCTGGTTTTTCCCTTCAGTTTGAGAAGCATTTACACGTGATGGAAAATAAAGCGTCCTGGGAAAAGCACCTGTGGTGAACCACAAACCCTCTGGGTCAGTCGGAGCCTCCGCAGGGATCGGATGGCGGAGAGGACAGAGGCTCTTTGTTCCAGCGGCCGTGCGGCTTCCTACAGGGCTTCCACCTGCCCTTGTGTCCACAAAAACCTCTCTGCTGCTTCACAAACAGGCTAATCACCATTTCTGAGCGGCTACAGGAGGACTGTGCTCCATCTGATGTGTGTCGGTCTGTTTTGCATCGCTCCGCCGCAGGGCAACGTTATCTCAGCGCACCGACAAACAGAACCAACCTGGAGCGACCGGAGCCTCCACTTCACTGAGACTTTGTGGAGGAGTGGACTTCTTTCTGTCCTGGGGTCCACCCACAGTTCTTCCTGGTCCAGCCTGGAGCGTGGAGCCGTCACGCTGAAGGCTCGGCGGCTCAGCAGCGTGCGTCACCGATTTCCTGCCGCCGTCAACTGGAGAAATCACAAAGCAGACACATGAGAGGCGCAAACACTCGCGTTGCGGTGTTCTCTGCAGACTGGGCTTCCTCACAGTCGGAGCAGAAGTCTTCATCGGAGCGGTCTGGACAGTGTTGTTTCCCATCGCAGGCGTACGTGATGTCGATGCAGCAGCCATCGTCACACTTGAACTGGTAGCTTGAGCAGCGACCTGTGCACACTGGGCAGAAAGACAAACATGGTACCGGCAACTTTGGATAAAAACATCATTTCATTTGGAATCTTTAGCCGAGGTCATTTTAGCAAATGGATCACCTTCTGCTTGGGGTTTTGGAGGCAGCACGGTGACGGAGACGTCATCAGAGCTCTTCTGGCCCCCAGTGTCGGTCACAGTCAGCTTGAAGGTGTAAACACCCTCCTGGAGACCGCTGATCTTCAGCAGCCCTGGATGAGTCGACTTTTACACAAACAAAACAAGTCAATCAACAGTTCTGTGGTTAGATTTTAGTCACTAATATATGATTTCAGCTCCACTGCACAGAAATAGAGTTACTCGTTACATAACAGCTATAAAAAGTGTAGTATAAAACCACTTACATGACATAATATAGACCAAATGATCCAAGAGTCAAGTTAGTTATTGGTATCATCTGGCACAGAGGTGGGCAAACTGAGGCCCGGGGGCCACATGTGGGCCGATGAACTCTTTAATCCGGCCCACAGAGCCTTCTCAATAATTTCCCCAAAAGCCAAATGAAGAAGGTTGTCAGCTTGATTGGTTAGAGAAAGGTTCAGCTAGCATGCTAACATGTCCTCTCAAAAAGGTGGGGCCAAAGATCATTTGGAGCTTCATCATCCATCTCTAGGTGGACCAGTTTACAGGCTCTTCACAATATTTCTCTGTCAACAGCACATTAACTATCACATCAACTATATTGAGGGATTAAAGTCCAACCTTCATGCCGATGGCCGTGTCGCCCCTGACGAGGGTCCATTCGTAGCGGCCGATCTCGTGGTCGTCCATGCTGTCCCGTCCATCCAGGACGGCCCAGTCTGTGGGCAGCTGGATCACCACATCCTGTCCAGCATCGCTGCGGGGAGGCTCGTCCACATCTGCAATCAATCAGGAAACCACGCTGACGCTGCGGGTGCGTCTCACACTTCCCATTTTATGCCGAGACACTAAACGATGTATGATGCTGCTGCCCGACGATGCGTTAGAACTTTGGAGAGGCGCGCACACACACACACACACACACACAACAAAGCTGGATGTTGAAAATCGGGAATTACGTCATTTCAGCCGTGCACGTTGCTGCATCTGCTCTCAGAAACATCTGCCGCCGCTCTCGGAGCGCCCAGACGCTGGTTCACACAGCTAGAAGCCATAAAGCCAATCATTAACCCAGGTTCCTGCTTTATCCAGATAAGTAACCGTTGCTGCTGCCACAGATGCTCGGTACGCGCCATATACGTGCATGTGAGCCATAGTTCACTTCACAGGTCTCACATGATAAATGAGCACATTTCTATAGCAACACCGGAGTAAAGAGTCCTAAAAAAGATGTTTATCATCATTTGGAATTACAACCTGGCAGTAATTTCCTTTTTTTTATATCAACACATACACATTATGGACTATTTTTTTGCATTTACTTGTGCTATTATTTGCACAAAATAAAACAACCCTTTATCTTTACAAGCCTTTACCATTACTAAACCCCCATCTCAAACACACGCGCATATTGGTTAAGAACGGCTTGATTAGTGTGTGTGTGTGTGTGATGGCTCACCTTGGGCGTCCCCTTCATCAGGCTGTCCGTCTCCCTTCGTCTTGCCAGAAGCGCCCGGGGAAGCTGGCAGGTGCCCCAGGCTTGTGTTTGCGTCCCGGCTGTAGGCGCTGAATCCCGGCTGCGGCGCAAACGAGCAGACCTGTTGGCCCCTGTAGGTGCAGTTGAACAGGTAGCAGTTGAGGCTCTCCCCGGGCTGCCTCTGGTCCTCCTGGACCACCGCCACGGTGCAGTGAGGCTGCGAGCAGCAGGCGTGCACACAGTCCTTCCAGGTGTACACCCTGTCTGGGGCCAGCAGGAAAGTGGCCCCCTGCTCGATGGAGGCCTTGGTCTGGATGATGCTGTCCCTGACGCTGCTGAAGTCGCCCACACACGAGTCGGTGACCCCGCCGAGCTTGTGTGACTGTTCCTGCTGGAGCTGCTTGCGGAATTCCTCCAGCAGCTCCTCCACCCCCGATATTTTGGATTTTAAGTCCGAAATGGATGAGGACCGAGCGTCGACGCGACGGCCTAAAAGCGACATTAGCGCGACGGCAGCGAGCAGCATCCGAGGGTGGTGCTGAGGAAGAGCCATGTTGTTGGCGCACTTCAGCCGCTTCTGTCCGCCGCTGTTGTCCCGCCGCTCCAGCGTCCACGCACTAACATGGAATCTACCCCGAGTCTCCTCTAAGTCACGACGTTTCACTCTTTCCACGTCGAAATCGACGGTGAAGACGGTAACTGGATATTCTCCGACGATGCTAAGAAGCAGGCGTTGTCATGGTGAAATGGGAGACGGCCGCGAGAGCCAGCTCCTCTCCAGGAAGCGCTGACGTCACAGGGACAAATATGGTGAGCGGAAACAGCGCACACCTGTGGGTTAGGAGCTATTATTCACGTCAGATTCACACTGAAACGATATGAAATACAAAGTTTGGACGTCGTTGGCATTGACCCACTAACAGAAACCACAACCACCAGAAACGACATGGTAACTATTAATTATCAATTTCCAATTGAGGCTCAGAGACTCAGGGTGCTCGGGAACCTTGACGCCTGCCACCATCGAAAACATCTTTCTCTTTCATCTGCACTGTACAATTGCCCCTGATCAACATAGCTGAAACAATATACTTTATGTATATTCCATGACCAAAAAAACCCTTAAATATTCCCATTACGTTGCACTGAAATGACCTAGAACGAGGACCTTGTTGGACAGAGATATGCTGCCCCCTGCAGGTAGTTTGAAAAAGCAGTTTAAACTAGCGAAAGAGGTGAAGCTCATTTTATTTTACCCTAACCATAAGCCAGTAAGGGAATATTGTCAAAAGCATTTCCTTCATAGTTTCAAAATGGAAGGTTTTATTTCAACGATGACACAAAAGCTTTTGAACATTTGTAGATATGAAACCAAGTGGATGCATCACTCCCCGTTTCAAGGCAGTTGTGTACAAAATCTGTCTGCATGGCAGAATTCTCATGGTTGATCACTTACACAAGCAGGATAAGCACAATTCTTTCAGTGTACAACAGGAAAAACAGCAAATATTCCGATGTCATAATAATAATTACCGACTGAATATTATCCTGAATGTTATCACAATAGAAAATACAATATTATACTCCCCAAATTATACACTTGGTCCAATTCAACTAAAGTTTTAACTTTTTTTTTTTTTAAATTATTACACGTATGTAAATATCATTCACAGATAACTCCATAACATAATATTTACATGTTTCTCAATAATAGAAATGTAGATTAGTATTCAAAAATAAAATATGGAAAGAGAATAAACAATTTAAATTAATCTCAGCATGGATAAAGAGAAACCAAGGACATGTGGCGCCATCCTTCAGTAACAATTAAATTAAAAATGCATTTAAATAAGGTAGTGTACACGATGCCCGTGGGGAAACGAAACAAAAGAATAAATGCTTTTAAATGTAGTTCTTTGTAACTCAGGCTTCTACTAGAAAACAGTCAGTCTCCAGGTTTGTAAACGTTAAGTCTCGTCAAGAAAGGAGAAACAGCTGTTAACTTTAGATCAGGTTTTTCCTCTCTACCATCATTTCTCAGTGAATTAGTAACAAACATGTAATATAGGTAAGGCTTAGTAAAACCTGTGGCACTTCTTAGTTCAGGTTTCATTCAAAAAGGTGGCGACCTGACCAGTGACAGAGAGTCCTGGGCTTGGAAATCTGATCAGGCCGCACAGATTCTTCTCCATAGAACATCTGGCTCTTATTTCTCTGAGGTAAAGAGGAGAATGCTGTGTTGTGGGGACTTCCTGACGCTTGTGATGAGCAAGGCCTCAGGTCGGCTTCTGCCGGTATTCTGTGATGGCCTTCCACAGTTTGCACAGGACCCCACCTCTGTCAGGACACAGTTAGCGTGGATGTTAGCCACCGTGGACTGCATGCAGATGTGGAAAAGCAAACCCTGTTACCTCAGTCTTAAACTCTTCAGATCGTCTCTCGTTATATCGTTGAGGATGTCGTTCAACGTGTACTCTTCGTTCAGGATCTAGATCAACGTAAAAAGTGAGGAAATGAGGATTTATTTCACAGCTGGGCTTCTTTTTTATTGCCTAAACCGCAGCATCAGGTTAAAACTCACTCTGTCTACAGACTCCTGGTCAGCGCCATGGAGACGCAGCCAGCCAATCAGTTCTGGGTCCTCACATCTTGGAGACAGTGGGCTTGTCTGTTCCTGTGGACAGTGTGATGATGTGGAAGGATCTAACACAAAAAAAGGAAAAAAAAGAACTGTCCTTTAGGACCAGCTTGGGACCAGTGATGCTGGTAACTCTAACTACTTTTTTTCCAGTAAAGATTAATTTACCGCATTACTTTTTCCAAACCAGTAATCAGATTAAAGTTACTTATCCGAGTCACCGTTCGTTTCTATTTATGTCCTTTTCCATCGTAAAAAGATGTAATTTTTTTTCTTTTTGTTTCTCGGAGTGACGTCACTTCGGCGCGCCATAGTTGTCACGTTTGTAGCATGCGGACGACTCACGTGTCAAGAGGCCGGCGGGACAGAAACGGGGACAGGAGAGAGATAAGCATTTTCTAGCTGGAAATATTCTCTATTTTGAATGTATTTCCGCTAAAGATAATAATATCAGAGTTCTCTCTACACTCTGTGCTGGTGGTAAGAAATGTTTATGTACCTCCAAAAACCCCACGTCAAATTTTAAAAAACATCTGGCGTGACAGCACGGCACTGTAATACTTCTGGAGAATGCGAAGCAGAAAGCGGCAGCAGCGAAACATGCAGGAGGTCCCCACCAGCCAAACAACAAAAGATGTTGTGGAGGAAAAGCTGCCCTTAAATACGGTTGATTCGCCCTCGGTTCGTGACTGCAGTCACGCCATCTGCGCTTCGAAAAGACGCATTAACGCTCTCGCTACACTTGAATTTTGAGTGCCCGTCTACATCGCTTTGTACGGTAAAGCGAGTGAGCGTTTTGATGGTGCATTCAAGTGCAACTCTGAAACTCGGCGATATATAGAAGTAGATTTTTTATCGTATTTTTATTATTTAAATACATACAGCTGCCAATACTTTGCTTTATTACCATTTAAAGATAAAAAATAGATAAAAAATTCTTAAAACCTGTTTCCGATTACAAATCGGCTGTATAGAAACAGTAATGGAAAAAATAAAGTTTCGTGCCATCTTTACACAATTTAATAGTAGATTTAAAAGTTGGTTGTCTTTTACATCTTTTACTCTTAGTTACTTTTAAAATCAAGTAATCCTTAAAGTAACTAAACTACTTTTAGAGGAGTAATCAGTAGTCTGATTAGTTTTTTCCATGTAACTGTGGCAACAGTGCTTGGGACCGGCCAGTAAAATAAATAAATGACCGTTCAAAGGCAATAAAACCTTCACCAGCAGGGGGCAGACATTAAAACAATGACTGGTTTTAGATGAAATATTGTTAAGCAGTTTGTTTCCCATGTTTTCTTTTTTTCTCTTGAAAAATGTCAATTAAAAATGTAAAACTGAACTGGTGGTGCAGTAGTTAGCGTCAGCGAGTTCAAGCTCAGACCTTCGGACTCAGATCTCATCCTCAGCAGCGTAATCTCCTGCTCCCTCTCCTTTAGCACTTGTTGTAAGATGGTCTGGTACTCCCTCTCCTTCGCCATCAGCTGGTGAAGCAGCCTGGGGTCAAACCATGAAGATGCTTTTCACTGATCAGAATAAACCAAAGGAAGGAAACCAGTCCGCTGACGACGGGGGTCACCTGTTGGTCTCGAGCTTCATCCTGCCCAGCTCCAAGCTCACGGGCCGCTGCTCGTTGTGGGACTCGCGCGACACCGTGGAGCTGAGAGTGCTGACCCCCGAGGTGGCCACGGTGTCGTCGTTGACAGGGGGGTGCACGTGGCTCTGGTGCGTGGAATGCTGCCGCGGCTCAGCATCGTCGTCCACGTCCTCCTGATCGGCGGGGTCGCTCTCCGAGGCCAGGCTGAAGTGAGGCCTTAGCTCTGATCACACACACGCATTGAGCCCATATTAGCATGCTTTTTAATTGCTGTGCAATGTCATGGATTTCAACCTACAACTGACTGTGTTAATGTCAGAAACACGCAAATCATTCACCACCTGCAGTAAAGCAACTGAATGCAGACATATGTAGGCTGCTGAAACCAAATTAAGGTGAGCTAATGATAACAGTACCTGGCACTAGGATCGTGATGGCCGTCTGCACAGCTTTGCGGATGATGTTGTCCAAAGCGAACATCCAGTGAGGTTTGATGTTGTGGTTTCGCAGCACTTTGTTCACCTAAAATCACAAAGAAGGCTGTTATATTGTTTATGGATCCAAAGATAGTGTGTTGCTACACCACATTTTTAAAAAAAGACCCTTTTACGTGTTTACTGTCAGTGTATTCCAAAGATTTTTGACAATTCCAATTGAGTATTCCATCTACATCAACTAGATGTTGTTTGCAGTAACGACCGGCAGGGGGCAGCAGAGCCTCATGTCCTGTCAGAATTACGCAACATATATTACATGCATGAATACAAAAACTCTAGACTTGTCTCAACGTGCAACAAACCACATATTTCTCAGCACCAGATGTAAAGGTCTGAGGTATCCCAGTTTTCCGAAAGGCAGCTGTGAAATTACCACCTACCCTCTGAGGCTGGTGTGAAATATATTACAGAGACGTCAGGTTATAAAGATGGATACAATCATTAAAACTTCACGTCTGAAGGAGAGCCCGAATGTGTCCCTCTGCGTTTGTGTGATCTTCGGTTTGAATACTCACAGCATCCTGGAATCCAAACAGCACAACCTGCAACTGGCTGATGGCGGCGCTGTCAAAGTCCAGCTCCAGCTTGAGCTGAGACAGCGTGCTGGCGATGATCTTCCTGTCCGCCATGCGGACGAAATCAGCCAGACTGACCACCAGAGCGGAGATGTGCTGAGGCTTCAGCTTCATCTCCTCGGTGCCCTGGCGGTGGGGGTGGGGGTTGGGGGGTGGGGGGAGGCAGACAGTGAGGTGAGACAAAGCCTGGTGGTTGTGTGCGAGCAGATGGTGGGTGATTGATCCGTCTCAGCGAACCTGCATGAACGCCTCCGTCAGGTTGGCCACCACCTTGTCCCGGTCCTCTGTCAGGATGTGGTGCAGAGTGGCTCGTCTCTCGCTGTCCTTCCGAAGCATAAAGAAGCCCGAATCTTTCTCCTCCGGAGATGGAGGCGCGCTGTGATCTTCAAAGTTCTCCACGGGAATGCTGGGTAAAGAGACACATTACACATTTTCATTAGGCTCTCTCCTCCCGTTCTCCATTTCCTGATAACAGCGTGGATCAGGTAGCAAAATGAGGCATGCACGGAAACCTGGAACATGTGTGGAAATAGAGCAGTGTTTCTCAAACTCTTTCAGACCAAGGACCACTGAACCCTTAAATAAACACTCACGGACCACCTGACTCTAAACAGCCCCCAAAACAATATGCTCAGGAAATATACAATAAAGTGAATTATTTAAATTGTGGGAGTTCAAGAAACACTGATTTTACACTGAATTCTAAGCACTGAAATTTAAAATTTTAAAATGTGGTTTAAGTGTCACCTCGTGGACCACTAGGGGTCGCCCGCGGACCACTGGTGGTCCACGGACCACTCTTTGAGAAACACTGAAATAGAGGGAAATGAGTGCTTTTGTCCTGATATCACTGGTTTGGATGCTGCAGATGCTTCCGCTGGGTTGTTTTGCCTTTCTAAAGTGTCTTTCACTGACATGAATTCAGGTTTGAGGGGCTGTTGCGCTGGAATGAACTGGATCATCGCGGCAGAAATCAGCATGTTCAACACCATCCTACCTGAGGAAGAGCGATCTGGTCCCCTTGACATCCCTCTCGCTGTAGCACTTGATGCTGGGCTTGAAGATGAAAGGGTTGGCGTTGAGATCGTTGTCGGGGGAGACGGAGCCGTACTCGCTGCTGCTGCTGGTGTCCTCCACAACAACCGGCACCGGCAGAGAGATGCTGCGGAGATACTCTGAAAAACACCCATTCGGAGAGAAATAAGACCTGCTCGTGCACGTGGTGAGAATGAAATATTAATGAATATTCCAGTAAGACAGAAGAAACAGTTGAAAGCGCTGAGATAAAAAAAAAATAGAAAAGAAACCCCCAGATGGTATTAGAGAGAATAGATATCAAAAATCTGATAATATTCCATCATTTTAAGGGTGTACAGTTCAGCCAGGGGGCAAATTACAGCTAGAAAATCAGCTGGAATTTAGAAAAAAAACATGCTGCGCATTGGCTATTTTGAGTTCTAGAGGGGGCGCAGGATTGTCGGAGACAGAAAGAAAGAAAGAAAGAGCAGCCTGGAAGATGGTTCGCTGGTACCAGGATGAGAAAGTTCTCTGCTTTGGAAAATGTGCCTGGCAGGAGCAAACGTGCACCCAGAAAGAACAGAGAACTCACCTGAACCTGGCGACAGAGCTGAAGGGAAGAAAAGAGAAATGCGTCAGCGGTCAGACAGTGAAACAGGGGGAACAGGGTTCGCTGCTCTGAGGGGGAGTGGGGAGAGAGCTCAGGGTGGAGTACAGCCCAAGCACACACCGTAACTGGTTCCAAGGCCCCTGGCGGATCATTATGTGCAAAGATTTAAATGCTGAAGGAATAAAGCTCAGCTAATCCTCTGCTCTGAGTTATTTACGGTAACCACAGCAACCGGTCTCTACAGCTCCAGTTCCAAGTGTGTGTGAAGTCCTTTCGGAAAGCCCGCTCTGGAGGCCTGCAGGTAAACCAGCCCCACCTGTGAAGCTGCCCTTGCTCCTCTTCTTGCGGCTGGTGACGGTCAGGAACTCGTCGGTGAGCAGGTCCAAAGCGGTGGCGCGGCGGTCCGGGTCGGGCTCGAAGCAGCGCAGGATGAAGGCTTTGGCCTCCGGGGACATGGACTCGGGGATCTCGGGGTGGATCTTGAACATGCCCACCTGCAGAGAAGCAACGGGAAGCTGCAGAGTCTGAAGCGAGACGTCCACAAAGAGGCCCGGCTGCAGCTGCAGGCAGCAGATGAGGCTCAGAACCTTGTCTGTCCCCCAGCAGGAAGCAGACAGTCCTCCTGCTGCTGCCCAGGAATGCTGACTTCAGTTCAGCAGGCAGACGCTCCTCCCAGCAGCCATTCCACATGGATGAGCGAAGGCGTTTGGAAAAACCAACACCACTACCAACAACACACCCCCGGAGAGGTGACGCGAGACCCTGTTAGCTGACAAAAACCAAAACTGCACCCCGGGGATTTCCCCATCCGCCACGTGTTTGATGACATTCACAGCTGCTTAAGTACGTTTGATGTTAAATCCTGTAATTTTCATTTAAACCTGAGCGCTAGCCCGCTCCACACCTCCGAACAAAGCCAAAACCCTGAGTATGGAGGATGAGTAAAAGACTTGTGCACACTGAAACTGGAAAGAGGAGGAGGGGAGGGCCTACAGGTTTGCTTTTGAGCAAACAAACGCTCACGCACGGACACTGTTTGGAGCTTCTACCGCGCTAGGTCATGTTCCAGGACAAAAAACAGGAAGTGAGAGAGTTCCCGAGATGAGAAAGCAGTTAGCACTGTGTAATATGCAAATCAGCACTGGTTCGCTCTTCCCGCAAGCTGGTGGCTCAGAGTGTTACTGAAAGTCAGGTCTGGTAGCGGTGCGGACGTCTGCGCTACACCTGGTGGTGGTGGTGGTGAAATATGGATCATGCGTGAGCGTCGGCTGCTTCTGGAAATGTCTCCTGAAGCTGATGCTAATCCAGGGGTGGGCAGTTATTTAGCCTGAAGGGCCACGTTGGGTTGTAGATCTTGATGAAGGGGTCGGCCAGGTGGTGCAGGAAACTAACCCCCCAACTGAGGATCAGATGTTAGCTAAAGATCCTGCTTGATGTTTGACCAAGAGCCTGTAAACTGGTCCAACTAGAGATGGACGATGAAGCTCCAAATGATGTTTGGCCCCACCTTCTTGAGAGGACATGTTAGCATGCTAGCTGAAGGGGGGGTCTGAACCTTTTTCTAACCAATCAAGCTGACAACCTTAATTTGGCTTGTGGAGAAATGATTGTGGAGGCTCTGCGGGCCGGATTAAATAGTTCAACGGGCCACGTGTGGCCCCCGAGCCTCAGTTTGCCCTCCTCTGTGCTAATCCGTGACTTTTTATAAACAGGAACGCTATGAGTCAGCCCGAGAGCCTCCACCTGGGGCCTCTCTGCTTCTTGCTCAGTTGAGGTCGAAAGTGACGGGGGCTTTTGTGGTCAGGTGATCTCCACTTTGGGACGTGATGCCTGAGGAGATCAGGCTTTAAAACTCCTCTTCATTTTAATCGTCCCCTGTTCGAGTTAGCTTGAAATCGTGGCTTTTAAACGGTGCTTCAGAAATGAAGATGATGGGCTGATAATCACCACCGCTTCTCCACTCCTCACCTTGAACATAGCAGCTTGCGGCTCTCCCAGTTCATAGAAAGGCGGTTTCCCTGTCGCCATTTCTATGATGGTGCAGCCCAGAGACCAAATGTCCGCAGGCTTGCCATATCCTCGAGGACCCTTGTCTATGATTTCAGGAGCCATGTACTGTAGTGTGCCTGGACCAAAAAAAACAAAAAAAAAGAAGCATAACCAGGAGGTAATATAGCCATGAATGCTAATAAATACCATTAACCAGGGTTTGAGTGCCCCTTCTCGCTCCTCCAGGTGGTCCTCCTCAGTGTGTGGTGGCTGTTCTGAGGCAGCAGGAGCAAAGCTGTGCTCATTACCCGCTGCTTGTGTTTCCACTGGCACCGCAGCCGTGCTGGGCGCATCCCAGAAGCGGGCTTGGCTCTCAGAACGCGCAGCAGGTCTATTTTGGACTAAAGCAGAGTCAAGCTGGGCCGGGCAGATGGTGCTACAGGGGAACTCGGCCTGCAGAGCACGCAAGCGTCTTCAAAGACGCCGCTCGTCCCCGTTTACATTTCAAGGCCATCAAAAGCCGCAGGTAGCCGCGTAATTACAGGGAGGTGCAGGAAAACGAGCCAGATAAGTAGAGTTAGCAGCGCCGCGGCAGGTTGGCTCAGTACGCGCCACCTCCCAGCCACATCTGGGGGAAACAGAGTCAGGGTGGGAGAAACAATCTGTTCACCCGCACCTCAGCAGAAGCATCACGTCCACATGGTGGCGTCTGCGCTCTCTATGCGCTACTGTCACAGTTAAATTTACCCACCGTGGGATCGATAAAGATCTTGTCTTATTAGTCTGTACCAGCGGAATCAGTCCGGGACCATGCAAATCTGTTATTTTTGCACTCCAGGCTGCTCATAAATCGCACTGAGGTGCATCCACAAAGCCAATAATAACCCAGAAAATGATTTTTAAAGTCAGTTTTGTCATATGCAGCTTGATTACACGCTACAGCTCTGGTCAGTGACACAGTTCCCTGAAACCCAGTGTGATTTCCAAACCCCTTCTGGGTTCGGGAACGCTTGGAGCGAGCCCGTTGGCGCTGCCCAATAATCGCAGCTTAGTCCACAGAAGCAGCCTCAGCCCTGCGTTGAAAGGACTCTTTTGTTCTAAGAATAGCCCGCTGGGCGGCTGTGCGCTGCCTTCGGGCTGGCCGACACTGAGCTAAAAACAGGCCGGAGCGCTTTTATAGCAGAGCTGGGCTATAAAAAGGAGCAGCCCAGTTTCCTGAAAGAGCTCCGCCCTTCAGGGTGAGTCCGGCTGGCGGCTAATCCAACAGGTCAAAATCAGCCCAATCTGGCGCCTCTGGTGACGACAGGGCTGTTTTTTCCTCCTGAGGCATGTGTGGAAACGCCAAACAGCTAGTAGGTTAGTCAGGGAGCGTGCCAGGGCCTACCTGTGAAGGTCTCGGTGCAGGGATTAATCCCGGCCAACCTCTTGGAGGTGCCAAAATCCGATATCTTCAAGACGCCGCTGTAGGTGTTGATGAGAACGTTATCGCCCTGCAAATCGGAAACACAAGCGGTGAGAGCTGCACACACTCTCGCACCCTCATGAGGCGTTTGGAAATCCCCGAGAGTCACAAGCAGCAGGTTGCAACACGCCAAAACAGGCTGATTAGCGCCCCCGCGGCTAACGACGCTTGTACAATGGCGTTGTTAAAGCAGGTGGAAGCGTGAGGTAAGAGTCGACCTGAATGACGGAGGCCGAAGGGCACGTCGCCAGCGCTGGTTCATCACAACCGAGTCAGGATTACCGCCCGCGACCTGCTCAAGGCCTCCTCCCATCCACACACTCGTATTTACACTCGTGGGCCATCATTTGTGAAGCGCACGTACGGCAGAAAGCTGTGCACGGCCATTTTCAGGCAAGGCTCGGCTTTATCAATCTGCACGTGAGCGCACGAGCCGCTCACATCGCGGCTCGTGGACGCAGGTTAGTCAGTGTGGATTCGTGGAGCAGAGCAGCGAAATCTAAAATCATTTAAAAATAAATAAAAAGCATTCAGTACAAAAGGAAATAAATATCACTGAATAAAATAAATCTGTTTTTTACAGAAGCGCTTTGCTTCACCTGATAAAATATAACCATTTTTTCCTGAGAAATTCACGTTTGGTTTGTTTTTGGGTGTAATTTCTCTGTTTTTCTGACTTCATTTCTTCCTTTTTGCTTGTTTTTTTAAGCAATCTTGTCCTTCTGGTCCAAGTAAATGTTTTCTGTTTTTGGTGGTAACTCTAATAACTGGTGAGCCAGAGCAGCAGCGCAGCTCCAACCGTGCGAACGTGAACATTTAAGGGCGGAACACGTCAATGACCATGGGTTTCAGCCGTAAATGAAAGGTGAGCGAGCCCCAGCGGAAGGTCGTCACGGCCACCTTGATGTCCCGGTGTGCTATCTGGTTGTCGTGCAGGTATTTCAGCCCCTCCAGGATCTGCCGCGTGTAGAAGCCGATGGTGGGCTCGTTGTTCTTGAGGGGGCCCCACTTGGACCTGAGCAACGCTGAAAGACTCCCTGGGGGGGGGCGAAACAAACAAACCCCCAAAGCAGGCTTTGGATTCACCCGTTCTTCTTTGTTGGAATAAAGACGGGACGGAGTCTCACCTCCAGGCACCTGCTCCATGAAGATCTTTATGAAGCCGTTCTCGCTGATGGACCCCAGGTACTGGACGATGTTCTTGTGCTTCAGGTGTTTGTGCAGCGCGATCTCCTCGTGAAGCGGCTGGGAGTACCTGCGAGAGGCGGAGCCGAGCGTGAAGAAGAGCAGCCACGTGATGGAAACCCTCTGGTGGGTGGGTGTTCTCGTACGGGAGAGGGTTAGAGCCACCCATGAGAAAAGAATAAATAAATTAGAGGAGGTAGTTTCTTGTTTTCATCATGCACTTCGAGAAAAAGGCGAAAAAGTCGACCTTTTGAGACTATAACAAGCAGCGCATGCGACCGTCTACGCTTCACTCGGTGAAATTAGGCTTTGGGCTCGGCTTTAGTAGCAAAGAATACTTCCTTTTTTAGCTCACAGACACACTGCACTTCTCAGTAGTAGGACTTTGGGCCTGTGTCTGCAAGCGGACATGAGCAAGCGCGTGCCGGGACAAACAGGAAGTATTTGGCTTCACACACTTCCCCAGCAAGTCGGTCAGCGATGAAGCACGAAAAAGGAAAAGACGGTCTTGTGGGCATTGTTAGGCTTGCGTGTCCCGTTCAGCGTTTAACCAACACAAGCCCGCCTCTTTTCCTAACCGAGTTTGCCGAAGGGCACCATCCCGACACGAGATTTATTCTCGACATTTGGCCTTTTTTCTTGAAGTGCATGATGAAAAAAACCCACCTCCTCTCCTTTTTTTCCCTCCTGGGTGGCCCTAATCCTCTTGCGTAGTTCTCCTCTCACCTGCTGTCCCGCTCGGGGATTTCTTTAATGGCCAAGCGCACCTGGTTGCTGAGATCTCGGCCGGCGTACACGACCCCGAAGGTGCCCTTTCCCAGAACCACCCTCTCTCCGTGCTCGTCGTACTCATAATCGTACTGCGGAGAGAAGCAGCAGGAGAACTGGGCATTGGTCCGATGGTGCTACTCCAAAATTCCGTGTCTTTAAACAAAAAGAAGCTTAAAGCGAGCGAGGTTTGGGCGAAGGTCAGCAGGCTGAAAGGCTGCAGTTAAGCTCCACCTCTAGCGTCTCGGTGTCGCAGTCTCCTTCCTCCGGACCCTTCCAGGCTTCCTCGGTGATGCTGTTGACCAGGTCGCAGAACCTGGGAAAGAAACCAGCCGGATCATTGCCCAAACACTCCACAGATCCTTGAATATGACAGATTGCACCAAAAAAGCAGCGAGTTCATCAGTTTATATAGATCAGTTGATATAAATGAGTGAGTTTATACTGAAATTAGATGATAAATCACACATTTCATGTTTTTGCTGGTCCGTATGTTACACGCCCACTCTGCTGGACACGATGACCTTCATCAATGCTGCTGCACAGCCTGAACTCGTCACTCAGCAGGCCAGCAGACGCAGTCAGACCGGGACTCTTCCTCCTCTTCCTGCTACCGTTTCCCTTCTCCTCCTCCTCCCCAGAAGCAGGAGCCAGGCTAGGCTCTACAGGCTAGGCTCTAGGACAGCAGGTGCGACTCACCCACTCTCACACCCCACACCACGGAGCAGGAAGTGCTCCGGAGCCTCGGAGGTGAGAGGCGCTGAGGTCTGAGCCGGCGGAAAGTGGGAGAGTGGCGACTGGTTGGTTTCCAGCAGGCGGGATGCAGCAAGAAGGTGGCAAAACTAGTTCCAACAGATTCCTTTTACCTTGTTCATACGTGCAGGCTCAGATTACTTCTGCTTGGAAATTAGAAACCTTTAGTATTCAATGCAGTTGTATTTATATAGCGCCTTTTACAATAAAAATGGTCTCTAGGTGCTTTACAGAGGCAGAAACCCAGAGCCTGAACCCCCAGGTAAGCACAGTGGCCAGGAAAAAGTCCCTTTTAACAGGAAGAAACCTTGAGCAGGACCCGGCTTACAAGGAGGAGCCATCCTGCTGAAAGCCGCTTATTAGTGTCATATTTGGTGCACTAGTTGCATCTGTTCTGACACCACGGAGATCCGAGGAGCTGGTTCAGGAGCACCGACCTTCGGCAGTGAATCTCTGTGCAGAAGTAGATCTGGAAGTCCTCGGCGTTGTGAAGGACGTACAGGAAGGCGCTGCGCTCATCGAACTTGGAGATGCTGAGGAGACACAGTACAAAGTTAAGAGAAAAAAAACTCTCATTTGGAGCTCAGAGGAGGAATTCAGCCTCATTCCACTAGATGACGGCATCAGCGGTTTGGGTAGAAAGAGCCACAGCACACACTGGGCCTGCCTCCGTCAGCCTCCACGGCGGTTCATATGGTCACACCAACCAGGGAATTACTCTGCAAAATGAAATAAGCCACGCCAAACTCCCTGAGAAATGACAGACAAGGATCCAATTCAACAGCGCTCTGGACACGGTCGCGGGGATGAGCGCCGGGCCCGAGCTGCTGCGTGTTTGCGCTGCTGCTGCATAGCTGCCATTGTGTCCTGCTGCCTGTCTGCAGGCTGAGTGGGCACAGAGAATCAGTTGTTCCCTAGCAACATGTGAGCGCAGCCCTCCGTTTCTCCCAGATCTGACACCAAATTCCTCCGAGGACGGTGGAGGAGAAGGCACCGAGGGACAAACGGCGTGCCGTCAGTTCACAGCAGCCGTGCACGCTGGTGTACGTGTCACGTTAAGGCAGGCCCTTACGCACTTCTCAGCTGTTTGTTTTGCATCTTAAACAATGCAAACGAGTCAAAAGCTCCACGGGAACAGAATGACACCCATCATAGGGCAGTCGTAAATATTACAGTAATCGTCAATCGCTTACTAGCCTAGGATAATATGTTGTGGCTAAGATATATGCTAAGGCTAGGATAATATGCTGTGGCTAGGATAATAATGCTATGGCTAGAATAATGCTATGGCTAGGATAATATGTTATAGCTAGGATAATATGCTATGGCTAGAATAATATGCTATGGCTAGGATAATATGCAAGGGCTTGGATAATATGCTATGGCTAGGCTAATACGCTATGGCTAGAATAATATGCTATGGCTAGGATAATATGCTATGGCTAGAATAATATGCTAGGGCTAGGATAATGTGCTAGGGCTAGAATAATATGCTATGGCTAGAATAATATGCTATGGCTAGGATAATATGCTGTGGCTAGGATAATAACACGGAGGAAGGGAGGTTCTGGTTCCAAAGCCACGTACCACGACACCGCTGTGGGTGCATTTTGGTTTTTATCCTGACAGCCCATGACAGCCCTAGCCATCACAGACTTTCCAGCCCAAATCTCACATACAAGTCATTCCAACCCCAGATGAGTCAACAGAAATGTAGTTATCATACTACAATAAACTACATACTACATACAATAAAATAAAGGCATCGCCACCAGATCAAAATGCTGGTTTTATTACTCTGATTAACAGAAGAGTCCAGTTCATCCTCAGCGTCTGCTACAATCAAAACTGTCTCTAAAGCTCTCTTTTAACAGGAAGAACCCTTGAGCAGGACCAGGTCCACCTGCTGAGGGCCGGTCAGGACAAGGAGGAGAAAAATCAGGATGAAATGGTTGTATTTTCAGTCACATCAACCTCGTTACAGCTCGGGACACGAGGAAAGAATAGCAGAAAGCATTCCCATTGCTGCAATAATTCCAGAGGCTAGAGCAGATTTAACCCCGTCCCCTCCCCCGACTCACAACTCAGAACGCAATAATAATAAAATCACTCTCCGGAGACAGCTGGGAAGGTATTGGCACATCACTCAGAAGGAATATTAAGGCGCGCTATAAAAAGCGGAGGCTCTCACCTGACACCGCGCACCGAGGTGGCGCTGAAGTTCCACTCGTGAATCCCTTTATTCTGCGGGATAGAGCAGAAACAGTTACAGCAGTCCGATAAGGGCGTTACGCAACGGGCTGACCTGGACAGAGGCACCGTTAGCCGCCGTTCATAAATGAACCAATGAGAAGGTGAAAACGCGAGGAAACGGGCGAGCGAATAGTCAGTAGCGAGGCAGGAAGTGAGAAGAAATCACATCGGATCCTCATCTGGGCAACAACAAGAACGATAACCAGGCCGGCAGGCAGGCAGGGACCCACCTTATCGTCAGGGGCAACGTGCCAGATGGAGACCGTGTTGTCCTCCACGTCTTTGTTGATGGACAGATACGACGGCTGGTAAATTTTGGTCGGTTCTAAAATCAGCACCTGGAGGACAGATGAGTGAGGTCAGTCAGATAAAACAGATCAAACTGGGTTTCGCCCCCTTTTGTTTGGCAGGTTGCTTGAGGGCTTTTCCAGCTTACAGGGAATCGGACCGAGGACACGTCTCTCTTGGTGGCCTCCACCAGGAAGTCCATCCAGAAGTCCACCAGCTCCTGTTTGGACCACGGCTGCTCCGTGCCGGCTTTGTGGAAGTGCTGGTAGATCAGGAACGTCTCCACCAGCGAGTGCAGATACCTGCAAGAATAAAAAAAAAAAACTCTGGAAAGGCCGGAATGTTGGGCAGAAACACGCTGCCTCCTGCCTGGATGTTGCTCTGCGGGGGATCGTCAGCAGCTTTGCCTTCCCAACCCTTAACGCCAGCTTAAACCACTTTCCCAGCACTACCGCAAATAAAGCACAACAGGCTCATTAGCGCCGAAAAAAAGCCACGAAAAACTGCGTTCATAAATTGTCTGTCTGGCGCAGGCTCGCGTGTGTGTGTGTGTGTGTGTGTGTGATCTACTGCAGATGCAAAGATTTCTGCCGCTGGCAGGATTTATTGAGCGAAAAAACCATCATTTCACGGAGTGATCACGGTTCATTCTGGGCTTTATCGTCTTCTTTCGTAATTGAAGCGCAGATATTTGCAGCCGAGGCAAAAGTCGATGCCTAAATGTTGAAATAGGGAGCCTAATTCTTGGAGGGAGTCCTTGATTTATGCTTGGCCTGAAGAAGAGTGTGGGTCCAGGCCAAGTCTGCAGAAACGGGACGGCCTCACTGAGAAATGGCGCGCAGCCGCAGCAGGAGCTCGCTGCAGGGAGGCGTTTTCCTCCAGCCGCTGCAGCGTCTCTTCTAAACGAAGCCTAGTTCACACGGCAGGATTTTTTTCGAGTCGGCGGGAGCGATGGGTGTCCACGCTACCGGACTGGTCTGAGACGGGAGTGTTTCCAAACACGGACTGACACAGGAAGTACGTGGCCCCAGCGTTACTGTTGTACGTTACCCTTACGAATGAAACGTCTGTTGTTGGTCCTGGATGTTGTAATAATAAATTCCCCCCACAAAATGCCGCACAAAATAGTCTAGTGCAATTAATTTTCGTATTCATGAGGCATGTTTTGGCTGACTGGACTCTGGGGGGACTTCTGGTCCAAAAACCACAGACTAGCGCACCTTTACTAAAACTACAAAACAACTATGTGCAGCTCAAAATGTACAAGTTACAAAAAAAACAGCTGAGAGGACGACAACTTCAAATGGTTTCAAGATCGGGGTCACAGCTACGCGGTTTTTGCAGAAAACCTTTGTTCCGTTTGTATCGCGGCGGTGGTGGCGTGCAGATTGGTGGGAAAAGTGGGCGTGGAGCGGGGTTGGTGTGGACACTGGCTGAGTCAGAGTCTCCTGTGTCCACTGACCTCGCAAAACCAGTTTTCTGTCGTTTCTTGCTTCTCTGCTCTACGGCTCCTTTTCACGGCCTCATTTCTGGCCACGCCCACGTCTGCTCTCATTGGCTGGAGCTCTTTCTACGTCACTGCGAGCAGCCTGGGTATCCAGCAGCTTTGATACCCAGTTTTGCGTCTGAGACTCCGCGCGGGGCGCCGCCAGGGTCGGTACTCGAGTCTTCGAGGTTGTTAACTCAGTCGCCAAGCGGGTTAGCGCCTCACCCAGTCTAAGACGCCGAAAATCGAGCCGTGTGTACCAGGCCTAAGACAAAAGTGCTGCTTCTCTCCACCGTGTTCACCCAGCTGTGGTCTCCAAGGAGATGGAGAGGGGGCAGCACAACTTTGAACCTGCTCCGATCCACAATGCGCTCGTGTGCTTCTCTTCTCACCAGACGGGAGCTTTGAGTTTGAAGAGCTTCTCGGAGGCCTGGATCACCCTGATGTTATCGCCCGCCAGGATGCTGGCGCCCAGGAAGAAGCCCACGTCCCAGTAGCTCTGCAGCTTGTCCAGGCTGCCCTTTTTGCCCAACAGGCTGCTCAGCTTCACCCCTGGAAAACAACGCCGGGGTTAAAGTTGGGCCTCGTTCACACACACGCCGCTGTCTGTACCCACTTTCACACAAGAATGGCAGGAAAAACCGGGTTAGGAATTGTTGGAATTGTTTTTTTAAAAAACCCGCAGCAAAGGATTTCAGGGACAACAGGAGAGGAGGATGACGGGGCTGGTTTCTGGGGCTGCCAGGTTCTCTTTCACACGCTTGCGAGCCTCCTGGGTTAGTCAGACAGATTCTTCCTCTGGTCGTTGCTTGCAGGGCAGGAGGAAGCGCTCCTCTGATGAATCAGAGCGTTGGGACCGAGCTCAACACCCCTGCAGCCCTCACGTCTACATGTGTGAATATACAGCATCCTTTGATTTGTTTGGTTGTTTTTTTAAACCAGCATTTAACCAAACAAACCCTGGTCATTCTCCTGTGTAAAAAAAGAAGAGCAAAAGCCGCCCGGCAGCGTTAGCAGCTACGAGTGGGTGTTCCGCTGACCCCCACAGAGAGGCAGAATCAAACAAAAACACCCGAGGGTGAGGAGGAAGAGAGATGTTTATAACAAGCAGGTCTGCTCCAGCTGAAGCGACGAAGAGGAGCAAACTGATCCAGAATCAGCAGTCTGGCTGCTCCGCCTACACCCCACCTCTGCTCAAACGTCCAGACGACCTCTGACCTCTGACATGAACCCATTCACCCGCTTTTGTTTTCCACATTTCCGTCATAGCCTCACCCACTTTCCGAAGCTCAAAGGAGGTGTCGAACTGGTGTCCGGCGGCCAGCAGGAGGACGGCGTAGTTGATCCCCGAGTGCAGCGTCGGCTCCGACTCAAAGCCCCGTTTAAACCTGACTCAGGAAGACAGAAAAAAGGAGATCAAGAAACGCGCCGACTTCCTGGAAAGGCATCAGCCCAGAAATCCCTCCGACAACCCATCCCCACACACACACACACACACACACACACACACACACACACACGCTTCACGCTGGAAACACCAATCAGAGCTACATTGCGCTGGGACCACAGGACGGCGGACTGAAGTCCCCTCGTGATACAACAATCTTCGTTTCTTTAATGAGCCGTTTTGATGAGCAGCGCACGCGAACGCTGTCAAAGGCTTCTGCCAGGTTCTGATGGTGGGATTAAACGCAGGCGGGAGCCTGAGGGATCACTTTCAACCCCTCCAGAGCGTCCTGGAGATGACGGCCTTGTGACGTGTTATTGTTGCTAGGCTAACAGGTTAAAAGACACGATGATGAAACCCGATTGGGATCTTGTTCGACTAGGCCAGTGTTTCTCAAACTCTTTCAGACCAAGGACCACTGAACCCTTAAATGAACACTCACGGACCACCTGACTCTAAATAGCCTCCTAAACTATATGCTAAATAACGATCAGGTGCTGGAATGACAGACGCATCAGGAAATATACAATAAAGTGAAAACCTTGGAAGTTCAAGAAACACTGAATTTTAAATATTGAAATTTAACATTTTAAAATTGTTACACGTCACCTCGCGGACCACTAGGAGTCACCTCGCGGACCACTGATGGTCCACGGACCGCTCTTTGAGAAACACCGAACCAGGCGGAGAATAAAGACGCTTCGGTTCGCTCCAGGTACTTCAGGGCCCAGAAGAAGACGCCATTTGTGAGACGATGAAGAGGAGCAGCTAAATAAAATGCTAATGCCTCCAACTGAGGTATGGCCCTCAAGCGTCTACTTCATTACCTTCCGCCTCTGCGTTTGCGTCTAACAAGCGGCGCCGTCTCCCATCTCATTCTGCATGTGGCTCCTGTTTTAACCAGCAGGCTCTCCAGCCGCCTGCCTGCGTCCTTCAGCGAGGAGGCAGAAATCTGCTTCTCTAAGCTTTGCTTTCACAATAACAGCTCTTGTGAAATCAGCTGTTCATTAAAGATAAGCTCGTAATCCTGCACTACTGAGATCCACAGTCGCAATAAACACATGTGGGGGAAATAATGTGTGCATGTGACAGAAACTATAATTTACCTGCACATGAACGCCTCTCTCTCTCTCACACACACACACGCGAGCACTCACCAGTGCGTCCCGCTGTCTCTGCTCCGCGTGTCGGTGAAGTGGGACTCCAGGAACATGTCCTTATAGATTCGTCCCACCAGGCAGTAGATGTCGGAGGCCACCTGCTCTTCTGCCTCCACCAGGGGCAGCATGATGTCCAGGGCCTTCTGTCTGTCCCCGGGCAGGTTCCTCCTGCGCTCGCACACGGCACGTTAGAGAGGAAGCAAGTCTGACATTTGTTCTTCTCATAAAGGGGGAACGTCCTCTATGAACGCCACATCTACTGCATTAACAAGACACTACCGAGGTGCATTATGGGAAATGTAGTACCTACATTACACCTAAATATTTGGGTTGGAATGAGGTTATAGTCTGGTTTGCTGGGAATAGCTGCACAGAAAACATCCACTTAAAGAGGAGAACACAGTGTTCCCTTCAAAATAAGTAATTTGACTGCTGTAGGCTGCAAAGGTGCTCCGGACTGCTTGGTAAAGCACCAACAGGGCTCTTCAGCCCATGTGGCTGGATTATGAAATGAGGAGTCTCCCACTGGAAAATGCACTGCCGGAGCTAAAGACAGCTTGATTTTGTGTGTTTGGACGGGAAGAATTCCAGTTTGATTGTTCGATCGGAAAGTCCAGTCATCCATGGGAGGGTGGATGGGACCGACGCACCTGTGCTTCCTACTGATCCACCGGCCTGTGGAAGACCACATCCACTCATCCTGATAAAATCCTGTGAGGATCCACAGGTCGTTTATGCTCATCGGTTAGTCACGAGTGTCGCTGTGAAGTCTCGCACAAGCCCAACGTGCGAAAAGTACACACTGGCTGGTCCCTCTCCAGAGTGTGAAGGTTAAATAAAACGTATGAGCCGACAGCTATCACCATGGAGACCGTCCAGAGGGAAGAAGAGTCGGGGAGGGAGGACCTGCTCTGTCTTTAGCATCTCTCCACTTCTCCTCTGGAGAGGAACTGATGGGTGAGGCCTCCAGTTTGAGGCCTGCCTACAGACCTGACCGTCGACAAGGCAACAGCAGCGCAACGGAACCTTGGTCAGATCAACTCCGGAGGCTGATCGTGGCTCCGTTTGAGGCGCTTGAGCGGGAACGTTTAATGGAAGCTAACAATTACGGTTTGATATGTGATTACATTTGGTTTATCTGCAATTTAGCAGGACGAGGAGCACACACACACACACACACACACACACACACACACACATCGCAGCTGCAACTGGGCCATTTGTTTGCGCTGGTAATCCATCACCCAGAACAAACCCGACCTCCCAGCTAAGCCCGAAGGCGGAATGCTTCTCCATCTTACCGGTTCAGTGCAAAGGCGTAGTGGAACTTGACGTGTGGGTGAGCCATGGGGTCGAAGGTGGGAAGCTTCTCCAGCGTCTCCACCAGCTTCACGATGGACTCGTAATCCTAAAAAAAACAAACAAACAAACAAGCTTTTTGTTCCCCGGCACTCTGGCTGCACACCGCCGCCACGGATCGGTGCACCCGCGCCCTCCGAAGCCACAACCTGGGAGAGCGAGAGGCCCCTTCATCACACTTCCGTGGGCCCTGCTCGCATACCCAAATCCTGCTGAATAATTCAGCAGGTTCCTGGATGCTCGTGGTCCTCATGAATCATTCAGGAGGCGGAGAGCTGCCTGTGCTGAGCGGGAGGATCTGGACGCCGAGCGCCATCGCCACACCCAGAACAAAGGGAGCAAAAGACCTCCAAACAGGAAGCTCACCTGGATGTCCCTGTACGTCAGCAGCAGGTTGATGACGATGTCCACTGAAAGGCACTCCACGTTGTCCAGCCGCTGCTGGATGCGGCTCAGCTCGGCGGCCAGCTCCGGGCCGGAGAACAGCTCCCGGGCCTTCCGGATCTCGTTCAGAATCGTCTCCCGGAAGTACTGACTGCCAAAGGAAAGGAGGAAGAGGGCGGTAATCCTCAACTCGTGCACTCGTAGTCATAAATCGTGTTGATCTCGACAGGAAGTGGTGAGGTTCAAGTCTCGTCAGCTGAAGAGCACAGACGCCACCGGTCGGTTCCGTCTGTGTTCACGCTGGGAAAGGTCATCAGACACCGGCTGATCCGCCCCACTGACCCTCAGCACAGTCAAGACGCTATTACCGCAAAAATAGCGCCGGTTAACACGTGTGAGGCGATGTAGCAAGACTGCGGTGGTTCGATTCACTTAATGAGCAGAAAAAAACGGTTCCAGGAAGTGCACTTGGCTTCTCTCGCCAAACGCTGACTCACTTTTCCTGGAGATGAGCTGCATCGCTGCATCGCCTGTTGGCATGCACAGGAGCCTAAAATATTACTTCTGCAACCGAGAAGATGGTTAAGAAGTGTTAAGAAGCAGGCCGAAGGTGCAGTATGAAGTACAGCTAACAAGGAGAAGAGACGATACCACTGCCTCAAACAGAAAATACATATTTAGCAATAGCACCTTCAAATGAAAAGAGAATTTAGTGTCAGATTTGAATAAAATACCAGAAGCTTTCAGACAATAAGCGTGCAGGTGCTTAGCTAAAGCGAGACAGCTATAGCTACGGCTATTCCTGGCTAATTTTTGACGAGCCGTCCCATGTTTTGTTTGCGTCTTTCGCTGCGGTTCGGGCCACTTACTGCGAGTTGGCCTGCGACACCTTCAGCAGCTGGACGAAGCGGTCGAGCAGCGGCATGCAGATGGGCCCCAGCAGCATCTCGAAGCTGGGCTGCATCAGCTCGGTCAGGCCCTTCATCAGGCTGCCCTCGCAGCAGTACACCTTGTTGTGCGGCGTCACCATGTACGGGATGAAGGTGTAGTTGGCTGAACACGTCTGGAGAAACAAGCGCACGTGTGAGTTTACACGTGTACATGTGAAAGAAAAACACTTTAACTGGACCTGACCAGGAAACGTGTACCCTCCTCAGCGCAGGGTTTGCGCTCATTCATAAGTAAAAGTTTCTGCGGACATTCTGTAACGTGGTTATAGACACGGCCAGAGCTACAAACGCAGGAAACACACTTCAGACGCGCTGACGGGCGCCCCAGCTGCATCCTGATTCTACGCCGCTTCAGCTGCCTCTTTCAGAAATGACACCGCTTTTCTTTTTACAGCTGCGAGACTTAAAAAAAAAAAGAGAGAAAAAAGAGGAAGTGAAAGGACGGCGCGGCGATAAAGCAATGAAAGCCATCCGCAGGCAAACAGACCACTTCCTCCTGTGCAGCTGCAGCTCTTGGATCAGAGCGGCCTTGCGCGCCTTTCTGAAATAAACCTGCGACGCCCGTTCAGGCAGACGGTTACGGAACCCTCGCGCTGCATCTGTCCGTTGTTTGGGCCATTAATGAGCCCGCATCATAAATCGGCGGCAGCTAATTGGGCGCTGACCCCGACTATTCAGCCGCTGGTGACACGTTCGTCAGACCATGGCGAGATGGAGGGGCCGCTGATGAACACGAGGGAGTGAGTTGGGTTGGCGAGCGACGGTGTCAAAGGTGGCTTTACGCAGCGCCACTTCCTTCCACTCTGAGAATCCACTAAAAGGAGGAGAAACCTTTGATCTCGCTCCCGATCCAGCGCTTTTAATCCCAGTCTGCTCCAGCGCTAACAGCAGATCTAGTCCAGGAAGCACCTCTGTGGCTCTTTAAATATGCCCAACACCCTCTCCTGATGGTAGGAGGTATAAGCACACTATATATATATATTTTCCATCAAAGCGAGCCAGTTCAGAGGCGTTTCCTTAGCGCCTAAAGGTGCTAAAACCAGGTTTCCACACCGCAGTTTTCACAAGTTTTTTGCTGAGATCCATCTCGCCAAACGCGCAGAGATGGTCGCTACAGATGTCAGGCGAGACAAGCGCGTCATCGACGACGGAGGAGAGGCCGCTTTCATCTCACACGTCTCTGAGAAAAAGCCGCTTAGATGTCTGCAGCCGAACAGAGGGTGAAAAGACAACACGCACGATGTCAAAAAGCATATTCTTTGTGCGGAATATCACGCGCGAGGTGCGAGCACTGAGCGAGTAACGTGTGAAAGGCAAAGACGAAGATAAAGACGGTGTACTTACAGTGTTTTTCTGGCCAATTATCTCCTGAAAGAGGGAAAAAAAGACATTCAAGGAAGTGACAAAATCATTTTTTTCAACGGAAACTGTCTTTAATATACAGCCATGCTAACAACAATCAAGCTAACATCTCAGAGATGATCAAGCTAACATCTCAGACATCTTATGTTGTGTTTGCAGCTACACAATCACACTGATGTAACATGAATTCTGTGTCACCTTGAAAACACGTGACAACACAAACAAGAAAGCTCCGCTGCAGACAGGCTGAAGGATTTGTTGCCAAACAGCTGAAATTAAAGGCGATTTCTATCAAAAATTCAGCCGTTCCTCCAGGTTTTGGTCCTTGATGTAAGAGGAATCTCTTTTTCACTCTGGTTCGGAAAGGTTTAAATGGATGATGTCATTGTTTTGTGTTTTTTAAAAACTGACAGGGCGCGGGAAGCTCCTACAGCCTGGCTCAGCATCAGGAGAGCAGAGAGACAATCAAAGCAGCATTTAATAGCATTAAAAGGCAGGAAGAGCCGAGCTGAGATGCTTTGATGTTAGCGTTAGCGCTGTTCGGCTGACGTTCCTCGGAATGACCCAGGGCTCCGGTAACGTCCCTCTCCCGCTTACCTGCAGAGACTGCAGGGAGTCCGAGTTAGTGTCGCAGTACAGGATGATGTTGTTGGCCATGCTGAAGCTCTCCCGGACTCCCAGGTGATAGAAGAGCGAGAGCTGGCGGAAGGCATCGGTCATCTCCACCACGGCTATATCTGCAGACGGAAGAGAGACGGATATTCATCTGGCTACTGTCTCCAGAAGCACCAACCTGAACTTTGGAAAGCTGCCTTCAGAGGCCGCCGTACTCAGAACCGGAAAGAAACACAAGTTCTACATCTGCACGCACGCCAAGCAGGGATAATCAAGGATAAGGGCGCTGATACGCCGCAGTCCCACCTCAGTTAGCGTTCTGAGGCATTTCTGGAGGTTATTAAAGCAACAACATTGGCGTAATTAGCGATTAACCCAGCTAATCGTGACGGCCTGATAGCAACATTAGCCTTCACCGTGGTTGCTATCAACCTGCAGATCTGATTATTGACACAACTGTGTGATTCGGCTCTTTCTACCCGACCTGATGCCGTGCACGACCAACATTTCCATGGTTATTCCTGGTCTTCTTCAAACCTTGCGCCTGTGTGAAGCTCGTGGAAAAAAAGAGAACAACTCCAGCGCGTTCACTCGCTCCGGCGTGTGAACCATCGGTCTGGTCAGCTACAGATTCTCATGCCGGAGAGACAAGTGGAGCTAATTTAACCGCTTGTTTTGGTGGAGGGAGGTGGTCGACCTGCCCCGTCCAGCCTGTCAATGAGTACAAACGTCTTCGACACCTCCTGCTGGCCTCAGACACATGACCCCATCAATAGGTCAATACGCCCAAACATTAGCAGGCGTCCCTCAAGCCAGCGGGGACCGTAGCTCCTGGTGTGGAGGCGGAGAATTCCCAGCCCCCAGCCAGTCCAAACGCAGCAAAGCAGCCTGGGGAGACTAAATACTGTAGGTATGCACTGAAGGCGCGCTGGCGGAGCGTATACTCCACCGGCAGCGCTCTTACACTTTTCTGCGTGGGCAGACAACTGCTCCGTGCATAAAGAGGCATTCATCAGGAGTTCCCCCAACTGGGTGTGTTTGTAACCACGGGGAACTTGGAACCACTTCGCTAATGGAAGCGCTGGGGAACTGAAGGCGTGTGACACAAAGCACGAGGAAGAACAAGACCGCAGAAGAGGACAAAAACCACTACAAACTCTTTGTTTGTGGAAATGCTAACAAAGAAGGGTTTTGTGAAGGTTAAAGACAAAAAAACAATCCTCAGAGCGACAGTTAAGCGCCGTTTACGTCTGGCCGCTGCGGCTTTTTGCCGATCTTGCGCGTGCAGACGGATTTGATTCACTCGCGCATCTCTCATTAGCATCCTTTCCAGTTGAAAAAGGCAGAGCTAATCCCTCTCCACGCTTCCGCCCCTGCACCAAAGCATCACGTTAGCAAGTGTCTACTGGAGGCAGCGCTGAGCTGCTGCCGAGCTGCTGGAGCTGCAGCCTCTCCAGTCACTCCATCAGCAGAACCTCAACGGGTGCTGGATAAAGCTCCTCCCAGAGCAGACACTCGTCCGCCTCATGCTCTCACGCTCCGTGCCAGGAGGCCTGGAAGCTCCGCGGCTGTGCAGCCGTGCAGAATATCAAGAGGCTTCTGCGCAGGTATGAACAGAAGGCTGAGCTGCCGGACCACATCCTGGTTCTGCGCTGTGGAGACTCTAAACTGCTGCTAACCTCCCTGATTTCCAAACCTACCGTGTCCCGCAGTGGATCTCGGGAAGGATTGCTGGTGGAGGCGGCAGATTACGGGCTGTGATTCCTGTAAGAGAATCAAGGTGCTCGCAAAGAGTCTGAGTTTGGTTTGCTGAACTGGTTCTGGGATGGACGGAAGGATTCGGCGCTCAGGAATGACCAAGTAATTTTCCTGATACGAATAGACTGCAGAGCCATAATAGTGGTGGTTACATAGAGTAGCAGGGGCTTGGTCATCAAAGCCTTTGGGCCCAGTCTTTGAAGACCAAAGGCCTGCAGGTCCTTTGATCCCCTATGCCTTTCATCCAGACACGTCTTGACTCGCATCCTTGAACCTCATCCTGTCGGGCTTTGCGAGGAGCGCTGATCGATAGTGTGGGTATTGATTAACTCAAAGCGTCTTTGATTACCGCGTTCAGAGCCAAACGGAAAGCGATCGGTGCGTATCGACTTCTAACAGCATTCGCCCTGCTCCGCATTGTGTCAACACGTCTGCGAGAGCCGGTGGATTTGATTATTACCGGAGGTTTATTCATCAGGAATAAGCAATGTCTGGGACTAAAAGCTTGCACAAGGAGCCCTGAGCGGACCAGAGTGCACGTATCTAAGATCCTATTTCAAAAGGTTGGTAGAAAAAGTCCAACTAGGGTGTAATTCACGTGGTGACCACACGAGGCAGGATTACAGACAACAAGTCAGATCAGGAGCAGATTTGGAAACTTGAAATTGATCCCAGACATATATTTATATCAACGACAAACACGAGCAGGACGCCCGGATCGTTGCTAAATCCTCCCGTCAGGCCTGTTGGCAGGACCTGTTTGCACGTGCAGGCATGTGCACGTCCACTTCAGCCAATTAGCACTTGAGCATCTGTGGAAACGCCATCGGCCTCTGAGGGCAACGGCGGCTGCGTTTGCCTCAGAGAGGCCGAAACAGCGCAAGTAGAGCAGGTAAACAAAGCGAAGCGCCCGTTAAAATCAATTACATAACAGCTAAAGATGTTGTAACCATGGCGACTGGCTGTGAGAGGTTCAAGCGAAGCCCTTCGTGTGCTGCTTTTTACAGGGTTTTTTTTTTCCCTTCCTCTCACGCAGGGGAAAGGAGGGAACGCGACGGCGCCCCTGGAGCACGTCCAGGGAGCCGCGGTGGGATTCCTGCCTGGTTTCCCACGCTGCAAATATCCAAGACGTCTTGTCTGGAATGGACGACCAGCTGTACCAGAGCTTTGATTCCCGTCCCCAAGCTGCACTTGATGCTGCGCTGCCACCCCGCCCCACCCCAGACTTTACAACGGCGGGAAGAAACCCCCAGCGCATTCCTGCAAACAAACACAGCTGTGTTTACGGTTGCCAGTCCAAACGTGCTGCGTGTGCTGCCGTGACCTTGGAAGCTCCGGAGCGACGTGGAAACAATTCCCGGCGACATTGGCCGCCTGTGTCGGCTGCAGAAGTGACGGAATTCATGACAGGGACAAAAAAAGAAAGCTAAAATGTGACTGGCTGTGAGGGAACCTCTAATCCAGGCATCACCAATTGGCGGACCCCGGTCCGGATCCGGACCGAGTGATTGTTCCGTCCGGACCGGTGAGCAATCTCTCATAAATCTACGTGAATAGATTTTCGTGGAGCACTTTCCCGGCGGTCGCGGCTATAGACAGCGAGCGCTGCTACTGCAGGTAATACGGCAACAGCTCCGCTCAGTCGAGCCAACCAAATCGTTTGTTTGCCCTGCACGACCGGCGCACCACGCAAGTGCGCTCGTGTGGCTTGCTCCAAAAGAAGGACGTTCGAAGAGGAAAACCGCTGTTTTAAAGATGAGTGGACGAAGAAACGTATGTTCATTCTTCCGTCAGGCAGTTCTGAACCAGTGTGCCTCATACGCTGCGAAAACGTGGCGTTAACACACGCACGCCACTTTTTATTTACTGTTTTCTGGGGATGTTGACTGTTTTACTTAAAGTGTTGGCCTTCATTTGCTTAGGCTGGGACAGCTTTAATTTAAGAGAAAAAAAGGTTACTCTGCTCTGTTTGCACTGTTTTTAAATGTATTTCATTTTGAGGTTTTTCTTTTCTTTACTCTTAAACAAAGGCCTTGAATTTATTTGCCTGGGACACTTTTATATACGGTAACAGTGTGTGTATACGTCCACATTTAGCACATGTGTGAGTTAGCTGGGCCCCAAAGATGAGCAGCACCAGTGGTTTGGAACCTTCCTCCACCTCAGCCCCCAGCCGGGACTGTGTGGACACGTTCTTCCCAAAATAAAACCCTGGGAATGCCAGGAAAACAGCGACACAAAGTCAGCGAACTGAGCATTTGTGTGTGTGCTCGCGGAGGGCAGAGGAACAGCAGACGACAGAAACAGACAGAAACGCCTTCTTTATTCTCAGGAACAACTGATCTCCAAAAGAAAACACGCCGGAGCCCTGAAACATCACGGCAGAGGAAATGAGAGCAGCCAGCCGGTCGGCTGCGGTTCCTCCTCCTCCTCCTCCTCCTCCTCCTCCTCTCTGCTCAGTTGCCTTTTTCACATGCTGAGAGGTTTTATAAACTGCAGCGGCGAAGTGGCCCCGGAGGGGAACAGAGCCCAGAACAGAATGTGAATTCACCAGCAGCTGCCAAACACGCTGGGAGAAATCCCGTGTTGCCGAGCACGCTGCCCTGACTCGGCTACTTCACGTACTTCCTGTTTGCCCTCAACAAGAGCGATCTGTCTTTGCCGAATAAATGAGGAGCAACCTTGAAACGTACAAATACCAGAGCTCCGTTAGCGGCGATACTACAGATACGAATCTTCTAAATAAGCAGAAAAGTGCTTAAAGAAATGGATGCACTGCTTTCCTCAGAGAACTAGACGAGTGACCTCTCACCTACAATCGCTCCAAGCAGCAGCCCCTGGACCCAAACATGAAAATTAGCTCATTACTGACTTGGGGCCAGGTTCTTCTAGACATTAATGGCGAGTTAAACAGCGTTGTAGCCTCATGCAAGCCTCTCGAAACCAAATGTAGAGCCTGATCTCCACGCTGATGCTGCTCATGCCAGACCTGAACGTCACCAGGGTTTCTGAGACGACCATCATCTCCTCAGAGCGAGCAGCTCTCCTCGCCAGCTCAAACCTGGGCTAATTCCCTCTCTGACCTGCAGCGGGCAGCACGCACGCCAGAGAGGATCAACCGTGCAGCACAAGGGCCTGCCCGGGGAGAATCCAGCTGAGTGCGCGGCGTGCAGATGCATTTGGACAACATGCGACCTTTCAGGTCAGCGGAGAGGGCACTGCAGCGGTCCCCAACCCCCGGGCTGCGGACCGCTACCGGTGCGTGGGTCATTTGGTACCGGCCGCACATAAAGAATAAATAACTTACATTACTTTGTTTTATTTATGATCTGAAACTTAACGATGTTTTATTTTGAAAAATGACCGGATTCTCTTCGTTACACCCGCCTACGGCTCACTATTGACACATACAGTATATTTATAAAATACCACTGTTTTCATGACGGTCATGTCACGTTCTTTTGTTGTATTTATCTGCCACACCTTAAAGGCCACTCCCTGCAATTACTGTCTGACATTTTTTGCAGTTTGTGGCACAACAAAAGGCTGGGGAGCGCTGGTGTAAGTTACACAGTCAGGACCCAGCTGAGATAATCGTCTGCATACCTGAAACTCTGGCTGCAGATTTCATCACGGTAAAGACTGAGTCATCGGTTAGGCATTGAAAGAGCAACTCAAGGAGAATCACAACAAAGACCTGGTGATATCAGGCCCCGCCCGCTGCCCTTCCTGTCCCGGAGTCCTCCCAAACTGTGTTACCCTCAGCGCTTGATGTTGTGACCTCTGACCTCTGAGCTCACCGGCTGGGCTGAGCGTTGGACAGATATAGCAGAGAGTGTTTATGGGGGGGTGGTGTTGCCTTTCCATGTGAATTCTGGGAAAAATTCCACAGCAGATGAAAACCAGCGCCTCCAAATCTGAGGCCATGGTTCTCATCCGGAAAAAGGTGGAGTGTCTTCTCTGGCTCGGGAAGGAGATCCTGCCCCAAGTGGAGGAGTTCAGGTACCTCGGGGTCTTGTTCACCAGTGGGGGAAGAATGGAGCGGGAGGTTGACAGGCGGATCGGCGTCTGCAGTAAGGCGGACTCTGCATCGGTCCGTTGTGGTGAAGAGTTTTACCGGTCGGTCTTCGCTCCTACCCTCACCTGTGGTCATGAGCTTTGGGTAGTGACCGAAAGAACGAGATCGTGGGTACAAGCGGCCGACATGAGTTTCCTCCGCAGGGTGGCTGGGCTCTCCCTTAGAGACAGGGGGAGGAGCTCTGCCATCCGGGAGGAGCTCGGAGTAGAGCCGCTGCTCCTCCGCGTTGAGAGGAGCCAGATGAGGTGGCTCGGGCACCTAGTAAGGATGCCTCCCGGACGCCTCCCTGGTGAGGTGTTCAGGGCACGTCCCTCTGGCAGGAGGGCCCCGGGAAGACCCAGGACACGCTGGAGGGACTATGTCTCTCGGCTGCCCTGGAACGCTTCGGGATCCCCCCGGAAGAGCTGGACGAAGTGGCTGGGGGGAGGGAAGTCTGGGCTTCCCTGCTTAGGCGGCTGCCCCCGCGACCCGACCCCGGATAAGCGGATGGAGACGGATGGATGGACGGTTCAGAGGGACACGGCAGCGTGAAGACAAACAGGAGCCAAGCGTGCGCATGATGACGCTGGTGCAGCAGAGGTGTGGTTTCACTCTAAAGACTCATGTTCTGCCTGGTGCTGGCAGGGATCAGCGTTAACTCAGCCAGCTGATTTTACCCTGCACGCAAGGGAAGATAACCCAGAATATTTCCCTTATCTGTGACCTATGACCCCGACTAATGACGCAGATTAATAAATTCAATTCAGTTGTATTTACATAGCGCCTTTTACAATAAAAATTGTCTCTAGGTGCTTTACAGAGGCAGAAACCCAGAGCCGGAACCCCCAGGTAAGCACAGTGGCAAGGAAAAACTCCCTTTAACAGGAAGAAACCTTGAGCAGGACCAGGCTTACAAGGAGGAACCATCCTGCTGAAAGCCGCCTACAGGACAGAGAGAATAAAAGAAAGAGAGAGAAAAACATTAAATGTTCATAAATCAGATCTGCAAATCTGTTGATTTGAGACTTCTTTTAATGAGGGAATCAAAGGCTTTGAATCGCACGAAAACTTTGAGTCGCTTAGCTTAGCTTGGAGTCGCTACAGTCGCGTTCACCCCAGCGCTCAGACTGGAGAGATGGGAAACGCAGAGGCTGTTGACCTTTAACAGCGCGGCGGGCTGACTGACGGAGACGCGGAGGAGGAGGAGGAGGAGCGAGTGTGAAAGCCAGGGTGACTGTTGCGCTAAGTTAGCGCCGCCAAGATCAGGACCGGCAGCAAAACACTGAATCATTGATTTGCATGCGGGTGTGTGTGGCGGACCGTTTTTGTGTGTTTGTTGATCTCTGAGTGACTGTTCACCTAAAAGCAACAAGATGAAAGGAAATACGAGACGGCGGCCACGGCGCCACAGCGAGAGAGCCCTGCTAAATGCTGGATGGGTGCTACTCTTTCTAGATCATTTCCTTTGAATACCTAGGCTTCAGATGAGTACTGGGGGCTGGTGAGTGTGCAGATACGGACGGGGCACCGTGGATCTGCATAAATGCTCCACACCAACAGGAAATGGCATGCAGAGAGTCCTGTTACCCTCTTTGTAAGTGACACCCAAGACAGGAAACTGGGAGTGGATGGTGACATCAGCTGACATCAGCGAGTCAGAGCACACTCAGACCTGAATGGCTGGACCTGGGGAGCCGCTGCAGGGGGCGGAATGCAACACCTGGGCTTCACACACCAGCGCCAGAGGCGGCGTGCTATGCTAACGCTCGGCAGCATTCCTACCGACCCTCCTGAGCAAACACCTGCGTCCAACGCAAACACTGGCTGCCACTCCCGGTTCCTCCACACACACACGATACAGCTGCTTTTTATACGACTGCATACCTTCAGGAAGTCTGACACTTTTCCTTGTTGTCCCCCCAGTGTGTGTGTGTGTGTGTGTGTCTTTCTTACACAACGGGATAATTCCAGTGAGGCTGAGGGCCGACTGCTCCGCTCAGGAGACCTTTACCCTGATTCCCTGCAGTTAGATTCCAGTGGAAAGATCAGCATCAACCCAGCACGATGATGGAAGCGTGCAATGGAAAAGGGGGGGGGGGGGGGGGGGGGACTGTGTTTGGGGGGGCACGCCGCCCCCCCTCCTGTAAGGCGTGCTGGGACATGCACAGCTGTGTGTTGTGTTTAGGGAGCTCACAGCAACCTGTCCTGTGTTCCCAGAGAGCGACCTTTGACCCCTCATTCCAGTAACACAGCATGACGATGACAGTTAAGCAAAGTTCATTCAAGTAATTCAAGCAAACACACCTAAAGCTCTTTAGTTTCGGTGAAGTTTCCTGGAGTTTCTGCGAGAACAGAAACTTCCGCTCCTTGGCTTACCAGCATTGTAGAAGGTGTCCAGCACTGTGGTCTCCCCAAAGTCCAGTTTGCCGAAGTTGACCGTCTCCAGGCGGCTGCCCACCGTGTCACACGCGTCTCGCAGGCACTGCAGAGCCATGCTCTCCGCGTTGTTCTGCTGGCTCGTCTCGCCGTTCACCACGTAGGCCACGGTCACCGGCCTGCTTTTGCACGTCTTCCCGGTGGAGAGCAGCCCCCCGCCGTCCACCGGGCTGCTCCCGGTCGGACTGAGCCCCACGCCTCCGACCACGGAGTCCTGCCAGAAAGTCCCGGCCGCGGGGATACCAGGCGCGCCTCCGCCGGCGCTCGTTCTTTCCGCGCCGGGGTGCTCTCTTGCGGGACAGACGCCAAAGGAAGGCACCGGTAGAGATATCCCGTCCTGGTCCTGACTCATCTTGTTACAAGGGTCCCTCGCTGCTTTAGATTGTGAGCTGTGAGAAGTGCTTCCTCCGGCAGACCTCCATGGAGGGAGAAGCAGCGTTACGCGCGGCGGTTACCCGTGGAGCGTGTGCACGGGCGGGCAGGTAAACAGTCTGCCTGACGCCGTGGCGCGATCAGGCATCTTGCAGCCCATTTGCTGTCTGTTGCACACTCCGGACAAACAGCGGCTTAAACAGGCTGCCACCGCAGGTCGAGCGGAGTCACGACAGCGTTCCCAGGAGAAAAACAGGAGGCGTCGGGTCACCACATCCGCGCGTTCCTCCTCAGCAGACTCTCAAGCTCGCCCAAGTTGCACAATGCATGACGACGAGGCCGTTCAGTCACGCAAAGTTACAGGAGACGAACGCGACAGTGAGTGCGCGCGCACGCACGCACGGCGAGGCTGCTTCTCGTGCGCAGATAGCTGCCTGCCTGGTTTCCGCTCTTATCTCACAGAACTCACCCACTGGGCGGAGGGAACGCACCCAGGCTGGGCGGGGATACGGCGGCCATATGCGGGCTCCTGCAGGATTTTAAGCTCCAGGAAAACAAACACTGCGCAGCTGAACGATGACAAATGCTTTCATGGAATGAATGAAATGGATCAGCACGTCTGGACAGAATTAACTGTTTATTGTCCCGGGAATAAACTTCAGACATTCATGTAGTCATGTAGCCATGACTGAGCTGGAAGTGTTTCATAAACGGACTTAGACGTTTTGTCCAGAATGAACACATCAGTTATTACAAAAATACAACAATAATTCGTAACTTTTCAAAGTGCATGTCAATTGTTGCCTTTAGGTACCGTCTTAAATATGATAAGGTTGACATCTTGTGGTTAAAATCGGGCATTACAGTTTTCTGGTCATTTTAACTTTTCTTTGCTCTTCTGATCCTATTCTGTTCGTCTGTGGGTGTTTTTGATTTATTGTCAGAGTCTGAAATCAGCAGCAGTTTTTAACCTTAAAAGTTATGATTAATGATCAATTTTTGAATAAAAAGAAAATTATACAAAAAAAATAGGCTCTCTCCTCCCAAAATTCAGATTACGTTTTCTTTTTTTAGTCGATACCGGTGATGGTGTGTGTGCGTGTATGTGTGTGTGTGTGTGTGTGTCCTGTGCCTTCAGTTTAAGTAGGAGACAGATATACATACTGTACATACATATAAATGGTTGTGACTTAGAAGATTTTGATATTTTATTCTCTTTACAAACCCACCTATGACACCATTTTGCATTAAATCTAGTTATTATTTGATGGCTTAGTATTACTCAGAAAAATGGAGCAAATTCAGCAATATTTGTCTTCTTCTTTGAGTATTTGTATCACTGAAAGGAGCAGAGGAGAAAGGTGTTGAATGAGACGTCCACTCTGAACAAGATGAAATCCAGGATCAATACTTTGCTCTGTTTGTGTGACAGTGGCAGAGGTTTTTTTTCCAACCAGGCTTACAGATGTGGTTTTAATCTACGGTCATGAGATGATGGGGAGAGAGAGCAGGGGAGGAGAGAAAGAGGAGCAGACACAATTACAGACAGGATGTTGAACAAAAACTGAGGGGTTAGTGGGGCCAGTCAGCAGGTCAGAGTGGAGGTTAGAGCGGTCTGCTAGTTTCTCCAGTAGTTTGGAGCTTGGTATGCTAAACGGCTGGCTTTTCTGCAGCAGTCAGGGTCTGAGGAAATCCTCATCTCCTAGGGACCATTTCATATGTGAGTTAAAGGACTGACCCTGATCAAAGGTTGCTCCAAGATCCCCCCCAGATAGAGCCTAAAGAAATACCATCCAGAGAACTGATGTGATCAGCTAATCTATTCCTGGAGAGACTGGAAACAAACATAATGACCTCATTTTTGTCTCAATTAAACAGTAAATTTGAGGTCCTCTAAGACTTTATGTCTTTAAGACAAGCTTGGAGCTTCGTTAACTGTCTCCTGCTGCTGAATGATGTTTCCTAAGGGAAGCAGGTAAAAAGTGAAAAGAATTGTTCCAAGTACAGAACCATGTGGAACTCCATGACTCAAGACTCAAAGCGTTATTGTCATATGGACAGTAAAGAAATGCGTTTTCCTGTACAATGAACATTTCAGTCTACTATATTATTATTATTTGTAGTGATTCTGCAATAAAACGAATGTATTCCTGAAAAAAGTGAAAAGAATGAGACATCGTCACGTGATTTCCTGTCGTCGTTTCCTGCCCCCCAAGACACTCTTAGCCACAATGACCGAAGCACAAACCTTTCATGAACAGTTTTACTCCTTTACATACCTTTAGTTTAAAAGACTTTTTCCTGTTGCTGACAGATAACTAAGGAGTGTTGTAACCGCTGTCCTGCACGTAAGCTTTAGCCGGGACTGTGGAGGAAGAGGAATCGTCATAAACATGAGCAAACTGGAACATATATCCCTCCAATCCCAGTGACATGCTCCAGTCTCTGTAACAGGAGGACACTGAGGTCCAACAGTACCAGTGTGGAATCCAGTTTATTGTCTGAAGCTCTGAGAAGATCGTTACTAACTTTAACGAGTGTCGTTTCCGGTTGTGCTGAGCTCTAAAACCTGCTTGAAACATCTCAAACAGACTTTTCCAGTAACTGAGTCCCCACCAACTTCCCCTGAACCTTAGCTAAACTGTAGTGGTTTAGAGATAAAAGCAAGGTCAGATAAAAGCCTACAGTCTGCTAATGCGTCTGGATCAAGAGATGGTTTTTAAATGACACTTTGAGTTTTATAACCTTGGAAGTCATGTGTAGTGTGTATATGTTTATTTACATTTAGTAATTCATCATTACAATTATTTTAGATGATAATTAAGTTATGACGTAAACTCCTTGAGCTACCGTTACTTCATACCTTACCCTAAAAGTGTTTGTTGCCCACTCTGGGTATGGACTTTCCAAAGTAGCCTTCTGAGTTAGGTGCTTTTAATCCATTTGGAGGTTAATGTCTAGAAGACCATACTGTCTCTCAAACTCAAATGACATATTTTTGAGATTTGTCTCTTTTATTTAAAGCTTTAGTCCAGATTTAGGGTTAGGGTTTTCATCTCGACTTTTATTGTCCAAATATTCCCTTTATTTTTGGAGGTTGTACAGCCTTGAGCGGCGCTGGGTTCTGCGCATGCGCCGTGTGCGAGCACTGCGGAGGACGCTGCAGCTGGCTGCGCTCTGGAAGAATGTGCGTGTTCCAGAAATGAGTGCAGACCGAGCGGAACCCCCTGGCTGTGTTTAAAACCCGTGTTTCTGGCTTCTGTCCGTGTCATTTAGTGTGTCTTTGAGTCATGGCTCTTGAGGACTGAAGGTCACCGATGACGTCGCCCCCGCTGCTGCTATGGCCTCTCTAAGCGTCGCCTCGGCGGCGCCGAGCGTCGACAAGCGCTGGAAGTCCTTCTCGCTGCTGTTCTACCGCGCCGTCCGAGATCTGAAGCCGGTGTGGATGCTGGAGGAAATGCGGACGATGGAGACGTTTTACCAGGATGATGACCTAAAGCAGAGGACTTACACCCCGTCGGAAGCGCTTCTTTACGCGATAGTTCACGACCACCAGCCGTACGCGCGGTTCCTCCTCGGCCGGTACCCAGAGGAGGCGTTAGCGAAGCCCAGCGAGCGTTTCTGGTGCTGCCCGTCCTCCGCCCCTCACCTCGCCATGGCTGTCCGCTATGACAGGCACTGCATTCTCAGGCTTATTTTACACGAAAGTCGCACGCACCCCGGGTGTCTTCACCCGGAAGACTTCCGGACGCTGTTGCACCTCGCCTGCGAGCTGCAGCGGCCCGAGGCGGTCATCATTCTCCTGGGAAGCGGAGCCTCCCCGCAGGCTTTGGACCAGAACGGCTCGACCCCGCTGGACGTCACTCTGGAAAAGCTCCGAGAGACGAGCAGTGGTTTGGCAACGCAGTGCCTGGACATTCTACTCATGTTCACGCCGAAGGTCTGCTTTAAAATGAGGGCAGCGCTGGAGGCAGAGCCGGGACTGTGGAGGAAGCTGCTGGGGGAGAACACCTTTAGTTTCCTGGCCAAGAAAAGCCCGGCGCCGCTGGTTCTCATCGCCATGCAGACTGTTGTGAGGCAGCTGAGCCCTGCGAGCATCCTGGACAGCCTCCAGGAGCTGCCCATCCCCACCTCTCTGAAGCCGCCGGGCCTGCCGGTGGCCCGACGGGCGAGGCAGGACGACCTGCTGTAGGACTGGGTTGGTGCATCAGAGGTTCTGATATTTAACACAGGGTGGTTTTATTGTACACTGTAGCTTTACATGGCAATTCCAGGGCTGCGAGTCTGATAGTTTCTTTCTCACTTAACACAACTTTTATTTATTTTTTATGTTATTTACTTCCTTGGGTGTTGGGTGGACGAAGTCATTAATCCTGACTGCTGACTTAACTTTCTCTTTCAGATGAGATGTACTCTTGATATGCCATGTATCTGTCTACGGTACCAGGCAGTAACATTTTAGATTCATTTTATTTAGCACGCTTTGGTGGAAAATGCTGCTGTACTAATGAACTCACACAGGTCTGCGCTGACTTCAGCAGTGACGTCTGACCGTGTTAACAAACTGCTTTCCCCTCCTGTTTGGATGATGACTGGAAATAATAAAATACTTGGAAATAATGTACATGACCACGTGACCATTTTGAGCTTATATTTAATGGATGTTCACATAAACTGTAATTCCAGGGTTTTTTTATGCTCTTTCAGAGCGTAAAAGCTCAGCGTTTTTAAACAACCTTTTTGTTAACATCTTTGCAGAGCGGTTAAGGAGAAATGTAGTCATTCCAGTTTGTGCTAAGGCCCATTGCCAGGTTAACTGAAATAAACTGATTAAACTGGTCTTCAACAATCCTGACAACTCTATCAAAAACATGCTGTGTGTCACAATAGTAGAGCTCCAGTAAACTCTTTCAGAGCTTTTAAAAATGCTATTTCATCTTGGCTACAGCCAGTTAGCATATACTGTTGTTTTTGTCACTAATAGTTAAATATAGCCATTGAGGTCATAAAGTATAGGAAGTACAACATTTAATCCCCTAAAGACATCTCTTAAACAAATAACAGTTCCTGCAGAGTAAACTTGCAGGATGGTATTTCCAGTAAAAAGAACCTCTGATGTTTATATTTATCATCTCTGGAGGACTTCCTGTGTCTTGCATATGCTCAAAATATTTGCCCAGCCATTAGAGTCAATAAAGATCAACTAGCTTATTGGTGATATTTGAATTAATGCTAACTGTTAATTCAGTGTTTATTAACACCGGTTTAACTGGGTCTTTGAATTCATAGCTAAAAGTAAAACTTTGCATGGTGTGTTGAGCATATTTAACAGGAAGCTAAAGAGACGTTCTGCCACTTGTATTTTAGAGAAATGAAAATTGTAATCTTAAAATAAATCTTTAGCACATATGTATGCGTCATTTAAGTAACACCAGAGGCCTGAATGGAACATCCTCACATTTTCAGTTTCTGTGAGGAATAAAAATTCCATTTGTTTGGAAGTCATGTAGTTCAGAGCAGTCCGGGGCTGAGTCCCATTTCTATCTCAGTTCTCTGTGACTTAATTTAACAAATGCCAATCTGTGGCCATTAGAGCCTCCCAATATGAAAACATCCTTTATGAAAAGAGGAAAGTTCCACAAAGTCATGTCAGGTCGTTTAAAATGTCTGACGTAATAGAGAGATTGGACTTTTCGCTCATTCATCCCAGTATTTAGGAGATTCACCTTTGAACCTTCAGTCAGAAGTTTGCACCATGATTCAAACTGGAATCGATGTGTGAAAACTCATGTGCACTGGTTCATCCTCTGATTTATGAGGTAAACTGTTGAGTTTCCAGTTTGGATTCATTTTACTGTGGGTTTGGCATCTAGGTTATTTTGTTTTACAGTTTAAATGTGGGAATTTGTTGCTCATTATGTCATAATTCCTCGTGACTTATGTTGTATTTATATTGTGGTTTGTTTGTTTGTTTCCTTCATGTTTGGCTTTGTGTGCCCCCCCTGCACCTTTACCTACTCTACCTGGTCACTATCACCAGTTCAGTCTCACCTCTTTTCTTTTGTTTTGTTTTTTCCACCAATCACTTCTCACCATGTCAATATATGACTTGAAACTGATGCCTAATTGGTCTGCATCAGGGGTCAAACTGACCCCTCATGATTGTCAATTATGCTGACATCAGTACTTGATTAATCATGCTCATTAGAGCAAAGAACCTTATTTTTTGTGTTGAATTTGGAGTCTCTCACATTGCTTAAGACACACCTTAAAGGAGAGTTTTCTCTTTGTCATTTTCCATGAAGGCAGCTGGGATAGGCTCCAGCAGACCCCTGCAACCCAAAGTTGGATAAAGCAGGCACAGAAAATGGATGGATGGATTTTCCATGAAGGTTAAACTTTGCTTTGTTAATTCTTTGGTCCAACTGAGTCACTAGTCACTAAAAAAGTTGCTGGTAAAAGTTGATATAATTTCATCGACTCATTGTAAACCTGATTTAATGTTTAATCTAATCATGGAGCAATAATACACATGTGGCACAGTCACAAACACGTGTTCCTCTATGTGGCCAGCAGGGGGAGGTGTCCTCCAACATTTAACTCGCCTCGCTACTGTTGTCTCCAACAAGTATATATATATATATATATATATATATATATATATATATATATATATAAAACATAATTATGACTTTATAAGTATTATATATATATATATATATATATATATATATATATATAAAAATGCTGGACACATTACTCAGAGATTTTGGTCCATATTGACCTGTTAGCATAACAGAGCTGCTGCAGGATTGTCCACTGCTCATCCATGATGCAAGTCTTCCATTCCAGCACAGTAAAAGGTCGTCTACCTCATTGTGAAGCCTTTTAAGTGCCGTGAACTCATTGTTATATTCGAGAAATCAGTTTGAGATGACCATGGTCAGGCTTTTAAACAGCGCTCAGCTGGTAGCTGGGGGCCCAACGTGCGCGAAGAAAATACCTCCTGCACCATTACACTGCCACCACCACTCCACAAACCTTCAAGAGGATTGTGTGGGACAATCCCCATAGATCAGCAGTGTCCCATCCTCTAGATTTCAGCTGATTTAGCCATATCTAACATGCATAAATGAACTGAGCTGTTCCCGTGCGATCGGCTGTTTCCATATTTGTGTCAACGATCTGATAGCTAGTCTTGTGACATCAGTTTGTCTCCTGCATTGCTGGCAGGCCTGAAGAATTCCCGGAAAGAAAAATAAACCCAATCAAGCAGATGTAAAACAAAAACAGAGTTCAAGCTGGGCGGTCACGCCAGTTTTTCTGATCCCTCTCTTGGCATCAGCAACACCCCCTTAGATCTACCTGTAACTCTTAGCTCTCTGGTTTAACCCAGATCCCAAACCTGCCATGTCACTACAGGGGTGCACCAGGGGTCTTCCCACGGAACCCCTTTGTTTACCTCCCTTCCCTTGATGCTATCTTCTGTAAACACATCAATTTCCACTGTTTCGAGGATGACACACAGCCTTATCCCTACAATCCTTACAGAATTCAAATTCTTGTTCTCCACTAATTTCCTCAAAGCAACTTTGACAAAACAGAAATCCTGCTCACTGGCACAAAATCATCCCTCTCCAGGAAAAGATGCCCTGAATTTCATGCCAAGAGTGTGTTTGTTGTCCTTGACAGTGCACTCTCATTCCGGTCCCGCATCAGTAACTTTACATTGTCTGCATAGTTACCAGACAGAAACTGGTCCACCCAACGGACAAGACACCAAGACACAAACACAGCAGTGTTGTCTCTGCTGTTCAGTGTCAGGAGGAATGCAAAGAACCGGACGTTGGGGAAACAAAACAGCCCTCCGTAAACGAAGGCCCAACACAGACGTGCCACCGCTCCGGTGGAAAGACGAAAGGACGGAACTGTGATCTCACAACACTGCTCTCCCGACCTGGAATATTTCTTTATTAACTGCAAACCATTCTGCTCTCCACGTGAGTTTGCCTCATTCATTCTGGCCGCCGTTTACATCCCGCCCAGCGCGGACATGCACGGAGCTCAGCGTGCACTCGTGGACCAGATTCCGAGTGTGGAGCGAACTTTCCCGGACTCCTTACTTTCTATCCTTGGGGATTTTAACAAAGGAAACCTGAGCCAGGAACTACCAAAGTACAGACAGTCTATTAAATGCCCGACGCGAGAGCAGAACACGCTGGATCGCTGCTACACCACCGTTAGCGGCGCGTACAGGGCTGTGTCTCGCGCCGCACTCGGCTTCTCAGATCACATCACGGTGCACCTCATCCCAGCGTACAAACAGAGGCTGAAGCTCTCCAAACCCGCTGTGAGGACGGAGGAAGTGGAGCAGCGAGGCTGTGGAGGAGCTACGCACGTGTTTGGACACGACAGACTGGGACGTGTTCAGGGCCGCCACAGGAAGTTTGGATGAGTACACAGACACGGTGACGTCATACATTCAGTTCTGTGAGGACAGCATTGTTCCGTCACGCACCAAGGTGACCTTCAATAACGACAAACCCTGGTTCACACCCAAACTGAGACGGTTAAGGCAACAGAAGGAGGCAGCATACAGGGCAGGAGACAGAGACAGCCACAGAGAGGCTAAGTGCAGGTTTAGCACAGAGGTTTCTGCTGCTAGATCAAAGTCCAAGCACGTCTGGAGCAACGGTTCTCTGCTAACCACTCTGCATCTGTATGGCAGCGCCTAAAACAGCTGACTAACTACAAACCAAAAGTCCCACGTTCTGCTGATGACCTCAAACTCACACCTGAGCCCCACCACCACTTCTGTCTCACACCCCTCCTCCATGCCATGCCCACCCTGGAACCATCTCCTCCCCACTGCCCTCTCAGTTTCGAAGGGCATGCTGCAGCTTTTCAGGAGGTAAAATCAAGTTGGAAAAACCATCTTTAAACAGAGGCGGTGGACTAGAGGTGATTCTACCGCCCACGTACACGCAGTCCTCCACTCTCTCCGTCAACAGTCCAAACGCTCACACGGAAGAGAGGGCGAAACGTCTTCAAGGAAACCTCGCAGTCCAGTTGCACACAGAGATCTAACTTTGGATTAATCACCTCGCTTCCTTTCCCACATACTGTACCTCCACCATCCTTGTTCACCCTCATCACTTCTGATCTCGAGTGTTATCACTTCCTTCTTCAGTCTGTAAGCATTCAGCTGCCCTGCTGCCTGACTCTGGGACTGATGATGTCATGATATCAGAAATATTGTCCCTCTTTTCACGCCCAGACCTAAAACTCACATCTTTAGGTTACAATTGCCTATTTAATATGTATTTTACAGTCCTTTTTATGCTGCTTTAAGTTAGTTTATTGTTCTTTATGTAGTTTGTAACGCTTGTGTTCTGAAATGACACTAAAAATTCCAAACTCCTTATCATGATGTTCACTTTGTTTAAGCAAATGTTTTTCACTTCCTCGTGTTAGCATCTGTCGTAAGGTCCCAAGGACTGATATGTGAAACAGTTTTTTTTTTTTTTTAGCACCTCCCAAATTCCACTATTTGATGTAAAAAGTGTCCCTCCGCTTGGTCACATCGCAGCACTAACGATGCAGGCGTGTCTGGTGTCGCGCAGCCTCCTTTTGCCTCTGATTGCGCTGGGCAGCATAATTGCTCAGGAGGACCCTGCACATTGTAACTGCGGGGCCCAGGCCCCTGGGGACGTTGTGGTAGGTTTAATCTGGCCGTTGCATGATAAAGTGAATGCTATTTATGATCGAGTTCAACCGGAACGCTTCACTTGCTCGTCGTAAGTACCAAAACTTCATCCACTATTTATGATGCATGTGTCCAGAGTTGCTGTCGCTTTATATAGACTTTGTTTTAGTGCAGCCTTTACCTCCACTCAAAGTGTTTTTAAACTAACTTATTTCATAATTTAATACAGAAAGTACTGTAAATTTGAGCAATGGTGAGCAATAATTACAAATGTATTGAATGGAAACAATGCAAAAAAAATAGACGAATGCTAGATATGCTGATATTAACATTCAAATACAGATTTAAAGGTTTTATTCTTTTCTGTAGCAGGTCTCACAAAGGTTAGTCATATCAGTTTTAGTTACTTATTTTTGATGTGAAAGACTTTTGAATGATTTAGTTTTTTGTTTGTATAGATTATCAAATATTTACTTTATTATAGATTAAATCTCTGTACACACACACATATTACAGTAGTCATTTTTGTTCCATTTTTAGCTTTGACCTAGAGTCGTTCATGACGTCCTTGGGTGCGATTCATGAAATCGAGGCGATAAACGCAGCTGGATTACTGCCAGGGGTGCGTCTTGGATATGTGATGTGTGACACGTGCTCACACGCCAGCAAAGCTCTGCAGAGTGTGGAGGACATGCTCTCGATACACCATTCCCCAACTGTCATGTGTGACTACGTCGACTTCAGGCCCAGGGTCAAGATCTTTCTGGGAGCGCTGCACTCTGAAGTCGCTATCACTCTGTCCAGACTGCTGAGCGTGTACATGATACCCCTGGTAAGTCACAAATACCTTTACTTAAAGGTATTTCATATTAAATAAAAAACTTTTATTTTTTTTAACACTAAAATATAATTATGATGCAGCTGTTCAGTACAGTATTGACCTCTTGAACTCAGTCAGTTCCCTTTCACCTGTGTGCGCAAAGTCCGAGTCGTCTTTTGAAGATAAAAAAAGTGCAACAAAGTAATCCTGTCAGGTGCTGTTCAGTCGTGATGAGCTGGTATTCGCAGACAAGATAACAAGTGGCTGCTGTACTGAGCAGAAACGAATGATTTGCAACACAAATCATGTTTACGTAAAGGCAGACTCGTTAAAACTGTAATGACTGTATTCATGCCAGGAGGAGACGAGTGTAGCCTGGTCTTAATTCAAATATTTCAAAAGAATTTGATATTGGAACTTGAATATCTCAATGCTGCTGCACTAGATTATAGTAAACTTAAATGTAAAGCTTAAACGTTTGTATAAGTAACCTTAAGCTACTGTGGACATTATCTTGACTCTATATTTGTGCTTTAGCGACTATCTGGGTCAGAAGGAAAATATTAGAATTTGGTAAATTAGGTACAGTAGTATCACTACCTAGTTAATGTGTGACTGTTTGTAATGAATTAAGATTAGATTTCCGTGTTAAATTTGAGCAGTAGACGTAGGTCAAAGCTGTACTATGGCTCAACATTTTTGAATTTCTCTTTGTGTAATTTCTGCGTATTTAACCGTGTTTGTATATTTCCTCATTTCCAGGTGAGCAGCGCTTCAACTTCACCAGAACTGAGCGATAAGCTGCGCTACCCAGTTTTTTTGCGCACTATCCCCAGTGACAAACACGAGGCTAAAGCACTAGTGAAACTGATGAATCACTATGGCTGGAACTGGGTCGGACTTGTCTATGAGGATGGAGCATATGGAAGAGGAGCTTTCGAGAGCTTTCTAAATGATGTTGCGGACAGTAATGTGTGCTTGGCCTACCAGGAGATGCTTCCTAGTTATGAAGATTCAGTTTCTTTGAAACATATCAGGCGCGTTAGCCAGCGGATTATTTCATCCAGCGCCCAGGTGGTGGTGCTGATCCTCAGGGCCAAACTGGTGAAGGCACTCTTTAAGGAAATGATCAGGACAAACACAACAAGGACATGGATCGCCAGTGTTCCCTGGTCCCAGAGTTCACTGGTATCCAAGATGAAGGGCATTAACATGGTGGGAGACATTTTGGGGCTGACTTTTATTTCACATAAGAGTCAGCCATTTGACAATTATCTCGCAAATCTCACAGTAACGCCAGGAGGGTACAACAACTTCATTGAAGATTACAAGAACCTGAGATTCAACTGCACCCCAGAATGCTTCTCTAATGAGCCCCCACCCCACTGCCCCCCACCTCAGCTCTTGAAATTCAAATCTGCCAATGCATGCAATTTGTTGGATCCCCAAGACCAGAATGATGACTATCTTGTAAATTCTCTGGGTACAAGCAAGGCTCTGGCTACCAGAGAGGCAGTATGGGCCGTGGCATACGCTCTTCAGAAGCTGCTGAAGTGCAACAGCTCCGTGTGTCTGGGAGAAACGAACTTCCCACCTTGGAAGGTGAATCCCTTTACATACAATCCTTTATTTATTTTATGGCGACCAAATTCTAATGAATTGACATCTGTCTATCGCTTCACAGCTTCTCAAAGAACTGAAGAAGGTTCGGTTCGACTTTGAGAACCAGACTTTATTCTTTGACCAGAACGGCGATTTTGTCACTGGCTATGATGTGATCCGGTGGGAAGTGGATGGAAACCACAGGCGCTATCAGAAGATTGGAAAATACACTGTCCTTGACAAGCGAATAAAGCTCACCGTCCAAAATGCCACCTGGATTTCAACAGGAAACACCACGGTAAAAACCATTCAGTCAAGTCGGAGGTACAGCTATCCAGCCCCCTCCAGTGCTCGAGGGCCTGATTCAGGCTGGCTTTTGTGTCCTCCCTTTTACCAAGGGAAGAAGGGACGAAGGTGGAAAGAACTGCCTATCAGGCCTCCGAGGACTGGAGCGGACTGGATATGTGCAGTACACCCCTGTATAATGTTTAATAGAGGGGCTTGGCAGCTGACAGTTATATCTAGTTACTATATACACATTGGCATGTATTTAAGCAATAATGCCACTCTAACCATTAATATGACCTTCAGCTTTTCACAGAGTGCATTGACATTTCTTTGTCACCCTGATGTTTCTGGGTTCTCTTGTTTTGCCCCCTCAGCCCCCTCAGTCTCGATGTTCAGAGAGTTGCCCTCCAGGCTCGATAAAGAAGATTCTGAACGTATCCTGTTGTTACGCTTGCACTCCATGTCCTGAGGGGACATATTCGGATAAATGGGGTATGTCCCTTTTATATACTGACGCTCTGTTTGATTTTTCTGTCCGTTCCCCACCCTCCCATCATTGGTGTCACTCGAACACAAGGGGTAGAATGGCATTGTAGTTTTTTTTAACATGTCAGAATGAATTGGGACATATTCAAATCAACTCGGGATGACAGGGATCCTTTAACTCCTGTAACTCTGTTCCTTCCCCCTAACAGATCTTGCTGACTGTAAAAAGTGCCCTAACGGAACATGGTCCCTTCATGGCTGGAATCACTGTGAGTCAAGATGGGAGTCCTACCTCAAATGGAGCGATCCTTATCCCATCACCCTGACAACAGCTGCGGCCTTTGGGATCTTACTTTTGATTGCCATCTTAATAATCTTCTTAGCGCACAGGGACTCTCCACCAATGAAACGAGCCGAGGTTAGGTTGTCTTGTGTGATGATGGTTGGTCTGACAGTGAGTTTTGCGAGTGTCATTTGCTTCATGGGTAAGCCCACAGTGTATCAGTGTTGTGCACGGCAGCTGATGTATGCCGTGGGCTTTACCCTGTGCGTGTCCTGCATTCTAGTCAAGGCCTTCCGTATCTTCCTGGCCTTTCTTCCCTTTGGACAGATGACAAACAGGCAACTACACAAACTTTACAACCCCCCTGTGCTTATCACCATCATGACTGCTCTACAAGTGATCATCTGTCTTCTGTGGATGATCTTTGACGCTCCCTTCGTTGAAGGCAGTCCTCCATCCCCAGAAAGTATGAAGAAAATACTGCAGTGTTGCGAAGGTGCCACATACGTTGGTTACGGAATCATGTTAGGTTACATAGGTCTGTTAGCATTTATTGGTTTCCTCTTGGCCTTCAAAAGTCGCAAAATTCCCCATGAATTCAGCGAAACAGGCTACATTATTTTCAGCATGCTGATATATTTGTTTGTGTGGGTGTGTTTCATCCCTATTTACATCACCAAGAGCGAAGAAGGAACTGCCGTGCAGGCTTCTGCTATCCTTGTGTCAACCTATGGCATTATCTTCTGTCATTTTTTACCCAAGTGCTATGAAGCGCTTCGAAAGATAAAAACTGACTCGCTGGACACGGTTTTAAACAGGAACTTAAGTCTTACATCAGAATCGACAACAGACACATTTGACCCGAGAATGACCATATGCTCACAAAAGACGGACAGGTTTTCAATATCAAGTACAACAACTATATTGAGGAGCTCAGAGTACATCAGCGAGGACTCAGATTTAACCCTAACACCAGTGGCACGAGAAGAATTTAAGGCCTATCTTTTCTGTAATAAGGAGGGGACAAAACTCACAAAGAGAAGGAGTATATCTCTCTGAATTCCTTTTGTCATCATAAATCACTTTTCTGTGCTTGTTTTCATTCTCCTTTTGCACTTTAAAGTTGCACGCTGCACCTAAAGTATGAATTAATTATGAAAGCGATCAATCTGGTAGTTTTTTTTCTGACATCTGCAAACACCGTCTGATCAAGGCAACACCAAAGTAAGAAGTGGAAAGAAACCAATAACAACAAAATCTACATAATTGCTTCATTAGGTGGTGACTGACCAGCCCCTACGTACATAAACGACTAGCTTCAAACATAATACCTAAAGAGTCATGAATGTATAGAAGGAAATAACAACAGGAAATAATTCACTGTGAAAAGCTGTATACTGTTTTCCTTTCCATTTAACCGAGGCTGCATTTTTCCCATGTTGTGTAAGCCTGAGAGAAATCACTAGAAAAACAGGAATAGCACAGCACTGATCCCATTCGCAGGCATTAGCAAGTTGTCATGCTGATAATACAGAAGCCTTGGCCTTGTACACCCACAGGCAGGTTAACCTTACTGATCCAGACACTAAGAAAAACATCTTCTGTTGCTCTGTCTTCTCAAACACAGTTTACTGAGCGATTATCAGCATTACCAGAACCAGACAAACACCTCCTTATTAACGGTCACAGTATCAAAGGTTTATTTTATTTGTTTCCAACTTCCCCAATTTGCAATGCAACTACTGTGAACAACAGTACGGTTTCATTTTTCCTGCTTGATTTAGCTAAGCAGACTGAGGATCTCGATCACAGACCATTTATATCGAACAGAAAATCAGTATTGAGAGGTTCACACCCCAGTATTCATCATCTTGAGCTCCAGCTGCTGTTTCTGTGACGCACCTGTGCGTCTGTGTCAAGGATTACCCAAATACTTTAAGAGAGTTAGTGGCTCATTTATATTACTGCTCTTAAAAACAACATGCACAACTTTGAAATTGTGGAATTCATTGTACTTGTAATATAATCGGCTCTTTAACTGTAACTGTAACTGTACAAACAAAAAATATAATAACCTTGAGAATTGTGACATATATCTGAAGATTATGGTCATAATAATAAACTGTATATTGTCTTTTTTCAACTTAAACTAGACTTTGAAAAACACAAGCACTCATATTAGTCATAATTTACAAAATCATTATTCATTAAGTCTTAATTTATTTATTAGAAAAATCATAATTTACTAATATAATAATAATCATAGTACTATATAAATTAAATATTTCTTTGGATTAATAAAACCTTAACATGACTAATGATAAAAATGTTTGCCAAGAAAAATTATAATGCACATGGTAATTCTTTTTTTGGATTAGTAATTTATTATTTTAATAAATGTACAATAGTAATTTATTCAAATTATTTTATTTTACTACCTGCCTCATGTTTTCACTATGAGCTGCACATGCTAACCACTATGCCTGACACCAAAACCCCACACTTTGTGTGTGTGTGTGTGTGTGTGTGTGTGTGTGTGTGAGACAGAGAGAGAGGAAGAGTTGTGTAAATCCTTTGTAGGGAGTTCCAAAATACCCATTTCATTAACAAAGCAAGGGCATTTCTGGGAAGTGGGGAGATTTTAGTTACTCTTCGCAAATTCATAGGGTAAAGTGAAGGGTAAAGTTTTTAGTTTTACGGTTTAATGTTAGAATTTAGGTTAAGGCTAGAGTTATGATTTGAGGGTTAAGTTAACCAGGGCTGGGTAATGCATTGTGTCCTCACAAAGATAGATGTACAAATGTCTTATTTGACATACACGGAACAGAATAACTGTTCTGTTATTCGATGATCAGACTATGTTGTATAATTCTATGGCATATATTACTCCCAGGAGGTGTCAAGTCAGTCATTTCAACTGTTTACCTCCGGAGGAAATCTATTATTTTCACATGTCAACAGCAGAGCGGAGGATTAACGCAGCACCTGGCAAAGTTGGCTCTGAATAAACTGATCAGCTTAAAGTCTTAGGAGCGTGTGTTTGTACGTGTACACTCACACAGACTGTTTGTACATGCGTGTCTATGTGCTCATTCATTTAACACTACCATCTGTGCAGGCTGAAGGAGACACAGGCAAGAATTCCTCCAATCCTCCAATCTGTCTTATCCTCCCAACTAGCCTAGGAAGGCAGCTCCTTCAACAAACAGGTGACAGGTATCTTCTATGCAAAGACCTATGGATTTATACCTTGGCTTTATCTTTTTGTCCTAGTTTACTTATTTATTTTTCTTAAGAACGATATTATTTTGAAATTTCTGAAAGTTTTTTGAGCTTAAAAATGGGCTGCTCTCCATCCAAAGGAAAGTTATTTTCAAAGCCAGAAAATCCTGGACCCCCAGGGACTTCGTCAGCTGAGGCGCCACAGGAAGTAACTCGTTCTGGCGATGCAGCGAAGAGCATAGATTTGACGACTGACGACAAAGAAAACAAATTACCGCCACTGACTGAAGAACAAGCTACAGTCGAGGATAGATGTCCTCAGCTGACCTCCGACACGACAGCTGATCAAAGTCCAGATGACAGTAAAGAGAAGCAGGTTACCGTGACAACCCAAGAACCAGCTGATGGAGCGGTACAAACTGCTGGGAGTAAAAATAGCAAGAAAAGAAAGAGGAATAAAAGCAAGAAAAGGTTGTCGGAAAAGCAAAGGTTTGCTATCAGTCGAGTAAAGTTGGACTTCCCCCCACAGACGGTAAGGGCTCACCAGGCAGCTTATGCCTATCTGAATCCAAACATCTCTAAATATGAAACTCTTTTGGGCCTGCTGGACCAAGCTGCGCAGACGCAGCTGTCCCTTCAGCCCATGATGTCTGCTCTGGTGCTGCGATTTGAAGAGATCAACCAGGCTCTGGAAGAGCTGGCTGAGGAAGGAGACCTCATGATGAAAGAATATGGAGACTATATGGCCTTGCCTTCTGGGATGATGGGACCAGTTATGCAAATCAAGCACAACATGGGCACGGCCAGAGCACCTGATCCACCTCCTGATCTTTTACAGCAACTGCTCCAGCATTCAGTGGAAAAAATGAGGCTTGTAGGAAGCTCAGTCCAAGAACTGGGCGACACCACCCTTGAGGATGCGGTTGAGTACTACGCTTCCCTTTCAAAAGTGCTCTTTGAGAAGCTGCAGGCCAAACGAAAGGCAGAACAGAGGTTGTCTCGAGTGTTGGCACGTATAGAGGGCGCTGCCATGAGGAAATTTAACCCTGAAGATTCAGCATTGCACAGTGAGGATAGTGGCATTGGCGGAGAAAATGAGAGTCTCCCAGGGTCTGAGAGGCACCGCCACCGAGGGAGCGCTGGATCCAGTAGTTGCGGTTCTGGAGTCATCATACGTGGTGCAGATGATAGCCCGCCCTGCAACTCAGCTAATCTCACTGGATGTAATGTACATGACGGAGAGGATGAAGAAGCAGAGGATGAGGATGATGATGACGAATATGAGGATTTAGAACACGATTTGCCCATAAGGAATAGATCAAACTCTTCCCCTCCAGATCCAAGTCATTCCTTTCTCTATTTGCTAGCTAATTACCAGAAAGATCTGGAGCCAACGCTCAAACGACCTCTCACTGCAGCCAACCCGAAACGCTCTTCACCCACTTGTGCAAACACCAAAGTGGAGTTATACAGTAGCAAGAGGGACTTGGATAGGCAAATGCAAAAGATACAAACCCAAGGTTATAAAGAGCCAGCAGGACCTGAGTATGACCCTCATAAACCTGTATTTAGACGGTACTCATTGAGTGGTTCCCAAAAAGACCTCTCCCAGGAAAATCACTCATTACGTACCTTGCCAAATATATGTCCCCAACCTCCCAAGAGCACATCTGTACGAAGGCTAATAACGACTTTTAGCCAAGGGGTTGATGACAGACCAGGGCAAAACCTTGCTAAAACTCTGCCTCACATCAAGACCTCCAGGAAATGTGGACTTGTTTTGTTATCTGACGCAGGAAAAAGTAATGAGAGGACTTCAATCATCAATGGAAACAATAACAGTAATGGCTGGCCAGACAGCAAGGAGGACATAGATGCAGAAAATCTACCACCGCCACCTCCTGAGGTTCTGATGGACGATTCTTTCCAGGCAACTGAGGCCACTCAAGGAAATGAAGGAACGCTAAAGGAAAATTCTGGTTGGAGTCCGCCGATTATAATTCAAAACAACAGAATCTCCCAGCGTCTGAAAGCGTCAGTGCAGAATGTGGAAGTGCTGCCAAACCATCCAAGCGTGCAACAGAGGCCGATCACTATCTTGCCTGCCTGTCCTGTCAGACAGGATGCTGGTTTGGGAGAAAATCAAGACAAGAAGGAATTTTATGAGGATGAGCTTTCCTACAGTAACCTGCCTATAACTGCACCACCTGTCTCCAGAGTCCGTCTCCCACCATCTTGTCCCTCTGTTTGCCACAGATTTCCAAGCCCTCCCACGTTCAGACCCCAGAACTCATCTCGCCCGGGTTCGCCAAGATACGTGGAACGTGCCACCCTTAACAATGTTGAAGTGATCGTTCCGTCCGTGTCCTTTAATGCTGCCCGCTCCGTCTTCTGTGGCAAAGAATCGCAGAACTCTCAGTCCTCAGGAGTTCGGGGCAGGTTTCTTGTTCGAAGGTCAAGCAATTCTACCCGGCGCACCCAATCAGAACAAAGGCCTTGTATGACTTCCAGTTCAGAATTTACTAAAGATGACATTACAGCTGTTAGCCGGGTTCTGCCAATTACTGGTTCTGCCAATGCAGAATAAAGGCATTGATTTGGTTGTCACTTGCTACTGAAAGATTGTTTTATACCTCTTACTAATACTGTTATCTTGGGCTGAACAGAATATTTAAATTTTAAACTAAATAAAGTGAAGATCTAGCCTTACTTTTGATTTTTGTAGTTTTGATAGACCTGTATTTTGTGTATAAGACTGTCACATCAATGATGATCCTGAAACTAAAGCTATACTCACGGTATTTTTAGGCTAAAGTTGATCCTGTGAACCAACTTGTTGGTTACCACTTGTTGGTACCACTACAATATTTCCTTTTATTGTTATTCTTTTATGCTTAAGTTTTAATACAGTGGTCTTCTGAACTGCGTTTTTTTGTTTATTTGGTTTTTTTTGGGGGGGGTGTTCAGTTACTTTTTATTTACAATTCTCTCTTTTTTTAAACAATTTGGTAATTATGTGACCAAATGTGTGGTTTGCAGATTAGATGAACTGGCGCGTTTCTCCCAGTAAAGGATTATTTTAAAAAATGCCAAATCCACCTTAAAGTTTTAATTCTTGCATTTATAAAGGCGAAAGTGCATAGATTTTAACAAGTGGGCTGTGAGGGTAACGTGAGTTTGATTTTACTGTATTAGGTTTCTTATACTCTTGTGCCCCACTGAAATCTGCATTCCCAGTGCAGTCACACGTTCACCTGCTACCACCTTAATCCTACCTGTCTTCATCCAGATTAGATTAGCCCATTACCCTGTATAGTCCACTAATGCAATAAAACTCCCGTCCTTTCTTGCTCTCCTATAGGCCAAGCAGCCCTCGAATGACTGACGATAGCTCCCATTTGGACCAGCGTGCCCATGTCACAATACTTTGGAGCCCAGTTGTGATTATTCCGTGTTTGTAACGTTAAAATGGAGAAATGGATTAGACATTTTCTGTTTTTCTGCACTTAAATAGTGAATAAGGTTAAACAATTTTTGGTGTAAAGATAATGTTTTTATGGATAAATGTAATCTTTATTGTTGTTTATTGTTTAATGTTCTATCTATAATCAAAATGGTTTTATGTTAAAAGTTAATGTATGACATTGGTTACACCAGTAAGTGCTAAATGCGTACAACATCAATCTATCCATCTCCTAACTGCTTTTCCCTTACAGGATCTCGTAAGAGCCTGTCCCAGCTGTACACCCTGGACAACCTACATAATATAATTTTCCAATTATATTTGTAGCTCTTTAAACTTTTTATGTTTTCATTTCCTATTTTGTGAGTGTTTTAGTGTTTTCTTTGCTCTCTTTGTGATTTCTACCTCGATTGATTCCCCCCCCCCCCCAAAAAAAAACAAAATGTTCCCGACAACCAGATTTTATGTGCTTTCTGACACAAAATAATAAAATAAAATAAAATAAAATAACAGCTACCCATTTGCACAAAATTGCTGGGTGTGAAGATATTTTCACAAGGGCCCTCATAATAATTGGCATTCATTCATTCATTCAAGCTCTACAAAAGATATTTCAAATGAGGATTTGTGCATGCATTAGGCTACTTTCTTAAGTAGTTCTAAACAGTTCTAAACATTTGAGTGCTTACTTTTGTACATTTGACACAAGCAAAAGCATATACTTATGGAGGTTAACACATTCACTCCGGTACACCAATGATTGCATTGTGACCATTGAGTGTTTTGTGTTGTAAACATTGCAACACATTGACAAAAAATATAATATACATTGTCAAGCCTGGCATGTATTTGCATATAAAGGTAAATCGGATGTTTTGCATAGCTATACTCACACCTCTAAACTGTCTATAACATGCATCCGTGGTATTTTGTCACATTATATATATAGTCCTTCTGGACCGTTAGAATGCTAATGATCTAGGTGTTCACCTGAGAGTCGTTGGCAGGGTTGTTGGCCTCGCCCTGCTAACAGAGATCAAACTATGGAATACACTTTTAAAAAGTCATTGTTCACATCAGTAATCACAATAAAATACTCTCATTAAATGGCACCCACACAGACAGAAAGCAACAGAAGACATTTTTTCAGGAACTGCTTGATTGTGATGTAATTATATTTAGATGGTTCCCAAAAAATATAACTAGCAAAAGTTGTGCTTTAGTTAGAGCCAGAGCCTCTACTTGAACCCAATTATACATCTCTGTAAGGAACTGAAAACACTCTGTTTCAAACTTCATGGAAGGATTGCAGAAAAGAATATCCCAAAATCCAGATGCTTGTGGCATTTTTTTTTTTTTCGTGCAAAAATTTCCAACATTCTGTTTGTGTTTTGTCATTGTGATGAATTGGGTGTAGACTAATGAGAAAATATTTGTTTTTTGGGGTCACAACTTTGCTTAACAAAATAAAAGTGAAAAAATGTGAAAGGGTTATACTAAATAAATTATACATCATTTTGGATAATATAAAAACTCAAAAAAATGTTCATGAAGGGTGCTGACCAGATCAATTTTATTATTACATTTGTAAATAATGACACACTGCCACCAGGTGTGCCCAACGCGGAAACACAAAAAACACATTAGTACGTGTTTTAATCGACGAGAGAGGGCGAATTTAAGGTTTTGTAAACGTAATTTCCTTCCGCGACAGAAGATGGCAGTAATGCGTTACAAAGCTGCGTGTCAACCACTTTAACCGGGAGGAAGAAGTTACGTAGGTAGCTACGTAAGCGTTGTTGTACGCGCTGAAGCAGAGTGTGAAGATGGCGGACGAAGAGGCCGAGTTGGACCGAAGTCCTGAGAAGGGAATCGGAGAAGCTGTCCCAGAACTTGGAGAACAGCTAAAAAAACTAGAAGTCGCGCTCAGACAAAGCAGCGAGTCTACGATTCAGTCTTCCGCTATATATTGCCAGGAGTTTTGCAGAGTGAGTTATTTCCTCTCGGATATTTGACCAATAAGCTAACCAGTTGTCAACGTCAATAACCTGATTCTATCCTGCATTGTTTTGAGAAATATTGTACTTCAAAGCTAAACGCAAAAGAGGGTGGGAGGATGACACTGGCCTAAAGCGTTATGACTAAGTAACTGCAGAAGTGCACAACCATTCCCCGCCCTGAACCCTCGCACACCTACTAGCAAGTCAGCACGTCATAGTTGATATTCTGTTTGCCAGTGAACCAGTTCTAGCACAACAACATAGGATGTTCTTGCTTTTGTTTAAAGTTGACAAATTGTATCTACAGACAGCAAAACGCCAGTTTTTAGCCTACGTGCGGGTCTACGTGGAAACGAAAACATTTCCCAGGCAGCAAAGTCGAAATTTGCTGGAGTGGAGAATGTTTTAATTAGTGTTTCTAATATGGTGGTGTTGTTCAAAAGAACCACTCCTCAAAGACACACAGCCAAGTTCCGATCCGAACATTGATCGCCATTGTGGTGGTGTTCATCTAGAGATTCCTTGAGGTAATGAAGGGGTGCTGGTGAGCGGAATGTCAATTCTGAGTTTGTGCAGCTCTTTTAGAAAACAACAGGTCTTATTTTTAACAGTAGGCTCGTCCCAGTTTCTGCCCTGCATACTTTCTATTCATGGGGGTCATGGCCTTAAAAATGTGTACATGCCACACTGCTGCATTTCCAAAACAATTGTTAAACTTCAGCTTGTCATCACATGTCCCATGCATAATTTGTTTTCTAACACTGCTAATGGTCCAGATGCTAAATGATTGACAATGGCGACATCATTAGCAAAGGATGTATGGTGGTTCTAGTCATTTAGGCCATGAGATCTTGGGTTTGATGGTGTGTCTTGTGTTCCTTTAAAGTCTTAGCCACAGTTATTGTGCACTTATACTAGGCAATCGTACCCTAAAGTCTAGATTATTTGGCTAGTGTGAGTGCGACTCACGTAGTGAGAACTACAGTGCTTGAGCATGGCTCACTTGCATGGCACAGCTGGGAGAGGTGTGTTTGAGCACGCTGTGCAAGTTGGTCACACATGAATGCAACACCACGTACGCAACCATGCGTCAGTCAGCGCGGTACGGAACAGCAGGCGCTAATGTTTGTGCATCATTGAAGAAGCAAGGCAGTGATTTCTTTGGGTGCTGGCTGAGTAAGGAACCCATCAAAAACGAGCTCCTTTTTGTGCCAACCACCAGTCTTGAACAACCTTTTGATAAAATGGCAGAAAATATCAGTCAGACCAGCAACCAGTTGGTCTGGGGAAGTGTGCTGTGCTCAAGCAGGGTACACTTGCGCTCACAGTAGCCAGATAATCCTGACTTTAGGAGGCAAATGCTTGGAAATGTGTTTTTTTGAAAACTATTGCCATGGATGTTCAGTAGGAGTGACAGCCTTCCTTTTCAATACTAACGCTTTAGTAGCAGTATTTGGCATTAAGGCAATAAAGTGGTTGAAAAGTACCATTTCATGAAGTAATGGTACTTTTTATCAAGCATTAGAAATTAGATTGTCCAAATTAAGTTAAGTTCCTGGATATGGGAATTTTGATATGAGCTGTATCCGTTTGTCTGTCGGTTTCCTGTTTAAACAGACCCTGTTGGAGTCTGCGGGTCGTTGGAGTATCGAGAAAGATCCGTTGCCGTTGGTGGAGATGTACAGAGTTGCTCTGCTGAGTTATGCCCAGGCCTCTTCTTGCCTCTCCCTTCAGTGTGAAAATGTTCCTCTTGTAGTTGAGAGACTTTCATTGTAAGTACCTTAAAAAATATGATTAATACCAGTTGCTATAATTTTCACCATGCCTTATGGCCCTCTGTGCTCCTGAGTATTTTTTTTTTTTTTTTGATTTTGACACACTTTTTTTTTTTTTTTTGTGAAATTACAGGAGTTTTGTGGAGCTTTTGCTCTCATTGAAGAAAAATGTCCCAGAAGCCTTATGGAGACAGCTCAAGTTATCTGTGCAGGTAGAGTTGAGCATTTATATTTGGTAAACAAGTTCACAGAATGTACGATAACAGAAACACATTTTTTTTTTACAAACTACGCCTGTTCATTGTTTTCTTTCATTTCCACATTTTATAAAACACGATTCCACAACTCTTGCTTTGTTTTGAAGTATACGTCCCTGTCGTGTGCAGTTTTCTTTTACCAAATTGCAAGAGAATGGAATCTCTCAGCTGTCCATCCTGGTTGGTTTATGTCAGTATGACGGCGTTTGGAACAGCCCGGTTCTGAGAGGCCTTCTGTCCAGTGAAAAGCTACCGACCGAACACGGTAGGCCAACAGTCTGCCTTTCAGATGCTTTTCAGTTGCTCATTTATATTATTTTTAACTGCCGTAGGTAAGGACACCATAGTAAATATATATATTTTTTGAAAGAATCAGGACAATTTGATTTTATGAAAGTGACTTTAACCATCATCAATTTGTGTGGAAGATGACGGTTTATCTCCATTTTCTTCATCAGCCTGTAGAAATCTGTTTGTAGGCTCTTCTCACACACACAATTCTAGTCCGTTGTGGTTATATATACCCTATAGAAATATTTCTCATCCGTCTTGCCAACGGATGGCTTCATATTCTTGACCGGTGCAGAAACTTGGAACGCTGAAAATATGTCCAAGTCTGAAGCTGCACTTTAATGAATAGTCTCCATTTCCTGTGCTTTCAGTTGAGAGGTTCCTGGTGCAGGAGGGTCCCGTCCTCCTGGGGATGAGAGTGAAGCAGTTAATGAGAGACAGTCAGACAGAGAAGGCTGCAGCACTGGCGAAGGCGTGCTCTCAGTGTCCGGCCTTCCAAGAGAAGACTTCTTTCAAGCAGCTGTACCTCGTTTGCCTTTGTGCTACCTCAGAGCGAGAACAGCTGATGGAAGCGGTACGTGCATTCGCACCCTTTGCAGCATGTCACAACTCACTGTGCTTTGCATTGTATTAGTTGAGACATACTTGAGAATATAGTGATGTTTTATTTTTTTTTAATTACCAAAGTCAGAATGTGTAACAATTTCCGTACCAGAATGAGGTCAGACTCCACTTTCCAAGCTGCAGCTTACCTCTGTCGAAAATGCTTGAGGCCTTAAAACAATTTGGAGTGTTCGGGTGAAAAGAAAACATTTTCTGTGTTTTTTGAATTTGGCTTTAAATATTGGCATGATGCTGTCTTTACTGAAGGCTGTTTAGGAGCACTCTCAGCTTATTGTCAACATTTATCTAAGCAGAACTTTTTTCTAGATTTGTGTATGAGAACTATTGTGTGATTTGCAGAGAAGTTTGCAATTGCCATGGTTTATTTAATAGCAAAATTGGTGGCTTGTTTTGCTGGCACAGAGATTGAAGAGCCGTGGTTAGTTTTGAGGAACAATTGTTATTGTTATGTTCACTCAAATAACGTTAGCTGTGCATCAGGCGTCTGATATTCATTGATTCTCGTGCACTGATTCAACTTTTATGTCCGTGCGCAGCTTTCAGAGGAGGACTGCCGTGATGCGTTAGAGATGATCTGCAATCTCGAGTCTGATGGTGATGAGAAGGCAGCTTTCAGCCTGTGCTCAGCCTTCTTAACCAGACAGCTTCTCCAAGGAGAGGCCTATTGTGCTTGGTAAGAAAACACAAACACTGACACGTCCTTACTGTATGTGTTCATTTACTTGCCTCTAACTTGCCAAAGGGACAGTAAAGAAACCAACTCCCCCTTTTCAGGGAACTCACTTTGTTTTGGAGCAAGTTGCTGAAACGTTTGGAGCCATCTGAGCTGGAATTTTTGGACCAGTGCCGTCAAATGTCCTTACTTTCTAAAACCGTGTGTCACATCTTGTTCCTGATCAAGGTCGTGCAGTCAGAGGTGGGTGAAAAGCTGCCATGGAGACTGTAAATGCAGAAAGTTCCTTTATTATCTCACTTTCCACAATGTTCACTTCTCTAGTTGCATGAGTAAGTCAGCGCCTGTCTCTGCGCGTGCTTAGTCATTCTGCACCTCTGAGTGGAAGTGGAGATGACAGCACTTATTTTTGCAGAAATGAAGAAAACCTTGCACATCCACATTTGGCGGTAGTCATTTCTGTACAGTTTTAATCCACATAATTACAGAGTCGTTCTTGCCAGTTGTTCTCTATATTGACATTGTTCCTGTAGTAATATGGTTTTGTTTAATGCATTATTTGCTAGCCACAGGTTTGCTTTTACATTAATTTTAGACAGAGGTGTCTTTCTCCTGGTTGGCCTTTAAAAAAAAAAAAAAAAAAAAAAAAAAAAAAAAAACATACTTGCTCCGTCTGCCTTCGTCTGATATTTTAGATTTGGTGGTTTTTCTTTTTGCCCACTCATTAAAATTCTTAAGGCATCCTTTTCTGGAAAGATTGCCAACTGTCTTGGATGTTTTACACTTGAGAGCTCCAAATTGTTTGGAAATTTGTAGCTGTTTTTCTAAGGTTGTCCATTATCTTCCCTTTTGGCACAGACCTTAGCGGTTGTATCAGCATTTTTTTTTGTTCGCAAACAAATAATGCTGACTTGCGTTAGATCTCACGCCGCCTATGCTCAGAGTGATAGGAAAGAAAAATCACAAGCTTTTTAACAACACGCTTTTTGCTGCACACAAACACAGGAATGGATTTGCGTATTAGGGGTACATTTATACAGAGTAAAATCTTGAAAGCCTGATTTGAATATTCTTTGCTTTAATCTCATGATACGTTTTAAGCGTTACCTTCTGAGCCAAAGCAGCATTGTATAAATGGGAAATAATTATGTTATCAAATATTCACTGTGGCTTTTAGAATGTGTTTGTGTCCATAAATGTAATTTATTTATTAAAAACAAGAAATTAGTACACTGACTTTATTAGCTCGACAGACATTGACGCGAACTACGCCTTTAAAAAGTATTCTTCCCACCTTTGAATGTTTTTCTCTTTTGTTGCTTTTATATATGGAAATCATTGTCGTTTTAATTTGGCTTTTTAGACAAAAAAAAAGCTTATTCTAAAACCACCATTTATGTGCGCCCTTTAAAAGAAATGACACGCAAGATGTAAGGCTTATTGAGCTATTTCTTTTTTAAATGCACGTTTCACATAACACAACAGAGAAACTTGATTCTAGTTTCAGTGGGAACAGTGTTGTTGGTGTCACGTCTCCGTGCAGTGCATCCAGTGACTCGCTGCACTTTTTCAATTTTGGGCTGCAGTCGTTGAGCGTGGCTAGTGTGGGGAAAGCGAGTGACTGGCCTATTTAAAAATTGCCTGGAGAATAAAGCCAGCTTGGATTTCAAAGCTTACACTTTTGTGTACATGTCGTGCACAAACTGGTCGTGCACCAACTTCTCCTTCCCAAACTGGTCTTTCCCCTGGAGCAAATGTGGAGCGACATGCCGCATTTCAACACTGTCTGGAGTGCGCCATCTAGTGGGAAAGCGTGAGAATTAAAGAGGCTTAACGGGCTGTATATGGCCCCCGGGCTGCAGTTTGCTCATGCCTGGTGTAAACCAAGTGGACATCAGAACAGACAATGTTTGAAGCCTGCTGGTGGCAGCATCAGGCTCTGTAGATGCTTCTCGACAGCAGGGCCTGGAAGGCTTGTAGAAGGCTAAAGTAGAGGGGTACTCGAATCCAGAAGAATAGCACCAGATTCTGGAGGATTATCTGACTGCACACACTGTATACTGGTCATGATTTTGTGTGTAAAAGCAACAAAAGAGGAAAACATCAAGGGGGTGAATGCTTTTTATAGGCAGTGTAACTAGTGTGTTTATTGGTCACTGAGGTAACCAAGCTTCTTGGGGAAAATAGATTCTTGCCAGGGTGATTGTGTTACATGTGTTCGGCTCTTGTGCTCTAATACTCTCTCTTTCTCTCTTGTAGATTGACAACACCGGGACTCCGGTGTGCATTGAAATGTGTATTAGAGCTCTACGGATGGAGTCTGACGATGGAACCACCAAAGCCTCTGTGTGTAAGACAATTTCCTGTTTACTTCCCACTGACCTGGAAGTCAAGCGAGCTTGCCAACTGACTGAGTTCCTTTTGGACCCCACTGTGGATGCATACTACCTGGTGGAGACTCTTTACAATGAACCGGATCAAAAAGTGGAGGAGGAGAAAATGCCGGTCCCTAACTCCCTGCGCTGTGAACTCCTGCTGGTCTTGAAAACCCACTGGCCTTTTGATCCAGAATTCTGGGATTGGAGGACACTTAAACGTCAGTGTTTATCACTTATGGGCGAAGAAGCTTCAATTGTCTCGTCCATTGATTTGCTGAATAATAATGAGGAGCATCAACAAGAGGAAGGCTCTTTCAGCCAGGGCTGCTTCAACAGTACTTCCGACAACTTTATGAGTGGCACCGATGAACTGCCGGATGTGCAGAAGAGGAGACAGAAAACCAGAAAAATAAAACTGAGAGAAAAGGGTTTTATATATACAAAATTCAGAAACTGGCAGGCATATATGCAGTATTGTGTGTTGTGCGATAAAGAATTTCTTGGTCACAGGATCGTACGCCACGCCCAGATTCATTTCAGCAATGGCGTGTATAGATGTCCAATATGTGCCCAGAGCTTCAGCTCGAAAGACATTTTCCTTCCTCACGTAAAGTCACATGTGAAACAGTCCTGCAAGGAACGGCTCAACGCGCTCAAAACACCCGCGGAGCTGCCCAGCCCTGAAGTGGTTATCCCTGACACTGCAGCCTTGAAAACGAAGACGGACAACTATTTTAGAGAGAAATTTGAAATTTCCCAAGCCAAAAATGGCACGTTGTTGCGTCACCTTGAGATCAGACTCTCCAGGTGCGACATGGAGATTGCTGACGCCTACGTGTGCCCTGTCGGAAAATGCCGGAGGAGCTTCAAATTTGTGAAGAACCTTGTTGCGCATGTGAAAGATCACGGGGACAACAAAGAAGCCAAGACCTTCCTTGAAATGAGGCGCAAAAAAGTCAAGTGCAAATACTGCCGGCGGCGCTTCGTGAGCGTTACCCACCTGAACGATCACTTACAGGTCCACTGTGGCACAAAGCCCTACGCTTGCGTACAGTTAAACTGCAAGGCACGCTTCCAGTCCAACAGTGAGCTCCTGGAACACAAACGAACACACCCCGTTTTTAAAGCCAAATGCATGTATCCAAACTGTGTGAAGATTTTCAGTCAGCCCTTTAAGCTCTACGACCACGAGGAACTCCATTACAAAAGATTCCCTTGCAAAACCGTGGACTGTGGGTGGGTATTCCCATCCTTAAAGCTGCTGGATTTGCATCAGGAGAAGCATGCCAGCATCAGAAGGAAGGACCGCACGTCTTCTGGAGCAAAACCCCAAAAGGTGAAACCTGCTTCACTCATAAAACAAATGCTCACCAGTCATGGTCAACCAGCGAGTCCTCAAGGAAAACCCAGTTCTGAATGTGCAGCCCACAGTGCAAAGGTCAAATCTCAGCCACAAACGACATCTTTTCAAACCAGCCAGTCACAGAATTCAATTCATTCAGTGATCCAGCCCGTAAATCCCAAATTGTCTGATTCAAATGGACGCAAAGGAATAGGCATAGGAATAGGTGGTCATTCTTTTGATTCCACAAGGTCATTGTCCTCCAGTAACTCTAATCCACAAACGACAGACCTCCAGCCACAAAGGTTTAAGATTAACGCTGCTGTGGGACCAGTAAGTTTCAAATCCGACTGTAACTTACCATTGCCGAAACAGCAAGAACCAGTTTGTAGTGGCAGGCCGTCACCAGTTTTACCATGCTCCACGCCAATGGAGCCAGTTTCGCTGCCATTAGCTCCAGTCAAATCAGAGAAGTCCTTGAGGGTCATGAGTGGCACAGCACCCCCTGCAGGACAGAAAAAGCAATATCACTGCCCTTTTGAAACATGTAGGAGGTACTACGGTGCCCATCGAAGTGTTACCAAGCACATGAGAGTGATTCACCCAAATTTCTATGAGCAATGGAAAAGTGCACGAACTCCCATCAAAGTAACTTATGTTTCGTCACCTAACGTGCCATTGGTGAGATGTGATTGTTCGGGTGACCAGCAGAAGAGCGGACTACCAGTTCCTGGAGTTCCGGGGCCGAATATGATTCAGTCACCTCCTTATACTAGGCCGACTAGCCCAAATTGTGCTCCAGTACATACTCAGTGCTCCTCTCACAGTCAGAATTCTTCAGTCCCAATGGCAAATGTCTTAATTCCGGCTGTCCTTTCTCAGCTAGGAAGTGATGAGAGAAGTCCAAATGGTCAAAAATGGCACTCAGCTTCTGCAAATGAGCAAATTCAACACAGCGGCTCCTTAAACATCTGTCCATCGGACATGCAAGGAATACCACGAGCTGATTGCATGACCACTGCCCCGCTAGCTAACACCCCATTTCTCCCTACGATGGCAGCAACTACCCCAGAAGAGACTTTGCTGGCACCTCCTGTGGGAAGTGGTTCCCAGTCTGTTTTGCCATCGTGCATGACTGGGACCGAGGAACCTTCCCAGCAACCTTCACCGATGCAGAGTAGCGGAACAACCGGCTCAGCAGATGGAACCCAGTCAATGCAAGGACGCGCAGAAGTTGACCTTCCCTCTTCAGACAGTGAAAGCCAAAGAAATATTGATGTCCAACCTCAGAATTTCCCAGGATTTCCCCAGAATGATCCCAGTGATCACAAACAAGCCAGAAGTCGCAGAAGGACCAAGTGGCCTGCTATTGTTCGGGATGGCAAATTTATTTGTTGCCTGTGTTTTAAGGAATTTCCTAGTCATATGTCACTCGGAGGCCACCTGTCTAAAGGTGCACTCTGTAAACAAGCCAAGTCGGGCCTCAAATCGGATCAACCCGAATCATTTTTTGACTTTGTTCGTTCAGAGCAAGCACTTGTGCCTAGCCAACCATCTTTGTGCTTTAGTCGGAATGCAGTCTTACCACAAACGGTGATAAATGGTTCAACATCCACCAACTTCAACTTTCCACCAGATAACTTGCTAGTGGATGGGAAAGTGGAGTCAGATGACATCAAGGAAATCTGCGCTGAAACAAGTGCGCCTGATTATTATAACCCTGCGTCCAACCCAAGCCAACACCAGGGACCCTCATTCTCTGCTGCGGGATGTTCTCAGCTGAGTGTTAAGATGCAAGATGGGAGTCGAGTCAACTCGAACCATCCTCATATTCTCTCTGAAAGTCTTACAGTCGCTCCCGGGAGCACAAAACAAAGGGAACAGTATAATTCTGAGGGACAAAACTCGGTTCTGACAAAATTGTATCCACAGGCAACACTTACTGAGAGCCAGACTAATTCATCAGTAAGTGGAAGGCTAACAAAGACGCAAAGGATGACACAAGAGCCAAGGCTGCAGGAGCAGATGCTGGCGGGTGAATTTCAACACGGAACAAAAGTGGTTAGGAACGCCGACGCAAATACCAAATTAAATAGTCCTGTGTCTTTTGGCTCTTTGTTCAATCCTCCCAGCAATTCTGAAGTTCAGCTATTAAGTGATACAAACAGCAATTCAGCTAGTCGTAAGGATTCTGCTCCCATCCCAGAAACAGCTGAGAATTCCTTGAATACGCCGAGCTTTACCAGTTTCAGAGAGAGCTTAGCGATACAGCCAGAAGTACCGAGCCCTGAAGGCGTCAGAACCCACGATGCGGATCTCGAACCAAGCGTCTCGGCAGCCAGCCAGCAACAGTGTGTGACAGAAATCCAGAGTGCTTTCGAGAAGCTCGACTTGGTCACTGAGGTGTCTGCTCAGATATCAGTACCAGTGAAGCCAGACCCCAAGGCAGTGGTCAGAAAGGCGGGCCCTAAAAAGGCCAAAGGCCTTTGCCTGGAACAGTTTAAGCCATTTGTATGCGAGAATAAAAATTGCGCAGTACGTTTCATGACAAGCGACGCTCTTTGGAGACACCTCTCCAAAATACACAACTATACCGCCGATATGGTGAATGCCACGAAAAAAAGATATGGCCAATACGCACCTTTCATGTGCCAAAAATGTAATAAGTCTTTCACCCGTAACTCGACCCTCCGCCTTCACTACCATGCAACTCACAAATTATCCGCTAAGGAAATCGAAATCATGCAGGCCGCCTCTCAAGTTACAGCTCCGACTGGGTCGCTACACAACAAAACACAGATGTATTCGTCTGGAGATGCAGAGAAACGAGCTAACGTGGCCTCCGTTAACAACAACCACCGGGATCTGAGTCATTTGACCCCTCTGCAGCATCTGCAGGCTGCTGGCCCTTGGTCCCAGGCTAATGGGCTCCCTCCTCTCAACAATCAGTCGCGATTTAAAAGTGAGACAAAGAAACCAAGCAAAGACGCCCCTAAGAAGACAAAAGAGAAGAGGCCGTCTTGGGACCACGGCACAAGCCTGTTTAGACCCTATCGCTGCGTTCATCAAGGCTGCGATGCAGCTTTCACCATTCAGCACAGTCTGATCCTTCATTACAGAGTGGTTCATCAATCTGCTATATCAGCGATGGCAGTGAGCAAATTTCAAGCTCTTAACAATGGACCCCAACTCAAAAGCCAAGAAGAGGATTATCCCGAGGAACAGTTTTTCGAGATTTCAGAATTTAGATGCCAGGTCAAAGACTGCTCCCATGTTTTCCAGGAAGTCCCCAACCTTGTGCAGCATTACCTTCAGCTGCATCAGTTTGGCGTGGGTAACATCGGAGGTTTGCTGTCAACCATCAAACCCCAGACATTTATTTGTGGGTATCAAGGATGTCCGGCCCTCTTCACCACTGCGTGTAGGTATATCGGACATGTCAGAGAACAGCATAACGATATGTTAGCGCAACCCGCACAGTTGCATTGTTCATTCCGATGTGAGTTTGAAGGTTGCGGCCGTTCATATGCCACAAAGTCAAACGTGGTCAGGCATTACATGAAAATCCACGGAAAGCTGTACCGGGCCAAGCTGAAGAAAAAACAGATCAAGCGAGCTAAAATGAAACGGAGCTCTGCCGCATTGCGTTATGAAATTACCAAGACCACGAATGGAAAGGAAAACATCGAAAGCAACAGAAAGATCTGGAAAAGAGGTGACGCAAGGAGGAAAAAACGATCCAAAAGCAATATTTGGACGACGTATGGGAAGCCCTCTTTAAAAACTAAAGTGGAGGCGTCCGCCTTGTGCACCAAGAAATTTCCACTGCAGTACCCCTGCATGATTAAAGGCTGCGAGTCTGTCCTGAATTCGGAGCGGAACATACTAAAACATTATTTAGGACACGGACTTTCTGAGAAGTTTCTGGAACACCAGAGGAGTCACTTCATATTCTGCAAAAAGGCCCCCAGGCTGAGATGGAGTTCCCTCAGGAGTGACGACTCCAAATCAGACTCTGAACTGTCGAGCAGCGAGCTGACTGCTGAAACCAGTCCCGACGAGGACGATTCGGGAGGTTCCAAGCCAGTCCTACGCAGACGGACCTCAGCAAAGATGCCCATAGTCTTGTTCGACAGCAATTTGTCAAACATTGAAGCTTTCACTGGTTCTGTTGTGGTCAAACGGAAAAGGGGTCGTCCGAGAAAGTTTCCAGACAGAGTGAACCGCAAGAAAATTCCCCGTAGTAAGATCGACTTCGATTGTAGGCGGGAAGAGGTGTCGGACTTCTCCTCACCCGCGTTAGTGCAGGACAAAGTGGCGAAGCTGAGCACGCCGTTAGCCACCTTTAAACCAATGGGATTCGAGATGTCCTTCTTAAAGTTTCTGGAACAGTCAAATAAAAGCGATCATTCGCTCACAATGAAGGTGGGCGTGCCGGAAAGATTCACACGGTCTTCAATTCAGAACGCAGAAGACATCTGCGTCCTCTTCAGAAACCATAAGAAGTTGAAGTCTCTCAGCAAAGTGAAGATAATTATCGATGGGGCCTTTTCTGGTGTCACTGACTCGATGTTGGCACAGCTGCAGGATATGCAGCCCACAGTGGTTTTGAGGGGGAAGTGACTCGTGTTGCAGGTTGTCTTTTAGTTCTTTTTTTAAAAGTAGTATCTCAGGACTTGTGGGGAAATCTGCATATTGGTACCGTCCATATGATAGACTCCCCTTATTTAAAAAGAATTCTGTTAGACAGAAATGTCTAATTTATTTTAATAGAATAGTCTATGGCATGTTTTTATATATATATACTACTTTTTGTGCGCGTAGCAAAGTGCTATTTGAAACTCTTGCTACAAAGGCAGTGCAGCATTGGCTTTAGGTCCCCGTGGGACCATGAAGTAGACTGCAAAATGCATTGTACTGGCTTTAGTTTGTGACTAGTGTATACAATGTGTGTATATAGACTCTGCCACCAGCAGCCCTGTTATTAAAGAACAGCTTTTTACAACAGTTTTGCGTTTTGCTGTCATTGTTTTGTCAGCTGAGTTAGGAGCTGCTTTTATGCAAACTTACAGGCAATTTTATAAATATTTTCAGCTCTTGAAAGAACAAGTGCGAGTTGCTTCAATCATATCTGAGCGTTTTGTAACTGGTAGTGACTGTAACTGTCATTTTGCATTGAAATGAGTAAACTTCCGGCCTCCTGTGGTGTACTTCACACCATTTGAAGGGGAGATAAATAAGCTTCTGTTGTTTTTAATGCCTTTTTGATATACTTGCATTGCTTCAGGAATAATACATGTAAAGTAAATAATGGTTGTACTGTTCATACCAAAGTAAAAAAAAAAAAACATCCTCTCCTGGTTCCATCTAAAGAGTTTCTCTTTCATTTTAGAGCTATTTGCCCTCTGTTCCACATATCTGACATAGCTGTATGAAAGTTTTTTTTCCCAGAAACAATGATGCGCTTAGATTCACAGAAATCGTATAAAAATATCAATCCCTCTATCTTGTGTTAACTGCCCTGAGAGCCAGGGAAATCGTAGGTCCGCTGCAATATATCAGCTTATTTAATATCCAAATGGGCTCACAAAATCACATAAAATCAAATGTCCCGTCAAAATAATGTCCGATATTCTGATTACAAAGCTCTTGAAGTGCATTGATGTCGACAGGCGTTGCAACAGTGCTTACTGAGTCCCGGACCGAACTGGGAGATTTTCAGCCAACGGTTTAGTCTTCATGGGGCTATCGTCTTTATTTACAGAGACATACATGTTGCTGTTGGACGCTTGTGCCTGGTTGCGAGAGGAAGGTCTCTTCTCCACAGCAGCGTAATGCTGGATGACGTATTTAACCACCTGCTTCCATATAATGTAGAGAAGCTCCACAGTATTCAGAATGATGCAAAGGATAGACGCGCAGGCCATGATGTAGAGGAAAATCTTCTTTTCAGTGGCTTTGCTAATAAAACAGTCCACTGTGTTTGGGCAGGGACTCTGGTCGCAGCGGAGCAGCACTGGGAGCTCGAACCCGTTGTAGACATAGTAGAACACCAGCAGGAAGCCCACCTCGAAGCCTGTCTTAAAAACCAGACTGGCGATGTAAGTGAAAAACAATCCCCCGTCAATGTTTGCTTTGTCCTTGTACAGTTTTTTCTTGTGCTTGGCCTCACGGTGTTCCCTATAGGCCACGTGCAGGGCCACTAGCAGGGATGGGGTAGACACCAGGATGAGCTGCATGGCCCAGAGGCGCACTTGCGAGACAGGGAAGAATTGGTTGAAGCAGGCGGTCTCGCAGCCGGGCTGACGGGTGTTGCACACAAACTCCTTCTCCTCGTCCTTCCACACTTGTTCCGCTGCTGCAACGTACACCAAGATTCTGAAGAGGAATACCACCGAGAGCCAGACACGCCCAATGGCAGTGGAGTATTTGTTCACCCCACTGAGGATGTTCTCCAGGAATCCCCAGTTCATCTTTGTGGATTAGCAATGAGCAGAAGCTGAAAGATGTTTAAGAAACTGGATTATTATTATGAAATGCGTGTCCGCTTTGATAACAGTCAACAACAAAAATGAGCCTTCTGATAATTCATAATGACTAGATATGAATCGAAAGCAAAACTGCATTTGTATACCGCTCGCTTTGAGCTGGAAGATGAGCCTTCAGTGAGAGCCAGACTGGACTGGCTGGTTTTCACCTGCTGGATGGATGGGACTCATGATAATGCCGACCCGGTATCATATTTCTCTCTAAGCAGGTGTTTAACATAAACACCTGCGTGTTTAACACTCAAAAGTCAGCTGTTTAGATACACATGGAACATTATAAATGATGTTTTAGCTCCCAAAAACTCAACGTATTGTCTCAAGGTTTGGATTTTAGTTGGAGAGAACCAATTTATGGGTGAGTGACATGATATGATATTTTATTCTTCCTTTATATAGATAGATAGATAGATAGATAGATAGATAGATAGATAGATAGACAGTATATAGCCACTAGCTAGTAGTGATACATAATTTACAATGTCAACAAAGCATTATTTACTGATAAGATTAACAGCATTTCCAGGGTTTGAGCTCATATCCACTCATTTAAAAACGTTTGAAAATATTATGAGATTGTTTTTTATAAGAGTTCTTAACCAGAACCTACCTGTGGTTGTGATGGTCTGGGTTCCTTTGGTGGCAGCAGGTGGTGTTGACTCCCAGCTGTTCGTCCTCCAGTCCTCTGGACTCCACCCCACAGCTAAGACAAACTAAATGCAAAGTGCGCAGGTCTCTGCTTTGTCACATGGTTAATTCTGTTTTGCATTAACTGAGAACTACCAGTGGTAGCCTCTCGATTAATTTGGAATAATACATGTAAAGTAAATAATAGCTGTACTGTTCATACCAAAAGTGAACAAAAAAACATCCTCTCCTGGTTCCATTTAAACCGTTTCCATTTGCCCGCTGTTCCACATATTGTTTGACATTAATTGATGCTTCACTCATGAAGCTGTATGAAAGTTTTTTCCCAGAAACCATGACGCACTTAGATTCAGAGAAATCATATAAAAATATCAGTCCTTCTATCTTGTGTTAAATGCTCTGAGAGCCAGCCACACACACACACACACACACACACACTGTTTAATGTGTGTGTGTTCTTGTACTTGCTACATATTGTGTACCAAAATGCTCATTCTACCAGCAAAGTGAGGACATTTTAATCCGGTTCTTTCAACTCCAGAGGCCTGTTTGAGGGTTGGGGGTTAGACTTTGTGTTTGGGTTAGGGTCCAGGATAAGGGTTTAGGTTAGCAGGTTAGTTGGGCTGGTTAAGGTAAGGGACTGGGTCATACAATGTGCCTGTGGAAGTCCTCCTAAAGATAGAAGGAGAAGGATGTGCATGTGTGGTTGTGTGAGAGAGAAAGAGTCAATAATAACACCAGGGATAATGCAAATAAAATGTGCTGTCTGACCTGTTCTCTCTCATTCTCTCTCTCTCTCTCTCTCTCTCTCTCTCTCAGACAACCTTTTTGTAACACTACTGGTAATAAATAATACATTTAGCTTCAGGTGTGTGCTTTCCTACTTCCTTATTTAAATATTCCAGGAAAAGAAACTCTTGTTAAACGCTGGTATAAAATAAAAAAAACTATTACTTTTAGGTGGATGGTTTAAAATGTTTTTATTATCAAGGAAAGCTGACTGAAAGTTGTAAAGCTCTACTGAAATACAGCAGTGAATAAATATTTTATTCTTCCAATCAATTTTGGGGACTGATGTTGCACTTTTCTTAACTTATTTTTAAACCAGTTACCAGTATATATCTTTTTTTGATTGTGTGTTTTACCAGAGCCAAAGTATTTTTGTGTTTTAATAAATGCAAATCGGTCATAGTTTTAGCTCACACTGCAAGCCACCAGTTGGATCCTTGTTGAACAGGGAATATTAAATATTAAAAAATATTAAACAGCCAGCGTTTATGGTCATGAGTAAATGCTGGGAAAAGTAAATCCAGTATTTCAAACCGCAAATATATAAGAATGCATCTGCTTAGCTGCAGAGGCTTTTCGGGGGAAGTCAACCTTCCGGCTACTTAAGGACTCGGGAAATCGAGGCTCAGCCCAACATCAAACCATCAAAGCCCTTTCAGGTACAGCAGAAGATGCAAGTTGTTTAGTAAAGAGGCAAGACGCCCACTGGGAAAAGGGCCAATACACAAGTAAAATGAACTTTATCTCATAAATTGTTACATATTTCATAGTTACATAAATAGACCGTTTTGTGTTTACTACCACATTAATACAATTTATGCTAATATGGTAAATACAGAAATAAATAAATGACCAAAGTTTGGCAAATACAGACATAAAAATAAAGTGAGACAAATGAAAAATAACTGTGGAAATACACAAACATATAAATCGAGAAATGCATAAATAAAAAATGTCAAAATAAAAAAATAAGTAAATAAATAAATACTTATTCATTCACATGTTATTTATTTATTTATTTATTTATTTATTTATTTATTTATTCATGCTGCAGTCCCCGCAGCTTTTATTGTGAAGGCTCATTTTCGGCTCTCTAGTTCCTCCGGTTCTTGTTCCATTGTACAACAAAAATTTGAATTATACTTCGTGCACGGACTACTTCTTTGCTGGGTTTGGGGTTGTAAACAGGTAAAACACATTTAGATTTAAGAGAAACATATTTAACGGAAGAGCTTAATTTCATTACGGAACTAGTCCATAGCTGATATCCTTCTGGTGTGATCATGTGAACAGACGTAACCAATCAGGAAGCCTGTAAGAGGCGGTCTTTGTACGTAAACGTCATCACGTTTATTAGCGCATTGCGCGCGGGATCTTTGGTTATCCAACTGTTCTGTGGATATCTGGAGAAGTTGACTTTATCGGGAAAAGAAACCTTGCAAGTACATGATAACAACTATGAGTACAAAATATAGACCGAGGCGAAATGTTGCCGAAAGTTTTCTTGTCGTTGCTCTCGAAATATTATCAGCTGTTTTGTTTTAACAACGTTAATAGCGGATGGACGAATGTTTCCTGAACTACTGTAGTGCTAATGACACAAGCTAGTTCTAAACATTAATTATTTATTTAGATTTCGCAGTTATTTAAACTGCGATCTTCATGTATATTTCCTGGCCACTGTTTTAACGTTAACTCGTGCAAAAGGTGACATTCCAAAGACAGGATGTTATGAATAAACCAGACACGTATATCCCCAAGTCTTTACGTTGAGGCGAAGCTCTTTAAATCCAATGGAAATAACGTCCCTAAATCAAAAGGTCTGAATTGACTGAGCCTTTTTCTTGTTGTTTTCAGATTGAAGCCAGATCATGGCGATGGCGGCAGAGGTACGAGTGCAGGCAGAGGTGGAGGAGGAAGAAAACTTTGGGCCACAGCCTCTCTGCAGACTGGAGGTACAGTACCTAAACCAAGACACCGCACCTTTGTTGCCATCAGATTGTGACTAATTATAATAAGTTATTAAAAACACGTGTTCTTAGCATGCACCAGTCAACCTGGTGAAATGCTACATTTATTATGCTCTATTTATTTGCCAGTTTTGTGAATCCTTGGTTCTAGCAGTTCTGACATTTCCGCACAATTTTAGTCTGAATTACCAGAGAAATTAATTTAGTGTCAGACAATCATACCACAGTGACGAAAGTATACTACAAAATAACAAAATAGGTAATAAAATGCATAATCTGACCACAGGTTTATACAATAATAATAGGTCTTAAAAGTTATACTATAAGAAAAGTTAAAAAGAAAAGTAAAACACAAACTCCAGACCAACATATTTAAACAGTAGGAACAAAAATGAGCCAGGATTTATTGGTATATGTGTTTAAAACGACAAGGTAGCCAGAAACAGGACCTCTGTGTCCATATTTTGTCATTTTGAGCTGAAAACCATAGTATTTCCACTCCCTCTACACTTAATTTTGCTTTAATCCAATGTCTCCGTGCAGCAATGTGGCATCAGCGCAAGTGACATCAAGAAACTTGAAGAGGCCGGGTTCCACACCATTGAGGCTGTGGCCTATGCACCCAAGAAAGAGCTGCTCAACATCAAGGGCATCAGTGAAGCCAAAGCTGACAAGATTCTGGTAAGATACAGCAAGTAGTTATGTCTGTGTAGATTCTCACTCATCCAGGTCATAGTTATCCAAAGTAGAGAGAGATCTACTTTGGATAGCAAGTAGTTATAAAACTCTGAGTTATAGGTTACCACTATTAAATTTGCATAATAATATAATATATTAGAACTTATTACAGCCGGTTAACATTTCTCAATTTGCATTGAAATAGTCAAATTAACTTTGGGACATGCATTTATTTAGTTTATTTACAGGATTGTGTTTTATCAGAAATGTAACACTGTCCAGGTACATTTTTACTCCTTTTATACAACTTTAGGAAGGTACTAGAGGAAGGTGCTTGACTTCTTAAGGAACTGATGAAACTAACATGATTCTTTTTTCCTTCATTCAAGACTGAAGCTGCCAAACTTGTGCCCATGGGTTTCACCACAGCAACCGAGTTCCACCAGAGGAGAGCAGAAATTATTCAGATCTCTACCGGCTCCAAGGAGCTGGACAAACTCCTGCAGGGTCGGTACAGCTCGGAAATCCACATTGATTGTCACTGCTGATGTGGTTAATGCGTGAGATGCTCGACGACCAAGAATTGGCTTTGCGGTGTATTGCAGGCGGAATTGAGACGGGCTCCATCACAGAGATGTTTGGAGAGTTTCGGACCGGGAAGACCCAGTTGTGCCACACGCTTGCTGTCACCTGTCAGGTAGTGTCAAGATAAAGTTCCTTAGAAATGTGTTGCTATAAGAGATTTTCATTTACAAGGTCTTTGTTGTTCTACAGCTGCCTATCGATCAGGGTGGTGGTGAAGGTAAAGCCATGTACATTGACACAGAAGGAACCTTCAGACCAGAGAGACTACTCGCTGTTGCCGAGAGGTGAGTTACCAGGCGTTCTTTAGCAAGCACATTTTTTTTGTTGAGCATTATTTGCTATTTGCCATGCAAACTCACGCGAGTTCTGTCTGCAATTAGGTATAGCTTGGTAGGCAGCGATGTTCTGGACAATGTGGCGTATGCTCGAGCCTTTAACACAGACCACCAGACCCAGCTGCTGTACCAAGCCTCTGCCATGATGGCCGAGTCCAGGTCAGTCCATCTGATCTTCAACAGACAGTTTGATTAACATTTACTGTTTTTATGTTATTTATTTATTTTTTGGTTTTAAATAAGATGATGTGGTTGTAAGCACTGTATTTTTCGTACTATAAGTCGCTCCGGAGTATAAGTATCAGTCAAAAAATGCTTTATGAAGGAGAAAAAAAATATATATATAAGTCGCACTGGACAATAAATGGCTTTTTATGGGGCGGGGGGGAAAAGTATTTTACAAAATTCAAGACCAAGAACAGGCATTTCATCCAGAAAGGCAAGTTATAATAATAACAATAAAATATAGAACAGGCTGAACAGGTGTCAGGTGTGATAACGTAACACTTAACAGTTATTCAGCTACACAATAGCATAAAAAACATATGTGGGAGGCTGAAAAGGCAGAATTAGCATAACAAACTCGCAGCTCCAAGAAGCTAGCTACTGGTTAGCAAGTTTACCAAAATCTCCGTCTCTTTCTTTATTGAATTCTTCATCCTCGGTGAAGAGGAGTTTCTTTTGGGGGCATTTGTGTTCAGTCTTTCTCAGTTGTCTTTAAGTTAATGTTTAAATTAATTTTCAGTGCTACAGGAGTAGCACATACCATGAGCGGTCTCTCGCAGCTGTAGGTAATATTTACTCTTTGGTCATGTCGGTCAGTGTGAATTAACATTGTAATATATATAAGTCGCACCTGAGTCTAAGTCGCAGCACCAGCCAAACTATGAAATCAAGTACGACTTATAGTCCGGAGAATAGGGTAATAATCCCTCTCACTGTCTGCCAGGTATGCTCTGTTGATCGTGGACAGCGCCACAGCTCTTTACAGAACAGACTACTCTGGCCGGGGTGAGCTTTCGGCCAGACAGGGTCACCTAGGGCGCTTCCTCCGCATGCTGCTGCGGCTGGCAGACGAGGTAGGCAACAACCTATGGAGACATCGGTTTTTAATGCATCAATATTTACGTAGTAAAACCTAAATATTTTCTAGAAGAAATGACTGCATTCAGTATAGATGGATATTTTTTGCTGTGGTCTGTTTGCTTTGTTCCTTTTGAAGTTGTTTACAGGTTATTTATTTTAAGAACTGAAACTATATTGCTATATAATTATAATTCTGTCTTTAAATGGCTTTGAAAGTTCAGTCAGGTGATTCTCATATGACTTTCTACTTAACCTTCCTGTCCCAGTTTGGTGTTGCTGTGGTGATAACCAATCAGGTGGTGGCACAGGTAGACGGGGCCGCCATGTTTTCTGCAGATCCCAAGAAACCCATTGGGGGCAACATTCTCGCTCATGCTTCTACCACACGGTGAGCAGGCTCTTTAAAATACGCGGATACAGTGTCACAGAGGAGACATCCAAGTTTGTATAACTTGTGCTGTTTGCAGTCTGTACCTGAGGAAAGGCAGAGGCGAGACAAGGATCTGTAAAATCTACGACTCCCCTTGCCTGCCAGAGGCTGAGGCCATGTTTGCCATAAATGCTGATGGCGTGGGTGATGCCAAAGACTGAGCTACTGCCTTGCACACACACAGACCGCTGGGTAGTGAGAAGCCCGCGGTCAGGGTGTACGGTCCTCCATCTGGCTTTGCTCTCTGACAAAAGACGGCCATGGCTGCATCTCAGTGGTAGACTCTTTTTAGTTTTCCACAAACTGGGATTGGACCTGTTCTGATGGTTTCACTAAAAAAATAAAAGCTTGGGGCTGTGTTTAAAATCTTGTAAATCAAGAAATATTAAATATCTCTGAGCAATATAAAACATTCAGAAAACGAATGTCCCGATATAAGCAGAGGTCTCTGTTGAACATTCTCTACTTTTCCTCTCAAGGACTTTGTAATAACTTTTACAATGTATAATATTTTTCATCTCTCCAATTTAAGTTGAGATTATGTTTGGACATCTAAAGGATTGTTTATTTGGAAAAGCTATATTTTAATGGTTGTCTTGAACATGAAAAGCAAACCTTGTTTTGTGTCCACCTGTTTTATTTCCTTTGTAAAAAAAATACTTAATAGCTAAATTAAATTTGTTTTACATGGACTTGTCTTGTTTGTTAGCACAGGAAGAGTTTAAAGGGGGCTTGGATTTGTAGAAAAGTTTAAACTTAGTTACAGAAAATTTACCCAACACCTTTCTACAGAGTAGAGTAATAACAATAAAAGCAGCTTCATAAATATTCATCCAGCAGCTGGATTTCCTGACTGCAGTGAAACCAAATCAACAATCCCATTGCAACAAGAGATGGATTTAATTCACAGAAAACATACATTACACGCTCAAAATCTGGGGAAGATTTCATGTGAAAAAGCAGCAAGGTGACATTGAATCAAGAGCCGAGACCCTAGGCTTGTTGCTGCTGGGATACGAGCTAGGGCTTGATTACACCAGCTGGGTGACGGGGTGTGATGTTGAGGGCCCGGATCCTCCAATGGAACATCCCTGAAGATGCATCCCAGCAATGTATCTTAAAACCAGACTTAAACTTTGAACCAGACAGTTCAAACCTGCTTATTACATCACTGACCCTCAGCCCAGCTGTGATATGAAAGTGTGGAGAGATGGGTCACCATGGCAGACTTAAAGTGCGGCATGATAGTGTCTGATTGCTATAATCTTATTAAAAAATTTCAAATCAAACAAATGAAAGTCAGAAGATCAAAGAAGCTCTGACACCTGATCTTATAACGATCAAACATCAAAGCAGCTTTCAAAGCAACATACAACTTCCCTCAATTAGTATACCTATTAAGTTCAACCACAGGCAGTATCTACAAGCAAATACAAAATGCAACAAGGTAAGAAATTGCAATGTTGCTTGCAGACTTACACCTTTGGTAAATGCTAAAGACAAAATCAACGTATGTGGAAAGGCATACAGATAGGCCTATGCATGTGCATTTAAGAAATAATGGCTTCGCGTCATGGGATTGATTCATTTAATAGTAAGCGACAAATTAAGACATTTCCTCCTGTCTAGGCAAGTTTATTTTTTAAATTTATGGCGGACATTTAGAGATTATTCCCTATTCTGACAGTTTAAGTAATGTTGCTAACCATGCTACGATTAAAGAATAAGCAAAAATCAGCATGTGTTAATCTACATTTTAGAAAATGGTTTTCGTATACATGTTGATTAATTACATCTAAATACGCGAGGAAGCCGACTCCTCTAGAAGCGTCAACGTGATTTTATTGTTACTTGATTTGCATGATTTTTTTTTTTTCAGGACATAATTTGAATTTATTGCGTATTAACAGTGGATTTATCTGTATAATACAAATATTAAATAATATAGCATATGACCTCATGAAGTCAGTAAAGCATGCTTTTATTTCTCTTAAATTGTTATAGTTTGTTTTTTGTGTGATATTGTATATGTGAGCTGCGAAATTAAAAACAACTTGTGCGTCTGTCATAAAGCGTTACACCAGCGTCATAGACGCATTGCGCATGCGTCAAAACAGCTGGAAACGCTTAACGAAACACTTTACGGCAGATACCAAACCAAGGAAAACATATTGGGTCTAGACCACCTCGGCACATGCGTCAAATATTTTATCTTTTGTTTATATCATTGTTATTTTTTATTTCAGGATATTATTTTTTTTATGACTGAATGTTGTGAACGGACCAGTATCGTGCCTTTCGTATCCTGAGGATCTTTACAAGCAGTTATGTTGGATTAGATGTTAAAATAAGAGTCTACAGTCAATCAGTCAATTCATCTGTGTTTGCTGCTGATTCGGGAGTGTGGAGACATGAATACGTCGCTCGGAAGAAACGGGCTGATCGGACTTGCTGTCGGAGCTTCAGCTGCTTTCGGATTCATCGCCTTCATTATATACAGAGAGATGAAGAGCAGAAAAGCCCAGAGAATGATGCTACAGCCTCGGCCAGCTTCCCAACTGTTTGACGTGACAGATGGAGCAGCCCTGCAGCGGGACACGCATGATGTACAGGGTGGGTTTTTACTCTCGCCCCACCCGGGTCACCGTTTCTGAAAGATAAGAGTACAATTGTGTATGAACGATGCTAATTTAAACTGCGTGGCGACCCCCAGATGACCCTGCCCCCCGCGCATGCGCACAGGCTTTTATAGCTGTAACTTGTGCATTCTTTAACTAGGCTTTTAATTCTTTAACTAGGCTTTATCGAATGCGACTGAGATGTAGAAATCCCTTTACAATTACACATTCTAAAATATTAAACATTTTCTCAATATCAAAGCGATGCACAAGCCACAATCTTTATATAATGTTCTATGGAAGCGGGGAAAAAATTGCTTCCTGTGAATTAATTTATTGTGCTTATCTGTAGATTGAGAAGTCGTGAATCATAGTACCTTTGTCCTCTTTGATGTTTCTCCTTGAAGTTTTGGAGGCCCAGCAGCAGGCTATGGCAGCGGTAGAGGCCGTGCTACATGGCCTTTCCCCAGACCAGCAGCTGGAGCTCAGGAACCAGCTGGACCAGGTGCTGAGCTGCGTGGCCTCTCTCCGTGCTGAGGTGGCTGAGCTGCGGGGCGGCCTGCAGGACATCGCGCAGCAGATGATCCCCGACGTAAAGTGAGTCTGAACTCAAAATCCTGGATGGCCACTAGAGACACCAAATGTTTACCTTCGAGATCATTCCTGAAGCGTCTAGTTGTATGCTTGTAATGGCCATCTTCTTCACAGCCCACGGGTGAGGCGGCGCCGCCATGTGGTGCACAGAGAACGTACCGACTCCTCCACCTCTAGTTCTATATATTTCACTGCCAGCCAGAGTGCATTTGAGGATACAAGTGAGGGAGGGTGAGTGAAGCTTTCACACGCTTCCACAGGGAGTCTGAGGTTAGCTTGTGTCTTCCAAGACTGATGGTGACCTTGAGCTCTCCCAGGTACACGACGGCGTACGCCGAGTCAGACTACACGGACCGCGACTCCGAAAAAGACGAGGGCGACCAAGAGCCCGAGCAGGATTCCGAGGAAGACGAGAGGAGCTGTGCCACTGTTTTAACACTGCGCCAGGAAGATTCCCAGGAAGAAGAGGACGATGAGAGGGAAATGGTGGAAGAAGAAGTGGAGGAAGCTGAGAGGGGCCTGCAGCTGCTGACTGAAGCGCCCCCTAATGGAGAGCTGGCTCTCCTCCTGGCTCAGAGCGACATCCTTCACACAGGAGACGCCACGTTAAAGGCAGAAGGTTTCCACCTGCTGCTGGCCAACAGAGCAGAGGTCAGAGGTGTCACATGACTGATCAACACCCTTGCAGTCGCCCCAATATTATCCTATGGATTTATTCCCACTCTGTCTTTCCAATCGAGCCCTCTGCTTTTGAGATGCTGTAAGCTAACCGAAAACCTCATTTGTTCCTGCAGTATGGAGACAGCAGAGAGTTTTTATGGAGACTGGCCCGGGCTTACAGCGATGTGTATAAATGCACTGAGAGCAAGCAGGAGAAAAAGATGTATGCACTACAAGGTAATGGTGCAATAAACCGCAGTGATATCGCACCAGAAAGGGAACCACAGACCTTTTACCTAATTACTAATTTGCTTTCAAAATTCTAAAACTGTCAACATTTATAGAAATTGCAATACTTACTGTAATTTTATGTACCTTAATAGGTATTTGTGCTTCAGAAAATCTGTGTTAACTCAGAAATAACCAGGGAATGATATGTGTGTATATAAGGATCGGCTCTGGTTTAATCACTGCAGTCTTGGCTGGTGTGTTGCAGGTCTTGAGGAGGCCGAGCTGGCTCTGAAGAATAATAACCTGAACGCAGAGTGTCACAAATGGTACAAAAAACAGCGTTCCTCTGCTGATATCAGTTAATGTGGGTGTCTCATTGGATCTTTTTTTTTTTTTTCCAGGTTCGCTCTGCTGGCAGGTTTGACCTCCCAGAATGAGAGCATGCACAGCAAACTGAAGAGCAGCTATATATTAAAGGTAATAAGGCAGAGACAGTATTCAGCTTTTTTTTTAAATTCACTTGGTTTCACTCTAGTTTCAAGCAAACTCCTTACAAAACACCGGCGGCATATAAAAAGTCATTTTGTCATGCATTCAGTTAATGGCCATTAAAGCTAAACCACGTAGAAAATGTAGAGCTTTTTTTTTGCCATGTCAATAAATACGACATATATTCTTGATGTGTTGGCACCCACCTGTTGAGAAGAAACCTGTGTAGAGCAGTAACTAGTGATGGGTAGATGAGGCGCCAGGAAGCGTTTCGACAAACTGCCAAACTATGGATACTGTGTCACTGAATACTGACCCCTGCTGGACATTAAAATCCCTACAGGCAACTGACACTGATGACGTAGTATATACAATAATATAATTTAGGTCATTGTATTTTATATTGTATTATTTCATATCTTCATTTAAATTTAAAATATCTTTGATATTTTTAGATAGTCAATAAATAATGTGAACATGTATCATAATGTGAAAATCTTAAGTGAACGTGCTGTGAATGAGGATGCTTGTGGACTGGGATTTTTTTTTATTTTTTATGCAAATTTTTATTAAAAAAAAGAGCTCGACGCATCGGTGTCGCCGGACCCATCACTAGCAGTAACTAAGTCCATTTTTGTTCTTTTGTTTTTTGTCAGGGGCATCTGGAGCGTTCTCTCACCCTCCGAGATGATGACCCCATGTGTTTTTACCTGCTGGGCAGATGGTGCTACGAGGTCAGACCCACTCTTGACTCTGCTCTTATTGTTAAGTGATTTTACAACACTCAGAAACGATCCTGTGTGTGTGCGTGTGTGTGTGTGTGTAGGTAGCCAATCTGGACTGGTTGGAGAAGAAGACAGCCGCTGCCGTGTACCAGCAGCCACCCACTTCGAGTCTGAGCGATGCCCTTGAGAACTTTCTGAAGGTAACACGTCAGCGCATTTCCACTGCTGCATTTTGCAGATAAAATTTTCACTGCTGAAAACACTTTTACACACATTTCTTTAGTATAAACCCGTGTACTACATCACATCTTCATCTCCGGTTTTTCACCGTTATTTTATGGCAGATCAAATGAGTTGTTTATGATGTCATAAAGAAGACACAAAACTCAGATTGATAGGGTTGTGTAGTAAAACTATCTGTACTTTTATATTTTTTGCTGGTACTTTATTTTAAAATATGGTGAAGCACAATTTTTGAATTATGTTTGTGGTTGTATTTGAATTATGTTTGTGGTTGTATTTGAATTATGCTTGTGGTTGTATTTGAATTATGTTTGTGGTTGTATTTGAATTGTGTTTGTGGCTGCAAACCGAATGTGCGGTCTGTTCGACCTGTTTTGCAGGCAGAGGAACTCAGTCCGGGTGTCTCCAAGACTGTGCGGCTGTGCATCGCCAAGGTAACTCGGGGAAATATATTTCAAAAAGGTTTTGATTTTAAGTGATAATACTTGATATTCCATGCATCAGTATAGTCTGAAAAATGCGCTTTGTGTCTGGGGTTTTGAATTCTGCTGTGTTCATATTCAGGGACTTCAGGGACTACAAGTACTTTTGACTCGCGGTGGTTTGAAGTTCAAACTTCACGTCAAAAGTCTAGATTTGTTCTTTGAAACAGCACCACTGTACAACAGTGCACTGCTGAGAATGTTCCTGAGTAGTTTTGAAATGAGAGTAAACAGTGACGATGTGGTTGTTGAATAGTGCCACAAGGAGCTGGGAAATCTCTCTGAGGCCAGGAACTGGACCGAACTGGCGTTGAAGACGACCACAAACTCAAATGACGCGCGAACAAACTTCGATTCCCACTTCACCAACACCATCTTTGTAAGTAACTTTGTGAGTTAACAGAATCGTCAGTAATCATTGAAAACCAATATCTCTGCTTGCGTCGTCTCAAAGGCTGAAGAAGCATCTAAACTTGAGGCCCAACTCCGAGTCTTAACTGACAACAGTGTTCCAGCAGATGGAGCTCTTTAGTTTACCGGCTGGGCAGCCACCATCCAGCCGTGACCTCGCGCCCCCTCTCCCTTCATCCGTGGATCACTTTTTGAGATTTAAAGATTTTTATTGCCATTTCCACTATATGCGCAGGACATACAGTTCGTGTAAAACACCACATGAAATAAATAAAAAAAGGAAAAATAAGGAATACTGAATATAAAATATTAAATGACGTGAAATGCAAGATCAGGATTGGGAGTGAGATGATAATGGCAGCAGATGCAGATAAAGTGCAATAAATCTTCTGTGATGTTTTGTTTTACTGTGAAATGGCATGAAAATCGATGTCTGTTATTGATATAGGTCATTTAAATGATGTCATCTAATGTATTCATTTGTTTTTCACCTCTTTAAATGACCAGTTTGCGCAAATGATATATAGTTTTAAAAAAATATATTAAAAGACCAAAGTGGGAAACAGTCTCAGGATGTTACATTTTAAACACTTTTCTTTAGTTCAGAGGGAAAAGACCCCTGGCAGTGACTAAATGAGGCTCTTTCCTTGTCTTAGCATGCATGACAAACTGGAAAAGATATGTACCTTCAACTCTGGTCACGTTTCGACTTTCAGCTTCCACATGGTAGTATAATATAGATTCCCATCAAATAAAATATGTAACGATGCAAATAAACATTGTCTTTATTTGACGCCTGTGTTTGAGAAGCTCCCAAGGACGGCAGCATCATTATGCTGATCTCTTATTGTGCTCATGCTAAAGCAATGTGAAAGAGCCTCGTTGTGAAGAACATTGAGTGGGCAGAGGGACCACAGAAGTGCTGCTGCTGCGGCCCCCGCTGCATGAAATAAGCGTTTGTTATGTAAAACTGAAGAGCACTTTGTTGTGTTGCGTTAAAGCTACTAAAGCTCTTTGGGTGTGGAGATGATTCATGTTGTACCTTTGTTTTCTTTTCTCAGTGATTTTCAGAAAATGCCAATTGTTCTTGAACCCATCTAGTAAAGTTTATTATGGTCCAATGTTTTAACGACACACCACATTAAAGGTCACCATCCATTTCCTGCATTCAGTGATGCCATCACACTGACACTTTGTTTTAATTATGGCCGTTTAAGCTAATGGTTGTTGCTTACTGACACAGCAAGTGATGAATAAAATATTTCTATTTACGCAGGTTGATTGTGTTTTATCTATAAATGACCATACGGATGCAAATAAAGTTTTGATGGTTGTTAAAACAGCATATTTTTACATGCTGATAAAAACTTAGAATAGCAGCAAACGTGTGAGGACCAAGCCAGATTTGGACTGTTTGTGTGTGCATTCACTTCAAATCATCTTTGTTGTATCTGTTACAATCAAAAATGTCTCAAGATGCTTTATAGAAACCCAGGGCCTCACCCCCAACAATCAAGTGTGTGTGTGTGTGTGTGTGTGAGACAGCGAGACATGGTAGGACTGATGACTACTGTTTAGAACTACTTTCTGAGATTATGTAATGATTCACAAATTAATACTTGAAATGCTTTTACAAATATGAATACTTTTAAATGTAAAAATTACAAAATTGCAAGACCCTACAGTGTGTTTAGCTTAGAGTAACTTTTATTCTCACACACCATTTTTTTCTGTCTGAATTTCACATCTGAAATGATTCAGTCTGAATCAATAATTTACAGTTAATGTTTTAGAATCATTTGCATCTTAAATTGAAATCTCAAATATCGAGCGTGCTATCTTAAGATAGGTTAAAATAGGTACCGTAATAGATTCGGATCTGTTATGAGAAATGAGGAAAGCTGCTCAGCTTCCCTCTCCCGTGGTAACTTGACCCACGTGTGAGTCACAGATATGTAAACAGTTTCTTTGTGTGCCACCTGAAGTCTGCCAAGAATGTGCACAACAGAGATCTTTGTCATTCGTGACTCATTAGAACGACAAACCTGAAGGGCCAGAACAGTCGCGTGTGCTCGCTGAGACTGACACCATGAGCTCCAGGACAGTCTGGCCGTTCTTGTTAGCATTGTTAGCATCAGTTCACAACCTTTTTGGTTTCAGGGCATGTCGTAGGGACAAAACAGGCAGTCGGAGGTCTTGACCTGCAGCGGGAGGAACCCAAAAGCCACCGGACGAGTCTAAGAACTGGCAAGAAGACACCGTGTGCGTTCCTAATGGATACAGAGTTGAATGTTCAGAGGCTAGTCGATGCAGTCGTGATGGTGGGATCACAGACCTAAAAGCAGTTTGTAATTGTACATGTTCAGAGAATAAAGTGAACCCCGTGAGCCCATGTTTGGTGCTTCAAGGACAAAACAACCTGAAACCTGCTGAACTTTTGGTGAATTCCTGCCTTCTGCAAACATTCCGTTTTGACATCATGTGAAACCCAGGACATATGTACACGTCCTTACTAAAGGGGGAGAAATGAAGCTCATCTATAAGAAAGACTTGAGCTATGCAGTTAAACGAGTCCAGAGTCAGGCCTGTTTGACAGCTCTTGATAGCCCTGCAGCAATAAAGATACTCAGATAATGATGCTGACAATAACACCAACGGATTTCTCTGTGTTTATAACTACGATCATTAATTAAGTGCTTTCTACACCCTTTGCAATTATATGTCAGAATAAAATGATAACACTGATTGGACTATTAAAGATAAATCTACTAGTAATATAAATCTTTGTGGGTCTGTGAGTACATTTTTGCTTATCTTGGTTCCTGTTTTTCTAAGAAATAAAAACTTTACACTTGAATTTGATCTTTATCTTGTTATAACTTCATTCACCTGCAAATGCACATGTATTTGTGGACCCCCCACCCCGACCCTAAACCTGTTAGCAGTTAGCAAGGTAATTTAGCACTTCATTTGATTTTTCAAATTCAACAAATATACCTTTTATTTTACATTTACTTGTTGAAATCATTGATTAAATGCTAATACCTGCAGTTTTTTTGTTTTATATATATATATTAACACTTTAAATTTCCATTTCCAGAGAAAATTTCATAGTTACAATGATGTGTTTACATAACAAATTTGTAATGGACTCAATATTGCCGTAATATTCCAAAGATAACTCAAAGCAATTTGTAGTTATTGTTATTGTTAATCTCATCTATCTTTCACAGGTGTTCAGTCTTGTTTTGATGGAGATCCAGAGATGGGTGCAGCAGCAAGATGTGGTGGACAACCTGAGTACCCACCTTATCCCTTATCCTACCAGGTAGGATAAAGGTCACCTTATCAGCAGGGTTAGACGCAAGAGGTGTCTACGATGAAAGGCTCACACTGACTCCTTGGCCGGAGCAAAAATGTCTCAGACTGGAGAAAGAACTGCACAAAACGTTGGCCTGGAAGGAAGAGAGTCTGAGGAAGGAGCTTGAAAAGAGAGAGCAGAGCCTCACAGAGCAGCTCTCTGCATGAACTTGGCCAAACAGGACACTTAAGAGAGGTTTCTCATGCGCCAGTAATCAACAACTCCTTAGGCCCTTAAACGCCTCGCCTCAGTCCCCCTACTAACGTTTGTAGAGTCTTATCAACTATCATTTTGTTGTTTGTTGGTATTGTGAATAAATAAACCCATTAACTTACTCAAATCAATGATAAAAATCATTGTTACAGCGTGAATTGTTGAAAATGTTGGTACTCTACAGAAAACAGGGGTGATTCCTAAATGATAAATGACCTGTTTTATGAATCAAATGTGACTGTTCCCAATCCAGTGTGGTGCTGTAGAACAGTGAAATAATTTTCCTAGTAATTATAAACCTGACTGTGAACCATGGTTCACGTTTATTCTGATGGGTCTGTTTTAGGTTCGGTACAGGTCACCCAGACTGGCTGTGTTACGGGTTTCTACTTCAGAAGATATTCGTAGTGAAAGATTCGTGAAGATTAAAAATAGAGGTTCTTCATATTTGACTCTTCATAAGAGCAGTTTGAGCGCAAGTTATTTCTGAGTTACTGAATAATTTGATTTAGGCACCAAACACAAAACAATCTAAGACTCAGCGAGAATTTGAAAATACATTAAACATCTTGACTCAGATGTGAGTCATTATGTTTATTTAAGTCTTGGTGTAAAATATGGTGCAACAGCAGGGTGGTATGATGAAAAGAATATGATTTCTACAAAAATAGGTAGTCGGTCATATAAAGTTACAGTTAAATGAGAATGCATTCAATTAATACATTCAGTATTATGAGTCTCACTTTAATTTATCCACCATTATTAATAGATGTGGTGTAGTTGAATTAAAACCGAGTGGGACTATTTTTTTTAACAATCTTCCTTTAACAATTAAAAATAACACATTTTCACACCGAGTTTAATTTTTGATATTTTTTTCTTGCTTAATCAGAAAACACTGTCAAAAATAAAAGCTTTTCAAAATCAAAGAATAATTTTTACAGCGATAATTGTAATATGCTCATGCGCACAAAGGCACTAATTGTTTTTCGCATTACGACGCTAATGCTGGATGTTTGTTGGTGAATGTAATTATTTTTCCATTTTGCAGCCCCAAACAAACGACACCAAGCTGGAGTGTTTTGTGAAGGTTGGAGTTGATCGGGCTGGGTGGCGCCTCCTGGTTTCTCCGCCTTCCTTAGTTTATAAAAGAGCAGATTATCGTCCCGCAGAAGTTAATTCGGCTCCCGCTGCTGACGCCGAATGGACGCAACATGGCGGACAAAGGCTGCCAACAGCCTGTCGGTCCTGTTACTCTGTCCCGCAGGACACTTATTCTCTGGTAACTCGGGTCTTCAGATAACCAGTGACAGGACATAATTTAAGTGTAGAGAAAAAGTTCGGAACATGAGCTGCTGAAGAGGAGAACTGGAAATGAGCCGACACGCAACAGGTAAGCGGGACAAGTGCAGCGAGCAGCGGCGTCTCCATCCGCCGCGGCCGGGGATGGCCGAGCAGCATTTTAGTGGGAAAGTTCGGCGGTGGTGGTTCTGTTCTGGGCTGGCAACACTGCTGTACGGGCGGAAGAGGAATTTGTTGGACCGGTTCCTCCAGCAGCTGCACAGCTGGGAGTTTTGAAATTCTTTCTGAGGTGTGTTTCCAGAGAAAATAATCAGTCCCTTCCTCCGTTTCAGACGCCCCGGGGCCGGTGCCGGAGTGTGCCTCCTCCCCGCCGCTGCCTGCCGATCATGTGCTCGACTCAGGAGCGGTGCTCTTCCCCGGTAGCGCTTCAACTCATCTCTAGATTTGTTGAAAACTTGTGTTTAGTACAGACACTGAAATGTGTTAAGGTTTGGTCAATAGAACTAGAAGCAGAGTTCGAAGGATCCCACAGTTTCTTTTATAGTCAGTGATTGTTTTCTCCCAAAAAGCAAAATCACAATGACTCATCAGCTTGCTAATATTAAAGATATTATTTTGGTAAACTAAACCTTTAGGCTTAGCACATTAAACCCCAATTTCCATAAATGAGACAATGTGAAATAGAATATGAAAACACCAGTACAGTACAGGAGTTTCAAATTCTTATTTGCTATTGCCTTTGTATCATAAGAAAAAGCCTTCCTATAAAACATATATTTTTTAACTTGACTGGATATTTGCTCTTAAAATGTACAAGATTACTCGCAAGCATGTCCACCACAGTAACTCTGTGCATTCCAGATGCTGGCTGTTGAACCGTGTTAATAATAACCACATGGTCGGTCTTTATGTAAGCCTAAAGATAATTAGCATCTATAAATACATTTCAAATGGGATAAAACCACAGCAGAACTTTGAGATTTACCAATCAGATTTTAGATTTATAGTTGATTCTGAATGGTGCAGCTCCAACAATGATTTGTGGATTCTGTAATCAGGGGTGTTCTTGTGCACTGGTGTTTGGAAGGTTTCCACCCGTTGAAGTGATGTCATGAGAGTGACATCTAAGGGCGAGAAAAAGACTTTTGCTGAATACTAGATTTTATTTCATATTTTATTTAATTTGAGTATTTCACTCATTTTCTGGCTTTACTGGCGCTACTGAACTGTTGGAATTTAATAACAGCTACGGAGCAGTGATCAAACAAGTTCATGTCACTTTTCAGAAAACTGCTGCATCCATTACTTTGAAAATGGGTACATTGATTTATTTTTTTTAATTTTCCAATGATAAATCTGTCTTTGTGCCATTTAACGAAAATTGGTAAATACAGTGTTTGTCATCTATTTACTTAGTTGCTAGCGACCAGTGTAGGAAAAAAAAAATCCTAAATGGCACATTTTTTTCTTCGTCCATTTTTTTCTGTCTACATCTGAAAGTTCTCGGTCTCTGCAGGTTCTTTTGATCAGCATGGATGCCCTCTGATCGTGTTCCCAGTGGACGGCCAGGCCAAACTGTCTACACAGTTGAGCAAAAATGAAGTGGTGGACTTCATAAATTACTTTCAGCGTGTGCACAAGTACGTGGGTTCTTACTCTTGCATGTCAGTGTGCTCTTCAGAGGAATTTAGAAATGTACTGATGTGGACTTGCCGTTTTGCCAGTAAAAAGCTGGAGAAGGAGTGCCTGGTGTCACTGGTGGCTGATCTTAGACTTGCATCGCTCCCCACAGTCAGGTTCATCACTGAGACTCTACTCCTGCTTGAGGTATTCGACTCCCAGCATGCAGTTTTGCTGCTAGTTTGATCCTGATACTGCATCTGTTGTGTAAATAGTTACCTGTCCTGACAAAAGTAAAATTTGATGTGAATGCAGATGACCAGAAAACTGAAATATACAGTATAGGAGTATCAATCTGTCATCTATCTTAGAATTTACTGACAATTCTCTGCACAGGTATGTTCATTTTGATACATTGATGGAGAAGGTTAATAGATGGACTTATTTATGCATGTAATTAAAGGTATTTTTCAAGACAGTATGAAACACTGGCATGTACATGCATTTCTTTGTGTAGTGGGTTCCATTTCCTTGTACGTAGACACCAGTAGTTAGTAAGTAGTGAATGGAATTCTTGGATTTTTTTTCTGTTGTCAAACTGCTGCTTGTTGTGTTTTTGTAGACATTACTGTCTGAATTATTCCTGCTAACTTTCAGCTCCCTCCTGCACCCAGTACAGTGACATAGATGGCAATGTGATGCTCTTTCATGAGGCCTGAAGTTGCACATTTGTTTTATTGGTCTGGAGGAGCTGGTTGATGGTAAAATTCCTGTGAGGAGTGCGATGTTATGGAGGTCACGTGCATGGTTGCTCACAGAAAACCTCAGTGAAAGAAGGTTGCAGGTTTAAACAAAGGGTAAAGCTAGAGAGTAGTAGGAGAAATATTGCTACGGTTCCTGGGAAAGTCACAAATAAGATTTCATTTTAGGGTTTAGACCCATTTATTAGACCTGACATTCTAGAGCAGAGGTGGGCAAACTAAGGCCCGGGGGCCACATGTGGCCCGGTGAACTATTTAATCCGGCCCGCAGAGCCTTCACAATAATTTCTCCAAAAGCCAAATGAAGAGGGTTGTCAGCTTGATTGGTTAGAAGGTTCAGACCAGTTGGACCAATTTGAAGTCTCTTCAAAATATTTTCTCGGTCAATAGTCCATCAAGCAGGATTTTTAGCTAACCTCTCATCCTCATTTTTGGGGGTTAGCTTCTTGCACAACCTGGCCGGCCCCTTCATTAAGATCTAAAACCCAATGTGGCCCTTCAGGCTAAATAATTGCCCTATAACTGTTCTAGAGACAATCAAGCTTTTTAGTGAGTTTTTAATGACTCATTTGCGATACTATAAACACGGCAAAAGTGTTAATTTTAAGCAAAGATCTGAGGCATCAACATGCTGCTGTTTCATGTGGAAGACTTTCTCACTTGTTTGGACCTAGATTTCATGATTTTGCACCTCAAAACTCAATGTTGTACAACACAAACGTGCTGTCAAACGGTTCGTTTTTTGCTTATCGCTGTGTTAACGGTAATGTCTCATGACGACAAACCCATAATTTCACACTACATTTAAAATGTGACTGCTGCAGAAGTTTGTTCCCGTCTCATTTCCAGCTGCACAAGCGGACGGTCCACAGCCTGTATATAATTCAGCCCCAAAAGAAGGAAGCGCTCAAGCTCTTGGTCAAGCTCCTGACTCCATCCAAGTTTTATCCTACCTCGTTAAAGGTAAATGAAACAACCCATTCGTGTGTTGGTGGTTTAACCTCTGCGATAACCTCTGCGATCTCATGTTTGTTACAGAAAGTCCTTCTTAAAGATATCTCGGAGCTCTCCAACTACATTGACAAGAGCCAGCTACCAGCATCTTTGGGTGGATACCTCATTTACTCTCACCAGAGTTGGGCTTCTTTTGTTAAGGTAATCTGTTAACATTTGGACAGTTTTGATATAAAGTGCTGCCACATTGAAAAGATTCTTGGAATGTTTTTGGAACCAATTTGAAATTCCATGCATTCGTCTTTCCAAGTGTATGTTTTCATAATTCTTCAGTGAAAGATTCTGCTAGTGAAACATTCTGCATAAGGGCAAAGGCTATGAGAGTGTCTTATGATCAGTCAGCAAGCTCCACACAAAGAAACATTGTCCTAGCCTCCTTCGCAGCTGTAGATCACTTGTTGTTGTGTGTAAATCGACTCAGTCCCGGCTACTACTTTGCTGATGTGACGCAAAATGCTCCAGCCAAAGAATTTGTTTCGTCCAGATATCTCCTTTGCGGCAAAGTTTTGAGCTTCGCTCGGTCAGGAGCCGTTTTCATTTGAATACATTCATGGGAGCCGCTGGAGCAGCCCGCATCTATTGTCTGTTACCTTGGTGAAGCCCGAGCAAATAATCAGCTGACCTTATTAGCAACTGAAAGGAGCCCCTTTTCTCCATCACATTACATATGCAGTCATGTTCGTAGCCAGCCTTTGGACATGACAAGTCTCATTAACCGCAGCAGCTCTGTGCCCATAGCAGCCCTATTTGAGATACAAGCGCACACATTCTCCGTTCGGCCTACGTTGAAAATGTGGGTGTTGGAACCATGAGCACAAATCTGAGCGAGCTTACAGCTGGGATCGTTGTCTACTTTGATTTAAGAACTGGGAAATATTATTTAACATCTTCAATCTTTATCTTTCACATTCTGAAGTTCCGGAATAATGAAATCCGTGTTCGTATAAAACTGCCCGTATTCACATGTAAATTAGCAGCTGTGACCCATGAGGACAGCGTTTGTGTTCAAGTGAACGCTATGAATACATTTCAAATGCCAATTGAAACAGATTGAAATGAACTGCTGAGAATAGAGTTCATTGACTTGTTTGCCTGTGCGATAACGAGCTGTATTAAATAAATGTTTTTTGTCATTTTTATTAACGTGTTCCACGGTTGTGCTATTTGAAACTGTCCCTGTAGGAGATCGACACATTTGTCCAGGAGTTTGTGTCTGTGGTGCAGCGGCTGCCCTCGTGCATCTCCGCTCTGTATGCTCTGTCAAGGCTGCCTCTGCCCTCCACCTTTCCAGAGCTCCAAATCTTCTGTTCCACCAATGAAGCAACGTTCCAGCAGTTCAGGAGGTCACGCTCCTTAATAATTTGTCCTCTCGCTACAGGCTGATGTCATCTTACATGAGTTGATTAGTCTGAAAACATCTTATCTTGAGGGAGCAAAATTTATTTCAGTGATAGATTCTGTTGATGACTTTTTGGCACCTTTTTAAAGCAAGTAAAGTAATCCTGATAGCGTTCAGAACATCTTCAAACTGATCTTTGACTCTGCATCGCCCTGCAGGGAGCTCGGTCTGGATGAGCTGCTGAGGCACTGTGAGATTGTGATGGAGAAGCTTCACTACCCTGAAAAGGACCCTTGCTACCTGGCCATGGCTGGTACCGCCCTTTTCACTCACACCACCTTCGACATGCTTCAGAACCACAGCAGGTACAACAGCGTACTGAGAGCGCTTATCTCAGTCCTCCGTAGCGCTTGCGAACGCACAATACACGACTTCAAAACGGCTAAAATCTGTCATCAGTTCATCTACCCTGAAAGATAGTACAGTGATTGTCTAGAGTAACCAGGAAAACATTTGCAGGATAACAGCAGCTGTGGAGAAAGTGGAGCTTTTGTGGCAGCAGGCCTTCGCTAAAGCCCGTCTGCAGCTGCAGGTGTTCCAGCTGCGAGAGGATGCTCTCCAGGTCAGCCAACGGTTGTTTAGCACTTTATTTTCCTTATCTACACTTCCACAGCACATTTGGGTTTCATGATAACGGCAGCTCGTGAAATCAAAGCTTCACTTATGGGATCACTACTGAAATCGTCATACTGTCCAAGCTCAAACATTTGTGAAGCTCCTGTTGTACAAGTAATTACAGACTAAAAAAAAAAAGTGAATATTCATTTAAATGCCTCTTCGCAAAATGGTTTTAACCCCTTAAATTTAGAACAGCTGCAGGAACAGCTCAGATAATGTGGGTCTATGTTTAGGAGTAATTGTGTGCTGTAAAATACTGACCCCAATTACCGTAATTTACGGACTATAGAGCGCACCTGAATATAAGCCACACCCACTAAATTTTAAGAGATTTTTCCATATAGGCCGCACCAGCCTATTTTGTAAAATTTTATTTATATACCTTAACAGAGTGTCTCCAAACGCTGCCTGTAAAACGGCAGTAAAACGGCTGATTAAACAAAATAGAAAAGAGATTGATGCTTTATTCATTTTCCCCCTGTGCACGAAGTCCTCTTTTTCCGTATCGCAGTTGAACAGCCTCAGAAAAATTCCGTCACGCACCTTCGCATTCTCACTTCCATTTTATTTCAGTCGGGTCTGCACGGTGGACACACCTCGGCTGTCTGCTCTGTGTTCACCCAGTCCTCAAGAACGTTTTCAACTTCCGTCTCCAACGGCTCACCATTGACTCATTAGCACCAAGCTTACGTGCGGAAGCTCTATTTCCTTCCTGGATAGCCAGATCGATTGCTTTCAGTTTAAAAGTGCAATTGCATTGTCTTTCAGATCACTGAGCAAATTAAAAGTCTCCATCAAGAGAAACTCCAGCCTTACAAAATAGAGATTGCTAAGGATGACGCACAGGCTCTGAAACTGGTATCTGAATTTGAGGCCACCATTTACACTCCTGCTGTGGTACGTGTACAGTCACGTCTTGGTGCCCACTCTTGTCTAAAATGTCATTCAGTATGAAAGGTCCTGAAAGCTTTAACGGTTACGTTAGGAAGCCTTGTGTGTTTTCTCAGCCGATTGCACAAGAATCTTCACTCGCTTTTTTTAAACCCCTTCAGGCTCTTGTTCGCTGCGCTGAGGATGTGATCCACACGTTAGCTGAAATTTTGCCCTTTGAGGGTCAGATACGGGATCACTGGGTTCTGGATCTGGAAAGACTAAAAGAAAAAGTCTACTCTGCTGTGCAGTTCATCCTTCAAACCCTCAGATCAGTTTCTAAATACCATCGCAACTATAAGAAGGTGACACGCTTGAACACCTCTGCTGTAATTCTTTCATCCATCTTCAGTCACTGGTGTCTGTCCTCATCCTTTCACTTTTCTTCTGATAGGCCAGCTGCTGGTACAGTCTGGTCCTCCAGGAAAACATCCTCCAGGAGCTTCTGTCCGGCGTCAGCGGAGACGCTGGTTCCCTTCGGAGGCAAAGGAAGAACTGGGCAGTGATTCCTGCGTGGAGACAGAGAATATCTTCTTTCTTGACGAAACATCCTCCTCCAGACAACGGGGAGCTGGTTCATCTGGCTCACCTCGCCAGTGTTATCCCTGATAAGGAGGTCCGTCAGGCAGGCCAGCAGATGTCTCAGAGGTGAGTCAAGTGCATCACATGACATTTAGACACGTGCTGGTCTCTGCAGATCTGGTTCTGGCTCTGCTTCACACACATGTATTGATGTTATTAGAATGTAATATTAAATATTGTTAGAGGGCAATGAACATAGAGATGTATTATAAAGGTATTTAAAATGAATTTAAAGAGATTCTGACATTCAGATTAGTTCAGATCATTAAAGATCAGGCTTCACAATTTCAGTTTTATTTCACCAGGTGCATCACCTTGAGGAAGCTCCTCATGTCGTCTGAGCCTGTGGCCGTCGGTTACCTGCAGAGAGCGCTGCAGTGGCAGTACGAGTTGCTGCGGGGCAGTTATTCATCAACCGACTGTGCTGCTGAAGGAACGGGCCATGATGACGATGCCATTGCTTCTCCACGAACGTCTTCATCTGCTGAACTGGTGTCTGCTCACAGCACACCTCTCTCCCTCAGCTCATTTGACTCTGGTTTTGATGGAGTTGGAAATGGCCAACTGGAGGTCTGCGGAGGTAGGGAAAGACCAGACGATCTGTGTAGGTTATCCGAGATCACGGACTCTGAGAAGCGTACTTTGGTCCTTCCCCAAATCAACAAAGATAGCTCCGCATGCTCCGACGTTGCGGTTCACGACGAAGACTTTGACTGTGTCTCTGTGGGAAATTCCTCTGGTGCGAGCATTCAGATTGTCCCAAAAGCTGCTGCGGACAGCCTCAATTTTGAGATCAGAGTGAGGCGCTCGGCTGCGCTGCCCAGCAACCCCTGGCTCAGCTTGCCAGTGGATAATCTGGAGAACTCGTACACCATTACAATTACACCAAACCCAACGCCTCAAAAGAAAAACCACCAGCTCCAGGATCCAGCAGACCACTCCGCCGCTGCTGGCCAGCTCTCTGGATGCAGGAATCAGCCCACACAGACAGAGGTGTTGATCAGCACACAGCCCAGAGCATCCATGGGCAAGGACTGTATGCTGTCTTCACAAGGCACTTTGGAGGATCCAGAACTTAGTCCAGTTGGTCACATCCTGTCCAGCACGATTACAGAGGAAATAAACAAGTCGCTAAGCACAACAGAGGGTGCCCCCACTCTGCTGTGGGACTCCTATGACCTCCATGAGCAGAATCAAGATTCCGTCGATTTGTAAGAATCAGCCTTATTTTTATCGTTTTCAGTATTCACTTTAACACTTATACCAACGCTTCACCAATATATTAAAATGTATGTGTGCTTTTTTTTAATTTAAAATAGCTCAATTGATCTCTCGCTGAAGGACTGGGATGTGAAAGAACAGGAAAATCTGAGGGAAGTGGAGAAAATATTAGACAGGACTGATGAAATACTGGAGGTAATGCACTTTATTTTTTAATTTGTGCGTGTTAAATCTGGAGTCTGCTGCGGTTCTCTTGAGTGATGAAATTTGTTCCACTACAGAAAGAAGAAAATGTTCTGGCTCAGGAGGCTGTCCTGGAGGCTCTGCTGAGCTCCGAGAGCCAGCATGAACAATGGATGTGGGACAAGGTGAATCAGACAGGAGGGGTACGCCATTTTGAGTCCCTTTCCACTGAAAAGTAACTTGAGAGGTTTTAAACAGAAAAATGGTGCAGTAAAATGAGGATAAGGATTAAACACCCCCCATTAACCATTCTGGTTTTACTTGGATTTTAATTAGATTGAACTTGATTATTAGTGGTTAATATTGTTTGAGTACAGATAATGTCTGCACCAAACTATTGGTACAACCCAGATTTTGTAGATAATGCAAATTTTGCTGAATAAATACATTGTTTAAGCGAGAAATGAATCATAGTGTAATGAGAGCTTATATAGCAGAGGTGGGCAAACTGAGGCCCGGGGGCCACATGTTGCCCGATGAACTCTTTAATCCGGCCCGCAGAGCCTTCACAATCATTTTTCCTAAAGCCAAGTGAAGAGGGTTGTCAACTTGATGGGTTAGAAAAAGGTTCAGATCCCCCCTTCAGCTAGCATGCTAACATGTCCTCTCAAGAAGGTGGGGCCAAACATCATTTGGAGCTTCATCATCCAGCTCTAGTTGGACCAGTTTACAGGCTCTTCATCAAGCAGGATTTTTAGTCAACCTCTGATCCTCATTTGTGGGGTTGCACCACCTGGCCGGCCCCTTCATCAAGAGCTAAAACCCAACGTGGCTCTTCAGGCTACAGAATTGCCCACCTCTGTTACAGGATGAATCCTCTCAACCAAAATGAAAGCTATTTCAAGTTATATAATTAATCTTTCACATCATATTTATTTATACCAAATAATGCAAATTACAACCAAATACAAGATTCCAGTATGTAAAATCACTGTAGCATTTATTTATCAATGCAAAATGAACTCAGCAGGATTCTTCTGTTTTTAAAGACGGCATCCAGAGAGTTGGCTGAAGCTGGTTTTCTTGGCCTGGAGGACTACCTTCTGCCTGCAGAGTCTGACTGTGGTTGGGAACCCAAAGCAACTGCTTCTGAGTGTGAAATGAAGCTTTCTGATGGTGGCTACAACAGAATGATCCCAGAGGTGGATCCACAGGCGTTCCATAGCAGTTCGGACCTGCTCACGGAGCTAAGACAAGTCCACATGCTGGATGAGATGATTGTGGAGGAGAGACTGGAGATCCACAGGTTCCGCCAAAAAGAAAGGCCTGAAGAGGAGCGATCAAGGAGCCAGATTCAGGATTCCAACAGGCTGTCTGTAAGGAAAGAGAGGGAGGCTTTTCGACTACAGCTTGAAAAGGAGAAACAGGAAGTGGATAAGCTTGAGAAGAGTTTAGAAAGCGAGTGCAAAGCAAAGAAGCAGAAGGACAAATCAAAAAAGGTCATTAGATGTTCCATTATGGAGAAAACCAGAACTGAGGAAAAGGATGACAAAGCACACAGTCATGACCTGTCAGGCTCCAGTCACAGATCACATGCTTCACACGCAGCGTTCCTGGTCTGCAGGCATTCGGAGCTTAAAACAGAACATCGTGAAGAAGTATCAGATCCCCATATTTTAGTTGAAAATGCATCAAACCATCTGGTTCAGCTTCCAGCTTCCCAAGCTGATCATTTTGAATGTGAGACGTTGGCATTAAGGAATACTTCTGATGTGAACCCAGTCCAGCCTCTGGAGGGCGTGTTTAGCGAAAATCCTACCAAACCCGAAGCTTCTTTAACTCCAGAACTGAGACCAGACGATGGCGCGTTTGACCCTGGGGGAAACTGGCACATTCCTCCTGTGCCTAAACCGAGAAACGTTTTACTTAAGAACAACCCTTCAGAAGATGACGCTCCTTACTCTACAGAGATGCAGATTCCCTCGTTACCGTCTGCCACTGATCTCAGAAGTGAAACTGCTGCCTTTGAACTCCCTGATGAACCACTGGAGAGCTCGGATATTAATCCCAGCTTGGCTCTCACTGCAAATGTGAAGGAACACAACAACAACAATAACCAGATGACGGCGGAGGAATCTGAAATTCCCTGTTTTCCAGAAACAAACATTAAGAATGAAGACCATATCTGGGAGGAATCTAAGGGTCTGGAAGAGGAAGATCTACAAATGGTGGAGGAAATGAGGACTTTATCCCCAGCGAGCCAGTGTCTACGTCCTGAGCTGGAGCTCAGTGGGGGAGATCAGGATGGAGGTTTGGCTGACGGTGTTCAGCCCTCTGATTGGCTGAAGGTATCCGGCTGTGAATCAGCTGAGAGTGAAGCCCAGCTTGACGTCAGCATTAGAAAGGTAATACGTGTCTGCATAGGCTTAAGATTTCCTGCATGAAACATTTAATCCCCCAGGTTATTAAATGAGGCTGAATATTTGATTGCATACGTGACTAATAGGGACCAGGTTGTATATAGAGCCTGTTATTGCCACTGTCATTTAAATAAACTGTTTTTCTCCTCAACGTGCTGGAAGATTACAGATTTCAAGACTCCCATAGTTCTGGACACAGGGTCTGGTTTGATGAAAGCAGGGTTTGCAGATGAAGACCTCCCAAATGTTGTTTTTCCGACAATTATCGGAATGCCAAAATATGAGGTAGGTAGAAGCAGTTTTCCCTTCACACAAGGTACAGAAATGATTCTGGTTTGGCTTTTAGACAAACCTGCTTTTTATACACTTTGTTTTTCCAGGAAATTATGAATGGTGGAGCTGAGAGAGAGACCTACATTGGCCATGAGGCTCAGCATATGAGAGGGGTCCTGGCTCTGAGACATCCCATCAAGAACGGGATCATCCAGAACTGGGATGAAATGGAAAAGGTGAGCAGCACATTTCCATAATGCTCATGTATCTAGTCGCCCATCCCTGGCAGAGCGTCCCTGTGGCTAAACAGTATAACTAACACGGGACCACCGCGGATTTTAGATTTGGCATCACACATTCGTGCAAATGCGCGTGGATCCGGAAGATCACCCAGTCCTGCTGACGGAAGCGGCCATGAATCCGCTGGAGAACCGTCGGCGCATGGTGGAGATCATGTTTGAGAGCTTTAATGTTCCCTTCACCTACGTGGCCATGCAAGCTGTGCTCTCCCTTTATGCATCAGGAAGATCCACCGGTATGTCTACAGACCCTTACTGTTACTCTTTTTTAATGAAATATTGCATAAAAGAGCATTTCTACGTTTTCTGCTCTGCCTGAAGGTGTGGTCTTTGACTCTGGAGACGGCGTAAGCCACAGCGTTCCTGTGTTTGATGGACATTGTCTACCTCATGCTGTGCAGCGCTTCCCTCTGGCTGGTGTAGATGTTACGCTACATCTTATAAAGGTATTTGTGAAGTCCCAACCTTCCAGCTATCGACCTATTAACATTCCTTGATTTAATAATGAGCCTTAAGGACGTAACAATGCATTATAGTTACAAATTTTCATTTGTTAATAAGAAAATGACACTTATCAGTCTGAAAATCGCTAAAGTTGCATCAACCCACTTCAAGATGGTCACCTTGAAAATGCCTTCTGTAAAAAGCCTAATTTCCAAAGCAGCGTTTCACGTTCTCCTGCTATTGAAGCTTCTGCAGGAACAGGGAGTGTGCATGCGCACCACCGCAGAGGCGGAGATCGCGCGCGAGATGAAGGAGAAATGTTGCCGTGTGGCTTTAAACTATGAAGCTGAGCTGAGCGCTGGGGGGTCGTCCTGCAGAGAGGTGCATTTCACCATGCCTGATGGACAGATCGTCACTCTGAACACAGAGAGCTTCAGGTAACCTGACACTTTCCCTCTTTGCTCAACAAGCTTTGACTTCGATAGCGTTAGTACAGTAATGAGGGTTGAATGATGGATGTTCTGGTTTGGTTTGAATAATGACCCTTTTTTGCCTGCATAAACACTTACAAACAGCAGAATTTCAGCTGCAAACATCACAATGTAATTTTGTTAAGCAATTACAGCTAATTAATGCAAATCATCTCCATTTTCAGTTACCCACAGTTTTTTAAACCTTTTCCACCTCCCTTTTACCTTCATTTTGTGAATATCCCTGTTGAAGCTTTTGTCACATCTTGATTGATTTAGAAATGTATGGGGAGAATTATGGTAGCAAAATAGATCAAAAGACTTTGTCTTGTCTTTGCAAACAAATTCACTGAAAAATCTCCTGAATGACACAGAGCCTATTAAGTATTTCCCTCACTTTGATTATTTCACTTTTAAAATTGGAAAAAAATGTAGAAGAGTGAATGAAGAATGAACCTCCATAACTCTGGAGTTCACTTTAAGATCACCTGGGAGTACTGGGAAAGTTATTCTCCAGCCAAAAAAATGACCAGAAGCAAACTGCAGCCAGAAAGTGAACTTAGTATAAAAACCTCTGAAATGAGGAATGAACGGCTGCTTTCCTTAGAGAGGATGAGTTACTATTCTAAAACTAGCAAAAATCCATTAAAAGCCACCTGATCAAACCAGAAAGCAGGTCGAGTCTCTCCTCATGTTTCCTGAAGCGATCACTCACACCTAAACCATCCAGGGCTCCGGAGATTCTCTTTAAGCCAGAGCTGATTGGCCGAGATCACTGTGGGATACACGAGAGTCTCTTCAAGTCGATCCTCGGCTCAGACATCGATTTGCGGCGCAGCCTTCTTCAGAACATTGTCCTCTCAGGTAGGCACTCTTGCATCGTCCCGTAACAGCATGTGCCATCCTTTTTGTTTGTTCTTTGTTCATATTCCAGTTGATTTTACCACAAAATGTCTTCAAGGTGGAAACACCCTACTGTCTGGCTTCCCCGAGCGACTCCAGGTGGAAATCGAGGGCCTGCTTGCCCCCGACATGGGCGAGAACGTCCACGTCAGCAGCCCCGAGGACAGAGACTTCTCCGTGTGGAGCGGCGGAGCAGTGCTGGCCAGCTTGCAAACCTTCAGCTCTGCGTGGATAAGTCTGGAGGAATACGAGGAGCACGGACCTCAGATTGTTCACAGGAAGTGCTTCTGAGGCAGGACTCCTCAGCTACATGCTCCACCCAGGTGGAAAAACCTGGCAGGTGAATTTGTTGCCGTGGCCCCGTCTTTCTAAACACTCATTTGTATGGGCGTCTGTTCTTCCTGTCTGTCACCGTTAATATCAGGAACATTTAACTGCCTTAATTCCCCATGAAGGGAATATGTCACTCCTGGGTTACCATTTGAATATTTGTGTTTAATGGACTATAATTGAAGCTGGCCTTTAATTAACGTCTCTTTGTTTCCATGAATTGTGACAAATATATATTAAATCCGTTTTGACTCAGATTTGTATTTTCCTAAAATTTTAAACTAAATTTAATAAGCCAAGAATGAACTATTAGCAGCCTTGGCCCCGATGGTAATAATATAAGTTTGAAATAAGGCTGTGTGATGGAGAAGAGACACTTTTCTGATAGAAACTGTATTTTTTAAAGCATGCCCACCTTCGGGGATGGATGTGATGTGCAGATTTGGTCTGGGAATACCTCTCCCTTCTGCTGAGTCAGCGGTTAAATAATGCCACTGCTGCAGTGTTTGTGTTGTACATTATCTATATACTTTTGTTTGATTGCTGTGTTTTTTTGTTTTATTTCCAAATGAACTTAATAATTGTGCAGACGCTGGTGTTTTTGTTTATGGTGAAAGGTATTCCTGCCCTGTCAAACCGCTCCGTTCATCACTACAGTGGATTTTGCTGATAAAGACGATTGTGAATTTTTGGAATACTGAGCATCATGACATCATCTTCCTGCATGGTTCTGGAGCTGCACCCTTTTTTTTTGCGTGTTGTGTCTGCATGTTTTTTCTGTTTGTGACACAGTTTGTTCTGAAGTGGAAATGATTTAAAACGAGCTTTCTTAGCTCCCTGCAGAGAGCAAGGTGATGTCAGATTCTCTTTGTTCCTTTTGAACAAAGTCTCCCACGTTTTCACACAATGCTATTTATGTCAAACCTTTTTATAATAAATATTTTACTCGTCACTTCATCACTATCTTGTAATTATTTTCACATCAATGCAACTTCAGGATTTTTATTTTCATTTAAGTAAATTATTTATTCCATCCCCACACTTTCAACGGTCTGGATAAAATAGTTTAAAAAAAAAAAAAAAAGAATTGTCATGTGTTCAGTCATTTTTTTCAGACCAGGTTTTGGGAGAATCATTCAATCCTAGACGTGGTCTAATCTAACCTTTTGTGTTCCCGAATGTTGTGAATGGTTTGTAAAGTATTGGTTGTATACCTTTGCAATCTTTTTCTTGTCATAAGTTTTTCTTCACTGATTCACCATAATATTCTACAATTATTCACTTGGGCTGTTGTCAGTGGCATTTTGGACATGTTACACTTCCACATCCATGCTTTTCAAATGTGTGTGATCGAATTTAATGTATTTCTCCTTTTAATGAACGTCAACTCACCCTCTCTCTACTACCATCTAGTGGTCACTAGTCGGAATTTTCAGGTTACCAAGCAACCAGTCGTCAACAAACCGAGGGGAGATATATCAGTCCAAGTTCACAAACTGCAAGTAAAGAGAAATGGACGCACTTCAAATGGACAGCATCATTAAGAAGATGGTCCTTGAAATTCAACAGCGGTGTGCTGGAAGAGGATCTGGCCTGTCGGAGACTTTGGTGGCATTGATGGTCAGTAACTGGAACTGACCTGCTGCTACAATCAGCTGGTCAGCTTCAATGAAATGTACTCGGAAAATTTGGTATTGTATATGCGCGCAGTTGACATTTTTGCAAATAGCACTTAATGTTAAATGGGACAATGTAAGATACATTTTCTAACCCTTTTATATATTTTATAACCTTCAAAAGGTTCTGGATTTGTCCTGAAAATATTCTTTAAAGTTTTTGTCCCTTACACTTGTTTTTTTCATGTTTTCAGGTTAAGTCTGTTCTGTCAGACCCAAAAAATGGCTTCAATGCTGATGAGGCCCTGACTGAAGAAGATGTACAAAAAATAAAAGAGGTGAGCAACTTCTTATGGGTTGGAAATTATTTAAATTCAACTGTATTTATATAGCTATCAACAAGCTATATGTTTAAAAAAAAAAAGTGTTTTTTCTAACTTTTATGAATGCCAACAACTTAGTGATTTTTTTTTTAACACCAACTTCTATTTTATGGAACAATCTTTTGTAAAAAAGTGATTTCTCTATCAAAATAAATAAAATGCCTTTGCTGTCAGTGTTAAATACACAATTTCACATTTTTAAAGTTTTGTATAAAAATTTCTTGTTACTCAATACCTTTTTTTTTTTTTAAAGTTTTGTGATTTCAACATGTTTTCTGGGGTTTATGGTTTAAATTTAGAACGTCAAGCAGTGTGCTGCTATATTCTGCTATCCTAACAGATCTCAAGGAGGTGCACACTGCGATAATGTCTCGTACATCTTTCCTGAACAATGAAACATTAATCACTCTGACTCTTTTTTTTTTCCAGTTAAGTTTGAATAAACTCACAGAGAAGTGCAGCCCATCCCTTGACACAATCAAAATGCAAGAATATTTTGGTCTGAGTTACACCTCCAGATGTAAGTATAACTTATAATACCAATTACAATTGTTCTATTTTGGTGCAATTTAAATTCATTGAACTTCACATTTCATGGCTTTAGCCTTTCATGTGAATGTAAGGGGTAATTATTTAAAGCAAAGTTGACCATATCTGTTTAAGAGTTTCAATTATGTTCACACATTGAATTCAGTTTCGGATGACATCAGTGCGTTAATTCTGCTACCCGTTCCTAAGGTCACATCCTGGTGCTCATCTGCTGCAATGGTGAACCTCCTTTTAACCATCTTGGATTTCACTAGGTAGACACAAGGTAGTCTCATTTAATATAAAAATCCCATTGAATAATAAAAAAAACAACAAAGAAACACGACATCTTATTCAGAAACATGAAAAACAACTTTCTGCTGGAATGAACCATTTAGCCCATGACAACTATGGACTCTACAACCTCCTTGCACCACTGATTACCCAGTCTCACATTTGCAATCCATTGATGACTGTGTCCACTGCTTTATCAAAGCTTCACCTCGTAATTCCTCACTTTTCAGTCTCTCAATGATTGGTCAAACATCCTCCATCATTATGAAATCAAAGTCCTCCACCTCTAGACTAGATCCCCAAGTCTCTCTTCACACCTCCATTTCTGGCTCAATTCCATCATCCATCAGAACAGCAATAATTACTCCTGTAGCAAAAAACATTCTTTATACCCTAATGACCTTAATAATTTCCAAACAATCTCAGGCCTCTAAATTTCAAGAAAAAGAAGTTTCCCGGTCATACAGGTCCCCAGTTATCCCACCCCCTACAATAATCAAACCTTTCTGGTTTTCACCCACAACACAGCACTAAAACAGCACTAGTCAAGATCACCAGTGACCTACTCATGGCAGCAGCAGACTGGACTTCTCTCCATTCTTCCTTTGACACAGTCTCCCGTCACAGCCTTCTTCACCGACCGACTTCGCTGGGGTTAAACATCACAGCTCTTTCCTGTTTCTCTTCATACATCATCGGCCAACTGCAGATTCAATTCAATTTTGTTCAATTCAGTTTTATTTATTTAGCACCTTTTACCATAAATCCCCAGTCAACAGCGGTGTCCCCCAGGGCTCTGTCCTGGGACCCTTCCCCTTCATTCTCAACCTTCTACACCTTGGCAGTATTTTCAGAAAACATGGACTCAATGTTCACTGCTACATGAATGATACCCAACTCTACCCCTCGACTGCCACACTTCCTCCCCCTCCCATGCTTCTGCTGAAATATATCTACCACCTCTATCCATCACTTGCCCTAAACACCACAACCATACCAGTTAATGCAGTTGTCACTTCTCAATTTGATTACTGTAATGCTCTTCTACATTTTTAGCCCAAAAATCTCTTCCCAATCTGTAACTTGTAGAGAGCTAAGCTGCCTGAGACCGACCTTCCCTTCATTATTTTCATCTGTGTTCTATTATTAATATCTGTCTCTATATGTGTGTTTGCAGTTCAGCTCCTCGAGGAAATCCAGCGGGCCGTGAAATTAAGGATGAGCCCTGATGGCAGAGATCACTGACAGCAGGTTGAAAACGGTGATCGCGCTTGATGCTCTGTACGTAAAAATAGTTTCATATATCCTGCAGCCCAACGTGAGCTCACCCGCAGACGTCAACAACGTGAACCAAGCCAAAGGTTAAGAGTTTGCAGTGGCCTCGTTACACCTGTTACACCTGAAAAGCCATTTAAGACCCAGCGGCTGTGCCCTCCCACGTTTGCACTGATGATGAGTTCTGCTCTTCCTCTCTTGCTCCAGCTGTTTCACAAAGTGTCCTCCCCTCAGGCTGAACTGGCAGCGTTCATGGTGCCTTAAGAAAGGACATGAGCAGCAGCTGGATGAGCTGACCAGGATCGTGGCTGGGATCTGCCTCTTCAACAGAGCCAGCGTGAATGAGCGACTTCTGCATGAAACCTTTCCAGCGAGCTTTGAAGGCCTTGAAAATGAGCTGATTGCATCGCAGCGTTTGGTGGGGAAGTACGCAACGCTGCTGGAGGAGCTGCTGCGGCCCGACGCTCAGAGGGCTGGCTGTGGTGTCCCCGTCCACCTGCTCAAACAGGCTCTCTACAACGTCAGCAAAAAGCACGAGGCCTCACAATTCTACAGAGCAAATCAGTCAGCCCTAATGTGTTTGAGTCGAGCAGTTCATGCAAGTTGCTGTGTTGCTTACCCCTGCAGGTAATGCACACGTATGCGCCTCGTGCATGGGCGACCTTCGGGCGAAGCTGTTGGCCCAGACGGATCTACTTAAAGAACGCGTGGAGGCAAAGAGAGCCGTGCACACTGCTCAGGTTTTTGTAGGTGTCTCCATCAGCGCACCAGCCAGACTCACAGCCATCAGTAACATCGCCCCACAAACAAATGAGTAACTCAGGTGTCCCAGCTGTGCCCCTGTTCAAGGCCCTGGCAGATCTGTGGTGTGGACTCCAAGAGGAGGCAGAACTGCTGAAAATCCTCCATAACATCATGCTGAGCCTGCAGCCCTTCACCGTCTCACACAGGCCAGCTTTTCCCTGCAGCCTATTTAGACGTCTGCTGGAGGGCTCGGAGGTGAAGACAGACCAAGACAGGAGGAGTCAGCCGTCAGGTACTGGCTGGCGTCACCGACGGCTCTGGGGAATACAGAGGGCTGGGTTCTCCTGATTTGTGTACAAAGTGGGCTTCTCAGCCCTTAAAGTTTATCGGTTCTGTTCATTTTGTTCCAGACGGCAACTAAATCTGGCTGAGATGACGACATGCGAATGGCTGCTGTCTGAGTCAGACGCCAGCGTTGCTGATCTGCCGCTACAGTTGAACGGATTCTGGCGGGTTACACATTTGTGTGCAGAGACGGCTGCTACTTCCAGGTACTTGCACCTCCGCTCTGCCTCTGTGGGCTTCTGTTGTTCGCCCTGGTCTCCCAGTCCCACACTGGGCCGCGGACTGTGAAAGCCATCAATCCAGCTATGAGCTCACTCAGCTGGATAAAAGAGCTCAAGGTTCTGCCAAGTGAAATTAGAAAGAGTAGCAGAATGTGATCCCAACTGATAGCATCAGCAGCACATATTTGTTGTTGTGAACATCTGAGGAGATGAACCAATGAGCCAAACATCTGCAGGCATAACAGCAACCTCTGAGGTTCACCGAAGGATCTGAAGGTAGAGTTCCTTCTGGATTAATACTGAAATAATGCTGCTCTTGCAGGAAATCCACAGCTTGGAGTCCTTAAACACGAAGGGAAGTTTTACGCTTTCAGCTGTAAAGAAGCTGCCTGGGAGTTTGGGTCCAGGCCGGATGGCTTCATTGCAGAGGTGAAGGAGAAAGTCAAGGGTTCTCCTGAACTCATTCATCTCCTCAGCCTTCAGCAGCAAGATTTCCAGCTTCAGGTTTGTAGACCATTCTTCCAGCATAAAATGCACAAGTCCGTGGCGCTACAAATTCACTATTTCAGTTTTGTTTTGCAAGTACGATATGAAACATCGGTAGAAAATAAATCACTGCTTTTGGAAGCCGTACTCGCTTTCACCCTTCATTTCGTTATAGTACCCCTCTCCTCCTCGTGTCTGTTTAGTAACGGTGTTTTCCCACACCCTTTAAAGCAGTTAAAAGAGCTACATCAATAATTTTACACTTTGCTCGTCTAAGGAGAATTCCCATGTGAAAGCCATCACCAAGTGTGAGAGCGGCACGCAGACAGACATCCACCCCGTGGAAACAAACGTCATCAGGACGTACGAGTGGAACGTGGAGCGCGGCGAAAGCTATCAGGACTGGTCAGCGCCTGGGTTACTCACTGTCACACGTATCTTAAAGAGGAAAAGAGAGAGAAATGAAAGACCCGCATGGCTTCATGGGTCTTAGAATATCTACAATTAAATGTGGGGTTTGACTTAAAAGTGTGACTCTTTTTGGGGGGAAGTTTAGGAGAAAAATTGTAATGATTCAGACTTTTTTTTTCATATTTCCAGGCGAATTTGCTCACCAAAGCCACTCACTCAACACAGACCCATGCGAGTTCCATGAGACGGGAAAATGCCACGCAGGTCTGGCTGCCCAAGGACGCTGCCAGTCAGGTGCAAGCAGAGACGCTGGGAACGTGCCCAGACCTCAGGCCCACTTGGCCGGTCTGAGAGGACAGAGGAACGCACAGTAGTCAAACAGACCTGACCAGGTCTGTGGACCAACAGTTTTACACTTAGGTTCTTTTTTTTTTTATATATCAAGTTAAAGTTAGTAAGCATCACCAATTTCCCACTGTGGGATAATAAACAAATTCAGTTCATCCATCACAGAAAAGGATCGTGGAAATCACGGAAAGTTTGGTCAAATTTGTCAATAAACTCATTTTAAACTGTGAGAGGTGTTCTAAAAGATTTATTTTTATAATGTAGAAGTGCCAAAGCATACAGCTCAAACAGGAATGGTGTGCTATGACTTTTGTTTTTAGGACAATTTGCTCAAGGAATGGAATTTCTCTTCATTTTATCCTTCACCACTGAAATGTATGGGAGTTCTGGGAGCCTGGATACGCCAGTAAGGTGACTTCAGAGAGTAGAGGGGTGTAAAACATAAAAACAAATGTTTGTTTTATATTTTTACACATGAACATCATGATCAGACGCTTGATGTTTAACCTTTTCAAAGATCAAGGCCCTTTGACCAAAGCACCATACTGTATCACAACCATGTTACACCTGCCTCTGTATTACTGGTATCACTCAATCTCAACCAGTCAACTATGGAAAGAAATATAAAACACAACCAGGTTAGATACTGACAACATGACGCTTGAGTCTGTTTTGCCTCTGGTGGAAAGGAAGGCCCACAAAACATCAATCACATGACATCAATCATGGTTTTTACTTCTGCCTGTAGCAGGACAAAATAAGATGTGAATGTAGCATCTGTTGTTGTGCTCTACACTCTGCTAAAATGCAGGAGGGAAGGGAAAGCTGTCGTGATATAATGTACATTTTGTTCTTGCAGATGCCAAACAAACCTGGTGCAGATAAAGAAAAGTGCGATGCAGTTTCTGAATATTTTAAATATTCTTGCACACAGTTGTTTTCTGTAAGTACTTTTGAATCAAGTATAAGTGTGTAATAGCAGTGCATTTTTCGGACTGCAGACTAAAATCAGTTTTACGATATTGTCATTTGCTGAGACGCACAAGTACTCATCCTCTCTCTACTACCCTCTAGTGGCCTCTATCATGTAATCTGGTCGAGATTTCCAGGTTGCCAAGCAACCAGTCAAGAAGCCGTGACGAGTAGCAACCTGAAGATATATCACTGAATTCAATATATAGTGGTACAAGACGAACTTGACCTCCAACAGCAGTGTGCTGGAAGAGGGTCTGAACTGTCGGAGACTTTGGTGGCGTTAGTGGTCAGTAACCGGAACTAACCTACTGATCGCATCAGCTGGTCAGCTTCAACTAGAACTCTTAAGCAAACTGTACCGATAATTGAAGAGTTTACATGTGCATGGTTGGCATTTTTGCAGTTAAAGGTGGAAAAAAGATCCTTAATAATAGTGTGCCTTCAAAAGGGACACAAAAAGTGGGTTCAGGAATTGTCCTGACAGTATTCTTCTTTAAAATGTTTGTTTCTTATACTTTTGTCTTTAACGATTTCAGGTTAAGTCTGTTCTGTCAGACCCGAGTAACGGCTTTAATACCGATGAGGCCCTGACTGAAGAAGACCTACAAAAACTAGAAGAGGTGAGTGACTTCATATATATATATGTGTGTGTGTGTGTGTGTGTGGAAGTTCTCAAAATCAAACCTGTTTTTAAACAAGTTTAAAATCTCAAAAACAATAAGGCTCCTTCCAACTTCATGAATGCCAACCACAATAGTGGAATCTGTTATGAATGTTTGATTTTTAAACACCAATTTCTATTGCGTGGAACAATCTTTTGAAGGGAGTTAATATTGATTCCTCTGACGTCAAAATAAATCACAGGTCTAAATAATGAACCTTCTTAAATGTGTTTTAATTATTTCAGGTATATTAGAGATTTGGACCATAGTCGCCGGTTCATACATGAGTTCACGGGCGATGGAACTATTATCTGTGACTCCTTTGTTGCAGTTGTTAATTGCTCATGAGGAGTGCAGCCCATCCCTTGACACAATCAAAATGCAAGAATATTTTGGTCTGCATTACACCTCCAGATGTAGTTTGGAACACTCTATTACTGATCACATTGTTCTAAATTTGGTGCACTTAAATGGCTGTTAAGATTTCAGAAGTTCTATCTGAACCACCGATCCAGCCTTTTAGAGTTTTATGTAGTTAATATCATCTTAATTAATTCATCTAATTAATAATTAGCTCTTCTGTGCCAACAAGTGTTGATTTGAGGAATTCTTGAGATGAACAGTTTTGCTGGAACGCCAGGTGGCTTCTTATATTTCATATTGGCGTTTTACACGACGAGGTGCCTAAACATGATTGTGTGGAGTCCGTTTGTGTGTGTGTGTAGGTCAGCTCCTCGAGGAAATCCAGCGGGTCGCGGAAATTAAGGATGGTTCACTGATGGCAGAGATCACTGACAGCAGGTTGAAAACGAGGACGCGCTTGATGCTCTGCACGGTAAAAATAGTTTCATATATCCGCAGCTGCCTCCAACGTGAGCTCACCCGCAGACAACAACGTGAAATCCAAGCCAAAGGTTAAGAGTTTGCAGTGGCCTCGCTACACCTGTAGAGGGCGAAAAGCCATTTAAGACCCAGCGGCTGTGCCCTCCCACGTTTGCACTGATGATGAGTCTTGCTCTTCCTCTCTTGCTCCAGCTGCTCTGTACAGCAGTCCTCCTCAGGCTGAACTGGCAGCGTCTACGGCGCTCTAAGAAAGGACAACGAGCAGCAGCTGGATGAGCTGACCAGATCGTGGCTGGATTCGTCAACAGAGCCAGCGTGAATGAGCGACTCTCGCATGAAACCTTTCCTTCCAGCGAGCTTCTTTGAAGGCCTTGAAAATGGTTTACTGCACGCAGCCGCGCAGGAAGTACTAACGCCGCCGAGGAGCTGCTGTGTCTCGGACACCAGAGGGCTGGCTGTGGTGTCCCCGTCCACCTGCTCAAACAGTGCTCTACAACGTCAGCAGCACGAGGCCTCTCACAATTCTATTGGTGAGCAACTGTCAGTCTTAATGTGTTTGAGCGAGCAGTTCATGCAAGCTGTTGCTGCGGGTTGCTTACCCCAGAGTAATGCACCACGTGTGCGCTGCGGCATGGGCGACCTGGCGAAGCTGTTGGCCCAGACGGATCTACTTAAAGAACGTTGGAGGCAAGAGAGCCGTGCACACTGCCTGTGTTTTTGTAGGTGTTCCATCAGCGCACCAGCCAGACTCGCTACCAGTAACACGTCCCAATAACAAATGAGTGTCTCGCGTGTCCTACAGCCCCCTGTTCAAGGCCCTGGCAGATCTTGTGGTGTGGACTCCAAGAGGAGGCAGAACTGCTGAAAATCCTCCATAACATCATGCTGAGCCTGCAGCCCTTCACCGTCTCACAGGCTCAGCTTTCCCTGCAGCCTATTTAGGACGGCCTGCTGGAGGGCTCGAGGTGAAGTACAGACCAAGACAGGAGGAGTCAGCCATTGTGGCATTGGCTGGCGTCAAATTTGACGTGCCTGGGGAATACAGAGGGCTGGGTTCTCCTGACGTAGTACAAAGTGCCTCGCCTCTAAAGTTTCATCGGTTCTGTTCATTTTGTTCCAGACGAGCAACAAATCTGGCAGATGATTGACATGCGAATGGTTGCTGTCTGAGTCAGACGCCAGCTGCTGCTGATCTGCCGCTACAGTTGAACGGATTCTGCGCCACACATTTGTGTGCAGAGACGGCTGCTATCTCCAGGTACTTTGCACCGCTTCTGCCTCCTGTGGGCTTGTTGTTCGTCTCTGGTCTCCCCAGTCCCACACTGGGCCACGTGACTGTGAAAGCTATCAATCCAGCTAGTGAGCTCACTCAGCTGATAAAAGAGCTCAAGGTTCTGCCAAGTGAAATTAGAAAGAGTAGCAGAATGTGATCCCAACTGATAGCATCAGCAGCACATATTTGTTGTTAGAACATCTGAGGAGATGAACCAATGAGCAAATTGGTCTAACGGCAACCTCTGGAGGTTCACCTAAGGATCTGAAGGCAGAGTCTTCTGGATTAATAATGAAATAATGCTACTCTCAGGAAATCCACAGCTTGGAGTCCTTAAACACGAAGGGAAGTTTTACGCTTTCAGCTCTAAAGAAGCTGCCTGGGAGTTTGGGTCCAGGCCGGACGGCTTCATTGCAGAGGTGAAGGAGAAAGTCAAGGGTTCTCCTGAACTCATTCATCTCCTCAGCCTTCAGCAGCAAGATTTCAGCTTCGAGGTTCGTAGACCATTCTTCCAGCATAAAACGGCTACATTTTAACCCCGAGGTTGTGCAATCACTATATTCCAGTTTTGTTGTTTAACAGATCTGGAGTTCAGCTATGAGAGCAGCCGTCAAGTGTGACCGCAGCACTCAGACAGACGTTCACCCCATTGAAACAAACATCGTCAGGACCTATGAGTGGAACGCGTGGGAACTGCGTAAGAACGCTATCAAAAAGGTCAGAATTTTTTGGTCAAATCCTAAGAAGTCAAAAATCTTAATCAACACTTTGAATGTTACTTTGAAAGTACTTTGGAATCTGAGAGTTTTTTTTTTTTTTTTTTTTTCGTATTTCCAGGCTCGTTTGCTCACCAAAGCCACTCACTCAGCACAGACCCATGCGAGTTCCATGAGACGGGAAAACGCCACGCAGGTCTGGCTGCCCAAGGACGCCGCCAGTCAGTGCAAGAGAGACGCTGGGAGCAACGTGCCCAGACCTCAGGTCTACCTGGCCGGTCTGAGAGGACAGAGGAACGCACAAGTAGTCAAAACAGACCTGACCAGGTCTGTGGACCAATGAGCCAGCTTTACAGTAATTTACATATGATACCCGTAAAAAGGACATTTTATACATTCTTCTGTTTTTATGAGAGAGTTGAGTTTCTAAGTTTATAAAGCTGACAGCTAACGTCTTTAATTAGCCATGTTTTTCTGTTTGAACACATAATTTAGGACTTTTTAAAATAAAATGTACCAATTACTCAGTGCCTGTTTGAGAAACACAGACATCAAATGCATAGAAGTGTATTATTTTTAAGTAATAGAGTGGCAGTAGTCCATCAACACTACTATTAAGTGAATGCTTCTGACATTCAACTCTATATAAATAAAGTTTATATTTATAAAAAGTCATTCAAAGAAACGCAATCTGCACAGAAACTATACGTACATCAGCTCACCGACAGGTGGCGCCAGTGTTGCGGTGTAAAAACGGATCGTATAAGCTTGGTACAATCGGGGGATTTAAAAAGTGCGTTTATTAATGTGTCACAATATAAAGGTTTACTGTACTCCATAAATAATTGTACCATAAGTAATATTGTTGAGGTGAAAAATGTCTTTTTTTCTGGACTAAAGCAAATGTAACGGATAAAAATGTTACTAACAAAAATGATCGAAAGTGATACAAGAATGTTGCAGATTCCTGAACCGCCGATAGATCCAGAAGACGCAGGAAGCTCGTCCCCGCTGAACTGCGCGTGCACGAGCACGCAGGGTTCCGGTCTTTTAAATCCACCTGTTCACGCGCTCCCTGCTCCTCTCTGATAGGTTCACCGAGAGGAGAAAACAACATTTAATGAGGGGTCTGGAGCGGAGGGGCGAGGAGCCGCCGTGGACGCAGCTGCATGGATCCCGTCCACACGCGTCTCTCCCGCGTGTTCCCGCGCTGGCTCCGCTCAGAGGCGCCTCTGTGACGGCTTCAACCCCGCCGTTCACCATGCCGACTGCGCGCATCTGAAGCGCGGATTCCAGGGTCGGGGGCGCACGGCACATTTGCGTGTTTGTTTTGTTTTTCCTCCCCCTTTTCCTTTAAGAGTTGTTATCAGGGCCGAAGTCATGGTTCCGCATCGGCTCTTCGTGGCTCCGTGAGAACTTCGCCCTCTCCTCTGCTGTTTTAGATGTTTGTCAACAGGATCGTGTCTTTTTGGGGGGAAATCATCCGCCGTTTCCCCGTTCAATTATGTTCACTTTTGCTGCCTTCTGCTACATGCTGTCCCTGGTCCTCTGTGTGTCTCTGATCTTCTTCGCAATATGGCACGTAAGTATCTTTAAATCGGTTTATCATCGTTCTCGATAACCCGCAGTTGGTTTTATGGTCAACACAAAGACTCAGGTGCGAGGCGTGTGCGTAATGGCGCAAGACGCCCCACAGCCCTGCACGTCGATGCATGCTTGCCGTGTCCGTGCGTGTGCGTCTGCAGCGAGATGTTTGAGCAGATATTCGGCGCCACACGGCAGGCGCACGCCTGCTTCTGCTGCACAGACCGGCGTGCAGAAAAATTTGCTGCAGCATCACCCGGATCAATCAAAGCCAGTCTTCCCTTCAATTATGAAATCTGCTTGAGCGTAATCCCCCCCCCACCCATCCATCCACCCATCCATCCACCCGCTCTGCGTCCTTAATCAAGCCCTGGTTCCACCACAAACTGCCAATATGACTGACTGCATTATGATGCCGTTGAATAATCTAATTATTTGCTCCCGGAGCAACATCTCCATCATGTAAGGCCTTATGTAAAGACATATTTGGGTCAGGTCTTTTCAGAACCCCTCTCTCTCTCTCTCTCTCTCTCTCTCTCTCTCTCTCTCTCTCTCTGCCTCTTGCATGGAGACAGCAACAGACCTGATGCACTTGGGATGACTGATCCTCAGGCAATTCCAGCTAATAGTTGGTCCGTCAGCCTGTCAGACAGTGGCCCATGTGTCTGCTAGCAGAGCAGAAATAAAGAGATCAGGACCCCGAGCGCGCACACATGACAGGGCGCGTTAAACATACCCCAGAATAACCGTAAAGGAACATTTAATCGCACGGTTATTTTGAAATGGTTTACGAAGTTGATGGTTCCCTTTGAAATGGGTTAGTTGTACACAGTGTTGTCAGGTGGGAAAATCGGTTTCAATCGTTTATCCGTGTGTCAGTGAGGACAGTTTGGTCACAACATCAAGAAATGTTGCCAGTGGTGTCCTCAGGCGGGGCTGGAGCATGCATGGACGTTAGGAAGAGAAGGTTTGCCTAGGAAGAGCAGATAAGGAGAATGATTGGGTAGAATTACAGAGTAACGGTCACTGACATGACGGTTGTAGTGAGGAAGCAGACGACTGGTTCATTTGTTCGGCTCAATCTGCTTTTGTTGTTTAAAGTTTGTCTTGTTGCAGGGTTTGCTGAAGCTGTTCAGCTGGCGGGAGGAAAAAGAAAAAAAGTTAATTCTTTGATAATGACTCGATTCAGCAGACCGAAACTGGAATTCAGCGTGTTTAAGTTGGATTTTCCTGAATATCCCCCAAGGAATGGTCAGATCCAACATCACCGCAGCTCCACGGCGCTGATTAAAACTAACATAAATCAACATTCTCACGCTTGGGATGATCGTCCCAAGATTGTTAACTGTTGTGGAGCAAGTGGAGGGTGTAAACAACCCACATCCGCGCCATTTGATTGAATTCTGCTAGAAATAAAAGAAATAAATACATAAATAACCTCTGTTACAACTGGACAACACAGGCGACGCCCCAACCGGCAGATGCGATCAGTTAGATCCTTCCAGGTGGGGATGCGTGGAGGCGATCAGCTCAGCTAAAGCTGCACGCTGACACCTGACAAAACGTGGGAGATTTCCTGGCTCTCAGCGCTCTGGCAGGCGGCCACCCTTCTGTCAGCGCCTCCCTCGCCTTTTAAAGCTGATTTCATAGAAGCCGCCGGCGGCAGCGAGTCCTGCCGCAGCAGTGGTCATCCTCACCTACCAGGCTGGTTTTGTAAAAAAAAAAATACCCCAAAGCAGCGGCGCGTGGCTGAAAAGAGCGAGCGCGTCGAGCCAAACCACCCGGCGGGGTCCAGCTATAAATACTCTGGACCCAGTATAAACGAGGAAGAAAGACAGCGGCTGTGCCAGCAAAGATGATGGGATTTGTAGAATGGATAATGGGCTGCTGTGCCTCTGTATTTCTGACCCTGTCGGCAGGTACCACTGTCCAGGAATGACAAATGACCGCACAAAGACAGAGCACTGCAATGAATTGCCCTCATTAATCATGGCCAATCAGCAGCGTGTTAATGAGCCGCCTTTATCTGCTTCTCTCCTCTTTCTCAGGTGCTGATAAACCTTCATGTTTTGAAGAAGGTCTCCTTTGTCTCCGACATTAACGCTATTATATGGACTTTTGCTCTTATTTGCTCTTATTTATTTTTCTGTATTGAATATCACTAGAAAGAATATCTAATGGGAAAACAGTTCCTTTATGCTGTAATGTCAGGTTTTTACAGTAATCATTTCTTTCGAGGCAGCAAATGTTGCTGGAGTGGTACCATATCATCTTGCCCATAAGGAGATATAATATATAATAATATACATGTCCAGTGACGTAACATTAATTTACAATCAGCTTGTCCATCGCATAAAATGTAATGACACAGTTGCCCGTGGCAACTCTCGTTGGGGTTTGTGAATCCTTTTCAATGAGCATACTGTACGTGGTCTTTCCCCCGGCGCCTCGGCTCCGCTCTCCACCCTCTCAGACCCTGTTGGAGTGTCTCGACTCCTATAACGTGCTTTACACGTCATTACCGTTGGCACCGAGCCGGTGCACTATGGGGAAAGACCCGAGGTGCAGATGTGATGTAGGGGCCTGCCCAGGAACAACCAGACTGGCATCGTTCTAAAAGGTTCCCATTACTCTGGCAGTTGGGGAAATTAATGACTGAACGGTCCCGAGGAGAGCTGTATTCCTCCTGAGACATGCTTGCAAACGGTCTCTGTGGGCTACAGTACTTTAACACTGTAACGCTTTAACACTGTACTTTACAGTACAGTGTTTTAATCACACTCACTATCCTCTCAGTGCACGTGTAACAGGCTAATGTTAGCTAGGGTTATAATTACACAAAATCTGTATGGTTCTCAAGTGTCAGGTTTTGGGGCTCCGCCTTTTATTTCTTCTTCAGTGGAGCTATCTGTAAATTGATGGCGATTCCTCCGCCTCCTCCCTTTAGTACAAGATCCTGTGGGAGAGGTGGGTGTCGTTTCAGCTAAGTTAGCTCGTACTGGCTGTAACTGTTACCGCTTAAAATGTGTGATTTCTGAGTGACAAATGTCTCCTACATAAGAAATACAACAAGTTTAACATACTGGTGGTTAAATGAGATGATGTGACTTTGTTAACCGTTAACAAAGAGGTAACAAAGTTAGCGGCTAACAAAGTTAGCGGCTAACAAAGTCACATAACTTCATGGTTGGTTAACTTCATGGTTGCGGCGAGCTAAGATAACTCCCGTTATAATACGAAAATAAAACGAAAATCATTGACGTATAACCGAGACACAGACAGAAAGGTTCTTTTTGCTGCTTAATAAGTGTTAAAAATATGTTTAACCGTCATTATTGTCTTTGACATCAGTCTAATAATGCAACAGTGCTCAGCAGATAGCTCTTTCCACCACTAGAGGTCATAGTTTTCTCTTCTGGATGGATGTGTGTCAATGCAAACACTCGAAGCAATTAATCAACTTGATTAAACACTTTTAGGCGTGTAGGAAAACACTCAAAGGTCACGAGCTAGTTTGAGAGGCGCAGAGGCGTCGCCGCTGAAATTGTAGCCATACCGAAAGGTTTAAAGCGGGGCAGCTCAGCCGGCTGTGCGTGCGTGCGTGTGTGTGTGTGTGTGTGTGTTTTCTCCGGGTGTGATTCGGCATCACACCGAGACTCTCGCAAGTACAGGGCATTTCACAGGTTCAGCAGAGGTGTTGTGTGAGTAATCTTTCACACCGAGCAATCACGGTAGTCCCTCATCTGTTCTCTCTCTGCGCTGAAAAACAGCGGAGAGGAAACAAAACAGCGGAGGGAATATTGAAATAGAGAAGACTTATTCACGCGGTTCTGAATGGTGCTGGAGGCGTCCTGATTGTTCCCGCGGACTTTAATCCTGTAGATATGCACTGATTGAGCTTGCTGGTGACAGAGTGCTAAAACGCCCAGAGGAAAGGTACTGACAATGCCAGGGAAAGGCAGATGAAAGAAGACGGAGGCAGATTCTGCTGGATGAGAGTGGAGTGATGAGATGGCCTGATGAAAGAATGGAGAGAGAATTCTCTGTCCGGGAGTTGAAAGCAGATCTGATTTAGTGCCGGATGGATGCAACACTTGAAGGGAAAGTTGAGCCACAGCAACACTTGTAGAGGTGAAAACAGAGCCAGGTAATTACACTTCCGATAGATCTTTTTCTTCTTATGTCCCCTTTATTACAAATCTGCGCCTTGATGCCACATTCAGGACTGAATGAAGGACATTGTAGCACACAAAACTGTAATCGTCCATCTTTTTTAAAAATTTCTATTCATCTGTTAATTAGTTCAAAGAAAATGAAGTAAAACTTTTTTTTTTCCTATTACTTTTACAGCTGTCTTCAGCTAAAAGTTTTGACTCATTGTTGACATTTTTTTATTATTTGGTATTGTAATCGTTACTGTTGTTTATTTAGTTAAACCTCTTTTTTTAATTAATCATCAGCACTAAACTCATCACATTTTATTCTCATAGTGTAGTCTTGGGGATGTTGTTAAAAAAATCCATCTGTATTGTTCCCATATTTGTTCATATCTAATCAATTTATTGCCTCTTTTGGACATTAAATTCCAACATCCATCACTGTCTTCATCTCAATGAAGCAACCAGTCAACGGGACTTTTTGGCGCAGGCCCCGGAGGCTGTAATTGAGGTGGCGATGCCTGTATGGCTCAGCCGGCTCAGCATCGATCTCTGCTCATTAACCCCCGCTGGCTCCTCATCCATCATCCTGACTCCACTGTTTCTATTGTGCCGCTGCAGAGTGCATAAACCAGAGGATTATTTAGGTAATCTTCATCCCCTCTTCCGTTCTATCACTCCTTGCTGCCTTGCTAGCTCCTCATTTTTGAATTATCAGAGATAATTGATGGTATATAATAGACTGTCTATTATTGTGAAAAAAGCTTTGTCATCTCAGGTCAATTTAAAGTGTTTTAAAATCATGTTTGTTTAGAAATGATTAATTCTGAGATTTTCCAGCTTCATAAAAAGGACACTGCACCCTGAAGATAGCTTATTACTTCCTTCTTTTCTTTAGTTTTTTTTTTTGTTTTTTTTTACTGCAGTAATTGCATCAGTTCTTGTACAGAACCAAAATAGCAGAAAAATAATGTTATTTCAGCATGAATATATGCATGTGTGTGCATACATATGTAATGTACATCATTTGTTGCGGTGGCTTTACACTTCGGAATATTGGAACATATTGTAGTTCCTCAATCAGTCTCATAACTGAAACCAAGAGGAAAAGGATTAATTAAGCAGCACTATTAAGAGAGGATTACAGATCTAAGCGTTGCTTCCTCTGTTACCATGGTGAAGTCCTCACAGGGCCACTTCCATGACACTGAACACTGTGGCTGTGGAGCCAACATACTCTGATGCTACATGAATCTTCTTTTATGCTATGTCCATCTGGTGCCTTTGATCCAAAACAATAAACACAAACGACACATTATCTTTGCTTATCTTTTTTTCAGTGAGATCTTAGTTAGAAATTGTTATACTTATTAGCGTCCCTCACTCGTTTATTGAGTATAAATCCATCGCTTATCATAGTGACAGTTCCCAACATACTAACAGTGTGTTTGAAAAGATAGCAGGACAGTCAATGTTTCCATGGTAATGGCGGCCATGTCATCAGTTTCAGGACAAAATCTCAGTGGTGAAGATCCCGGAGCATCGCTCTTCAGCTGATTTTGTCATTCCGTTGCCGTGTCTACGGAGCTATGCTAACTGTCCGGCTTTGGCAGAGTCGTGACAGCCGACTGCTGATTGGCTGGATGCTACGCAAGAGATTAACTTTGAATCTGTCACGCTGTGCCGAGAGGTTAACTGTAGCACAAGTGTTTCTCAGCGTCAGAGCCGTCTTCTGCTGTCTCCCTCCTGCCTGGCTGTTTAGCACCGATACCAGCAGACATCACGGGAGGACATTTGCAGTTAAAAGCGTGCAGAAATCTGCAGGAGGCTGGATGCTTCAACATACCAGCCAGTGCACTGGTGTGTGTGTGTGTGTCTGCGTGTTAAAAGGCTAAATACTCACATTGAATGATATATAAACATACTATGTACCAACCCCTGAGTCCCTAATGAAACATTATAGTTAGTTAAAGGAATAGTTATCTTCCAAATCACCTCGCATTGAATTTAAACAAGAGTGTAAATAATTGAAGTGACCAGGGTATGTCTGTTGTTCTCTTTAATCTTTTGTGCCATATGGATGCCTGGAAGTGGCCAAAACATGCAAAAATCTAAAGATTTACATTCAGTGGTGTGTTTGACAAGTGAACGACCACAGGGAATTGTTTATAGATCGGATAGATCGGATCTTTTTTTGGGATTTTGGATACTTTATAATGGTAGAAAATAAAAGCCATGCGTCCTCATATAGCTCAAAATGTAGCAAAGCAGAATCTATATCGTCATGTGTCGGCCATGACCGAGGCCTTCTTGTTATCTGCCTTGTTATCCATCCATCCATCCTTCCTTCCGTCCATCCTTGTTTGTCAGACAGGAGCTTTTTGATGAGCGCCTCATCCTGCGGTCTAGCCAATCTTTTCCTGTGAGGGGACTTCGCTCTTGGTGGTAACAGGTGCCGCTGAATCAGAAGCCACCTCGCCGCTGGCAGACGCGTTACTGACAAAAAAAAACCCCTTTTAATAGGAAGAAACCTTGAGCAGGACCAGGCTCATATGGGGCGACCCACCTGCTGATGGCTGGCTGGGAAAAGTGAGGAGAAGAGGGGAAGAATAGATAGAGGAGAGAACAGACGTGTGTCATAAATATAAATACATTAAGTGTATTGTATAAGTATATTGAGAAAGCAAAGCTGGGGTCAGAGGTCAGGAGGTCAGCGCACAACTGTGGGGGCAGCGATACCTAAAGATTAATACAGAGAGAAAGGCAGAGGAGGGGAGAGAGACGCACAAAAACTACATAAGAGAGGTGTAGGAGAGGAGAGGAAACGAGAGGAGACCCTTTCACTGGTGCTGGCGCTTACTGGCCCACTTACCGCCCTGTTTGTGTGACGCTCGAACGTGTGACTGTGTGATAACGTTCACAGAATAAAAACACTCAGCAGATGAGGTCGTCATCTTGGAGGTTTGCTTGCATCTGTTGTATCGTAGATCCTTCTGGTGTCTCCACCACTAGTTCACCGTAAGGTCCAAAAGGTTCTTAGGTGGCATTTTGTATTTATTCCCAGCCAAAAATGAGCATTACATTCCTGAGTGTACAAACTGACCTTACCCCTTAAGAAAGAGCTAAATTCATTCTCCAAAAGGCATTTATAACAACAGCTAAAACACTAATTAAACGCTTTACATAATTTTGCTCTGGATTATTTTATGTTTGCTGCATGTTTGTTCCTCTCTCTCTCTCTTTCATTCTCTGTCCTGTCTCCCTCTTCTTCACCTCTTTCACCCGGCCGGTTTTCAGCAGGACGGCTCCTCCTTGTAAGCCTGGTCCTGCTCAAGGTTTCTTCCTGCTAAAAGGGAGGTTTTCCTTGCCGCTGTGCATCTGTAAAGCCCCTGAGACAATTTGGCTTGTAAAAGGTGCTATATAAAGAAACAAAACTGAATTGAATTCATGTATTTAACTGTTTCCTTCTTCCTGTGACGTGAACGTTGCCTAGAAATTGATACCCCTGATTAATAGGATCTCCGGTCTGTACAGCAGGTCAATCAAAAGTAAAAAAAAAAAACAAACAAAACAAAAAAAAACATGCCTTGTCTGTGTGTGTGTGTGTGTGTGTGTGTGTGTGCTCTCTTGGCCCATGTGAACAAGCCCGGGGGAGGCCAGCGCGCTGCTGCAACAAAGCTAGGCACTGAGCCAGGATCGCTGTTTGGATCCGCTGGGAAATAAGATGTAAAGAGTTGCCTGTCAGCATGGGGCGAGCTCAGTGAAATAAACCAGATTGGTGTGAAACCTCCGCCTTCCCTCTGATGGTAATTCCCTTTTCTAGGCTGACACAAGCGTTCACACGGAGGAGCCCATATGCCGCTCCTTCCCGCTAGCATCAGACTGAAAATCAACTCCTATTAACGGAAGACTACGAATTTCCCTGCAGTGGTTTATAGCAGTTTATTTCTGATTCCGACTGTAAATAACGAGGTTTGAATAATGTTGTCCACCTATTCCACCAAGCTCAGAGGAGAGAAACATGGCGTTTGATTATTGTTTTTAAACTTTGAAGCTCACTGTTGTCCAGGTTTTGACACAAATGTGCCGTAGAAATCTTCTTCTCCTCGTCTCATTCTCTCACGCTCACAAACTTCCACCCTAAAGCGCGACCAGTGAGGCAGCCGCGTCTGTTTTCGCGGCGCGACGGCCTCCGCGGCTGCCGCTGTTCATCATTAGTCGACGTTATTAGAATGAGGTGTCTCACAGCGCGGCAGTGGAGGAGCCGCGCTATCGAATGACACCAATTCAAAGGGTGCTGGCATGCAAATGCTGTGCCTCGGGGCAAGTTTGTTCCAGCATTTGTAACTGGAACAGATTGTTAATGATGACAAAAAAAAAAAAGAAAAGGAAAAGAGCACTGATACTGAAAAAGAAGATGTGGGCAGGAACTTGATGAAGACTCCGCTTATATCTGAACATCAGGGGAAAGACTTGATAGTAATAATCCTCTCTTATAATCACCCACATCGGCAGTTATGACCTGTTGATAATTTTCCACATCCTAACAAAAGCATCTGTAGTCAGAAGTTACTATTATGGTCTGGGACTGAGCTCGATACCTTTAATGTTTATTCAATTCAGTTCAGTTCAATTCAATTAAACTTTATTTATAGTGCAAATTCATAACAATGGTATCTCAAGACACTTTACACATTAAAAAAAAAAAAAAAAAAAGACAGGTCCCAGGTTAAAACTCCACACTGATTGGTAGGCGAGGACAAATGTATCTTTAACAGGCAGAAACCTCGAGCAGGACCAGACTAACCAGACTAAGTGTAGACGGGCATCTGCTGCTACTGCCTAGGAGGGAGAGGGGGGGAGAGGAGTAACAGGGAGGGGGGGAGAGAAACAGGAGAGGAGGAGATAGAGAGAAAAAGGAGAGGGGAAGAAGAGAGACACCGAGGCAGGGCCATGGAGAGTGTCTGCTGCCTGGACTGATGCTGGTAAGTGGTTCCACAGCAGAGGAGCTTGAGAACTGAAGACCCTGGCTCCATATCTACATCAGGAGATTCGTGGTATTACCAGTAAACCTGAATCTAAGGAACGTGGCATCCTGATAGCACTGATAACACAGCCGTCACTTTATTCCTTGCAGATAACGGCTTTCGATGAGCTCCAGGCCGACTTCAAGGTGCCAATTGATCAGGGAAACCCGCTCCACGCGGTAAGTTTACTCACTGGTGACTGGTCACCGATGTTATGAACATGTTCTTTTAGATTAGCGTCTGGAACGCGTTAAATATTTGCACTCCACAGGATCTGCAGATTTCCTCTGCCAGGATGTTCTCTAGGCATTAACGTACGCAGCATCAACCACATATCCTCGTATATCCCCGTGTGTCTGTGTGTGTGTGTGTGTGTGTGTGTGTGTGTGTGTGTAATTGTAAATGTATGTGTTTTGGTGAATGTTGACACACACCATGTAAAAAATGATCTCAAACAATGGGCTGAAGGGCACATATTACACTAAGCAGCACATCCATCACTCCCCTTCCACTCAGCCTTCCAATATGTTTTCCAATATGAATTTTATTTCTCCCAGCTGCCAGCAGAGCATATTATTTTCTTCCTGGCTCGCAGCAAGTCCGATTCTATGACTTCAGGCTAAAACATTGAAGTACGAATGAATAGTCTCCTACCAAAAAAAACCACATACAAATATAAATACTATCTATATCCAAAGATAAGCTACGTCTGCAAATGGTTTATTCCTAGTCACAGACTGCTTGATGATGATGACTACATTTCTTATAAATTCTAATAATTTGGTAAAAAAAGAAAGTTTCCCATGACTCACAGCACTGGGGAGTTCACCTATTCCTTGGAATGACATTGAATAAATATTATTGGCTATGCTCTCCTGAGGCCGCCATACATCTGGAGAGGGACTCCAGGGCCAATAGGCAGACCCGGACTTGTAAACTGTTGTAGTACACAACACGGACGTCTGTTCTTTCAAGTACAAACTTCCTAGCATTGCTGCTGTCTCAAGTCCTGCTTGATGCATACTTGACAAAAGGAGTACACTCCCAAGAAAGGTGGAGCGTACTTGGCAGGGTGCGAACTTTACATTGGAACCGTATTTGGGCGGCGGTTTTCACAAGAGCGTGAGAAAGCAAGGACTGAGGAGTACGCAGAGTGAGAAGGTGACAAACCTGTTAATGGAACATCCTACCGCGTCCTGCTTCTGTCTGTCCGTTAATGGTCTTGAATTGGGGAGGCATGTTGGCTAATGGGTTGGTCGCTGGTGTTGCCTCACCAGGTTCATGTCGCTGGTCTCCAGTTGGGGTTAAGTGGTTGGTTTATATAAAAGTGGCTTCACTAGTTTCAGTTAGTTTTTATCTATCTAGAATCTAGATAGACAGAGTTCTGACTCACCTCTGCTCACAACATTCAGTTCTATCCCTAAGAGTATTTATTAACAAGCTAATGTAGGGATTTAGCTTTTGAGTCAGTATTCCGCCTGCATTTAAATAGAAACATTTATTTCAGATTACAGAGCAAATGCCTGGGTTAACGCATGGGATTATACATTCCATACATGCTCAGCTTTCACAAATTTAATGTCTGCTGAGCATTAAATGCCACTAAATGTACTAAAATCGCATTCTAATCTGCGTTAATCTCAAACATTAAGTGCAGTTTTAGTCACATTTCATGTCAGGTTTGGTTTCAGGGTTAGAGTTTTCCCTAAAGTGTTTCTGGCTTTTATGAACACAGCTGCTATTTTATAATGGATGCTACTGTATAACATGAGAATGACTTTGGTTTTAAACTCTGGTCTATATAGATTCGCACTTGTTTACATCCTCTTGGGTGAGCTGAATTCAAATGGGAGAAAAATTCAAGGAGACAGATTGAGAGAAATAAAGCGGAGAGCAGAGTGCCAATCCAATAACAGCCAGAGTTGAAGAAGGAGGAGGTTTCCTTGTGGGACAGTATATTAATACAGGGAAACGGTGCGCTAGAGCAGATTTTTGTCACATTTGCATATCGTTATGCAATTCAGAATTCATCAAAGAATTTAGCAGAGAAATGAGTACAAACAATTCAATCGAGCTTTTCTCCGCCATCGTTCCTAACCCACCTTTTTTTTTCTCGGAGAATTTCACTCTGCTGCCCGTTTCAGATGGAAATGCGGCCCTAAAACACATCATTGGCTGGGGATGGAAATGTACGCATAAATATTTCAAGTTACTGAGTTCCACAATCTCACACTACATCATTTTTACAGTAATGGATAAAACGTTAAACTTGATTTCTGCGTTGTGTCTGGTAGAACAGTAAACCCCACGTAGGGTCTGGATATCTGACCCACAAACAGATCCCATATTTAATAAGGTATATAAACCAGGATGATAGTTTTAGTATTTAGGAAAACGCTGCTGGTGCTCTTAATTTCTATTCCTCTGGTCATGAGGAAGCTCCCCTCGCTGACTCACTGCCGTTATTCCGTCTGTGTCCCTTCACTGATTATCAAAATCCTTTCTCTCCCATCCAGTTTGGGAGTGAAACACAATCACTCTTTGCAACTTCCAATTACTCAGTTGCTAATTTTCCATCTTCTCCGTGTTTTTTTAATCCAGTAGGTTGATGAGATGATCCTTGTCTCTTTTATTTCTCTCCTCTCTGTGTGTCTCAGACTCTTTCTTATAACATGGCAGTCTAATTATCGGTTTATCTGCCGTGGGGAGGAAGCTCGCCACGGCTCACAAAACACACCCAAACATACACAAGATCCAAACCCCTGACAACAATAACAATTTCACAAACTTGGGGATTTAGTCCTGTTCTCACTCTCACATCTGTGCTGGAGTATGTGAATAAACCACAAACAATACCTTAAACGTGATTTTTAAGCAGATGATTAAAAGGAAGCACTGTAGTGCTCTGCTCATAAACGTAACAACATTGTTTTTTGGATCTGATCTGAGAGGGAAAAACTTATCAGGAGGTCGTAACAGCCACGTGGGGGAAAATCAATGAATTCCTGTCAGTGCCTCCTCAAACTAGCTGAAGCTACTCTGAAATACTGTGACTGGAACTGGCTGAACCGGGCTTCTCTTTGAATCGGTGCGAGTGGCGCTGACTGCAGATGTTTGTTTTATGTTATGAGGGAATTTCTACTCTAGTGAGAGTCTTAATCTCTGTTTCAGTACCATTACTGGTACACTTCATTGATTTGTGAATATAAATGAAATATAAACTTTTATTGTTTTTCACCCTCTCACGAAAATCAGTTTCATACCATTCAACAGTGTTTTGATAGGCTTTGTACAAACAACTGAAGCATTTGTTTTTAGCATAGTTAGCATAGTTTTATGCTCTTTACAACTTTAAATATATATCAGCTTTCAGGACAGCAGTAAAGTTAACATAGATTTTTGCACTCCAATCTAGGTATAGGTTCTTAAATGACATAACCCTGTTGTGTTTATTTTTATTGTTATTATTGGTATATGTAGAAATATTATCTGCTGCTTTGAGTTCTCTCAGTCTGCCCAGTCTGACGTTAGGTGGTCAGTTGCTCCCAACCATGTATATTTTGTGTTTGGCTCAGATTTTTTTTTTTTTTTTTAACAAACAAACCATACTAATTCAGATTTTTGTAAAAATGGGTTTCAATACCCTCAGAAACAGTTGACATTTGTTGTATGTGCCTCTACCTTAAGGTAATACAACATGCATGTGGGTGCATGTGTGTGCAGCAGGTTAGGTCAAGGTGAGGTGAGGAGGAGTATCATCAAACAGGAAACGGCAAGCCTTCAAATTCTTTATTTTTTTAATTTCTGACCACTTTTTTTCGCTCTTCATCCTACCAATCACGGATTCCCTTTGTGCCTGCTGCGCCGCTTCTATTCCTTCAAAGTCCAGCGTTCTTCAATGAAAATGGTATCTTCATGTGTTTTGAAATGTGTGAAATAAGACAAACTTTAAAGGAGAGTGGGATTTTTTTTTCTCTTTTGCACTCAAATCCCATGTAACCAAATTCTAATGCCAAGACCTAACCCTCAAAAAAGGCCTTTTGGAGTTGTGAGGACCAGCCAAAATGTACACACACACACACACACACACACACACACACACACCGAGCACATACAGACAAGAGAGGTGAATAAAAGTGGATAAAAGTACTCTCCCTCATTTCTAGACTTCCTCAGCCCTTCCCTAGCATTGCAGTGGTGTTACCTCAGACTTGTTTGCATCCTGCAGGATCCCGTTTCCATTATTTATTTACTATTTAGAGGCCAGACATAAATTAAACATTTTCAAGGAGGCAAGTCTTTGTAGTTTTACAGCTAGGAGAAGCCGTAAACCCAACTTTACAGCATTTTACAAACATGAAAATTGAATTTATGTCACGAGTGTGTGTGCCGGTGATGGTACACACAACTGTAACAATTTTCAGGAATTCTTTTTCTGCTGGTGTAACCTTCTGGACTGTCTGCTGCGATAATGATCGGTTGATTACGAAATGTAAGAATCCATAAGTAAGTTTTGTGTGGCTCTGATTGTGGCCATTCCTGTGCCCTGTGATGGTGCCCTGTGATGTAGTCTTTACCAGCATCACAGTTTATGAACGAGAGCATCAAGAGTAATCCATTATTATAGTGTACAAAGGTGCTATGGGTAAGATGCTGAATAAACAGATCCAAATCTCATCCGCACAAAAAGTAGAGCGGACAGAAACTATGCTTCGACACCGTCCATTGTGTCATTGTTACACTTTACCACTAACGCATTAACCGATCATTTACTTTTGTTGCGACGTCTCAGGACAACCAGTAATGGTTCGATTAGAACGAGCTGAAAAGGTGCAAATCGCCCCACTGTGGTATCCTGAGGCTGCATGAGGTCAACAGAAAATCGATTACACACCTATGCACGGATCCTACCCAAATAAAAGGCTAAGCCGTGCACGTGAATCTCCATGACTTCATTGTTTTGTTATCAGCCCTTGGTGATGGTGTAAAAAAACGGCTGGTAACAGATGGAATGTTTTGAAATGAGACGAAATTCAAACGTGGCGGACTCCTAAACAATTGTAAGAACTGTAAGAAAACAAGAGACTGTTGCATCCTGTCGATGTCAGTCTAGATCCTCGCTCCTGGCCCAGCACTGTCAGTCAAATTCAGATTAATATTAGTCACTGAGATTAATATTTGATACTGGAGTAAAAGCCTGGGTGAATAGTTGCTGTTAAAAGAGTCAGCATAACGGTTAGTGCTGATTTGGCCATTTTACAGTTGATTACTCAAAGCTCAAAAACACTCAAATATTGAAACATTATGGAAATGTGGAAAAAGGAAAACCTTCCAGAACATAGAGAGAACTACTACTACTACTACTACTAGTACTACTACTACTGCTACTACTAATAATAATAATAAATCAGAAAGTATATAAAGTCACACTATACAGTATATAGCATGTATATATATATATAGTATATAGTCTATTGTATGTATAATATACATTAAGGTGTATTAAAAGAAAGACATCACAATAGCTTGGATAGAATAGAACAGAATTTTGAGTGAATTGTACTGTATGTTATAACCACGTCATAGTATATATAGATAGTGTATTCCTGCCATCTAAAGTCTGCTGGATGGATGGATAAATCTAACATTTTTACTCGTTTAACATCAGAAATAGGTATGAAATGTGCTCAACTTGACAATCAGCCAGTACTAGTGAGCCACGGTTCACACTGGTTAGTGCTGAAAAGGCGCCCCCACAGCAGTTTATTTAACTATATAAACTATATAAATACAATTGAATTGAATATTAATGCTTGAGCCGCCAATCAACCAAACTGTCTCTTTATTCTTTTTTTTGTTGCAGAGGGAGAGACTGCGGAACATCGAGAGGATCTGCAACCTGCTGAGAAAGGTAAGGCGTTCATAAGCAACACTACAGACGGGCTGTGTCTTTTATCTCTGCAAGGCTTTGTCTTTGTGTTTGTTTGGAGGAGAGCCTTTCTCCGGTTTCTCTTTGACATCTGTTTCTTTTTCAGCATCACTGAAACCCTTGCTGTGTCTGCACTATTCCTGCACATATGTCCGTCTGTGTGTGTCTGTGTGTGTGTGATGGCCTGTGTCCTGGGGGTGTGTAGACTTAGAGTTGACTTATTAATACATAAAAAAAGTGACCCGATATCAGTGTGGTTGTCGTGTGATGAATGACTTCTGTTAAGGTGATAACTGGACTGCCATGAACATCTCGTACTCCATCGCTACATTTAGCTGCGTAGCTGCAGCTGTTCTAACTAGTCTGGAACAGAACTGTAAAATTACTGGTAACCGAAGACAAAAGCAGGTCGTATGATGTGGAAAGTCCTCACAGGTGATGAAGTTCCTGCTCACAGTTCTGTTGTGTTTTGCCTGTGAGGTCCTGATGCAGGAGCATCTGCCGTCCAACTGGCACGGTCTCAGCACGGCGGTCCGGAATGATTCGGCCCTCGCTACGACTCTGTGTGTGACTGTGTCTGACAAACACGCTGGCGTACGCACAAGTGCCGTTTCTGCCCTCCATACAGCGGGCCGTGTTTTGATAGCTGTTCTGTGTTATGGTGGCCTGGAAACCCAATGCAGATGACAGAGGCTTGAGGCGCTTCTTTACACTCTGTGTGTGTGTGTTTGTGTGTGTGTGTGTGTGTGTGTGTGTGTGTGTGTGTGTGTGTTATTCATCAGATATGCAGGCTCGTGGCTTGGAGCAATGAGCCGGCACGTTGTCACAGCAACTGAGCAAACCTGAGTGTACTCATTAACGCTCTTCCATCCTTTATTTTTGGACTGGTCTTGTCCTTTTCCCTCCCTTTCCCCTCTTCACACACACACACACACACACACACAATACACAACACAAACACCTCAGTATATATGCAGTCCTGGCCTTCAGGAGTACCATACATCCTTAATTATTTTATTAATAGATGTGATATCTTGTGGAAAGTTAAATCTGGTGTGTGAAGCACGTGGAAAGACCTTCCGTCAGCTCTGAGCTGGCGTCGTGATCAGCCCTGTTTTGTTCGGAGAGGTGCGGCTGGCTGATTTTAGGGCCTGGGAAAGCCTGATAAAGTCTGATCAAACTACGCATTGGAACCAACAGATGGCACTTTTTTTACTGCGGAGGTTCCGACGTCCACTGGGACCACCAGTATCTATCTGAAGCTCTCCGGGCAGCAGTAAATGCACGCTGGGCCCGCTTGGGCGGAGAACAGGCGGCTCTTATTTCAGAAATGGAGGCGATCAACAACCATCGGAGGAATAATCATTTCCTGAGAAAAGATTTCCTGAGAGGTGACACAAGGGAGAAGTTGGGAGAATGAATAGTTTTGCAGATGAATCAATGTAAACGAGGATGACATCCACCAAACACCGAATGAGTCAGCAAAGAGTGACTAATGGCCGTCCCGTGGTCAGTCTGAGGTGCCGAGGACTTCAGTTCTGGTTCCTGGAGAGCTCACCACTCTGTCACTGCTTGGAAACAACCCGTGGGTGACTTTTCACAGATCTCCCTGCCGCGCGACTGTGCTAATTTGCATTCATTATAAGCGCACGAGTGAACTTTACAGGATTCTGGCCCAAAAAATAAAAATAAAAAAAGCAGAAAAATAACATTACTGATACTTTATTAAATTCCTGATTTTATGAGAAGAGGAAAAATGAAACAGTCTCTTACTTCAGTGAGGTTTATGCGGTTATTGTCCGTCTGTAACAATAGAGGGAAAAAATCTTGCAGCTCTCGTCTTGCTGCGTCTTTTTTCTTTTCATACCTGTAGCTGATTAGACAGGAGGGTTGACCTCCTCCACCTGCTCCTCTGCTGGGTCCATTTTTTTTTGTTTTGTTGACATCTTTTCCAGTTTATCTTGACTGACTGAGCTCACCTCTTGTTATTTCAAACAGCACTACGGTGCGTTGCTACCAAGGCAACAATTCTCCCAATCAGCATTATTATCGTAAATTTAAAGCAAAAAATCCGCAAAGCACAAACAGATTTTGAGATTTTCCATCTCGGCTTCTTGTTGTTCTGAACCAGTGAAGGCTATAATACATGTGCAACATGTGTGAATACAGTTTTACTCTGTATTGCCATTACACCTTTTCTGGACTGTTGAGCCTATTGGCGTTATTGCCTCTCCATACTTCTTGGTATGCTAATTTAATCCTCATCTGCAGCTTTTGATGGCCGTTCTCTTATAAATCTTTGTGAATCCATCAAACATTTTACTCCTTCAACCAGACTTTACTTTTGTCTTATCAACTTCTCATCCCAGCAGTGGAGAAAAGGTAGACCAGATGTTGGCGATAGCTTTCATGCAGCTTCGCTAACATGACACAAGCTACTACCACTTGTATGTCCTTCCTGCCAGGCAGGGAGCATCTGAAGTCACAGACTGTTTCTCCAGACTGCAGCAGTTTGGCGTGAACCGTCTTCAAGGGTGGAAACTCATCCAGTCTGCTGGCAGCTGAGACTCGCGCAGCACTCAGTCATGTCTGACCATCTCCTCCATAAACATGAGCCTTGTTGCCTGCTTATCTGCAGCAGATGTGTCACAGGTCACATGTAGGGCAGGATACGACAGGTAAGATCGGCCCCACAACTGTAGATTATTGATTACATGAAATGACTGCGAGGTCATCAAGGATCATTGACAGGTGACTTTTATTACTGTCATTATTGTGTTTGAAGCTGTAGATTTTGCTATTAAAGAAATCGGAAACAGTAACTGCACTGGAACTGAGGCAGGTGAAGGTGTACAGATGAGTAGTGATAATAAGATCATCTAAACCAGAGTGAAGCAATAAACCAATAATAGGAAATATCATTGTACCACAAAAAAAGAAACAGCCAAGGGGTAGCAGGTCTTAAATACACTGCAGGGGAGGAGCTGCAGCACAGGAAAATTGGCTCCAAAACAAGGAAACGCTGATCATTTGAACTGAAATAGAAACAGTGAGGTATCATGCATTAAAAAGTGGGTTCCAGTTCAAATTCTTCTGATCTAGCCGAACAACTTATGAATCACTGAGACAAGATTAAATTTGCTGCCCCTCAAAGTTAGCGCCACGCTAATTTTGATACTGCAATTGAATTTACGAAGAAGCTAAAACCTGGGCAGAGCTAAAGTCAACTGCTTTGTTTAATTATTTAAAATAACTAAACAAATTACCTGCACAACACAGGTTCAAATTGATGATAGAAGTAAAAACACAAGAAGGGAAACAACTGGGAAACAATTTGAGGTGAAGGCAGGAGAACGCGTTGGTCTGCAGGATGTTTTTGCAGTTCCAGTACACAGGTTCTCCTCCTCTATTCTCACAGTCTCTCCCTCTGACTCACTCTCTTCTTTTTTCGGGTACAGGCAGAGTCTTCTCAGATTCAGTGCAGTGAGCAGAGTCAGGTGACGCGGGGGCCACTGAACACCTGTCCTGCACGCTGCGATCAAAGTCTGCAGAAGATGTTGGACACAGAGCAAAGCTGGTGGGGATGTAGATGGATGCGTCCTGACTGTGAATGACTATCAGGTTGCATTTGCTTTTTTCCGCCCGCCGTTCATACCAGCGCTACAGGAACGGTTGAACAGGCTCTGCTTAGCGCTTAGCATTTTAGAGCAAACTCAGCTATCTCAGCCACACGAAGCGCCCTCGTTTGTTTGTTCTTTCATGGATGTGGCAGATTGTTCAGGAGGGTCAAGTGAGCATTACGTAAGAAAGATGTATGATATAGATGACGACAGCAGTGTCTTGGAGCAAAACGGTTCTTCAGGTATGCTAGTTTCCCTCCATTTGCCTCCAGGTGTTAGATGCTGTTTTCCAGATGTTGCTGTATGCCTGGAAAATAATGTTCACTTGCAGGTTTAATGAAAAAGGCCATGCAGATCTGCACACAAGTGAACGAAGAGCAACACCCAGAAGGAAATTACGAAGAAACCCCCCTCCCCCCCATTTACATAATGCAGCTACGTCCACTCCCTGCACCACTTACACTTCAAATTCCATAACCGAACTGACAGATTTAGACGGCTGTGAAGTGTTCGCACAAGCATCAACCGTGAAAAAAAAAAAAAAAACATATTCAGATGGCTAGCAAAAGTGTTACAAAGCAGCTAACATGCTTAATTCTCCACCAGTGGCAGCAGCATCACACAGGGCCATTTGATCTTTGTTGGGGCCAGCATCTGCGCCGCTGCCTGCTGCCATTTGCGTGTGCGGGGATTTGGGATATACCCACACGTCATCACAGCCATAATATTTGAAAGTAAAGGATTTTATTTTTAGTGCACGCTTTTATTCAGCGGCATTTTTAAAGGTTGTTGCAACGCCGTCCATCTCCAGCCGGGTTGCTGCCGCCTCTCGCAGTCGCTCCCGGCGGCGACAAACAAACATCCATATGTTCTGGGAGGCAGCTTTCTCATCTCCTCTGCAGGCTGATCACCTCAGGATCAATGATGCAGCACACAACGCTCATTATGTAAACATTAAGGATGGCACCGCTACCAGCTGAACACAGTCAGACTGGCGTATTCTCATATTTGTCCACACCTTCTCGGGTGTTTCTGCCGCTGTGACAGATTCTCTTTGCGATAATATTTCCAGCAGGGCTTTCTGTTGTAAGAACGGGAATTATCAGTATTAGAGACAAGCCTGTTTTTGTTAGGCTGACGGCAGTGACCTACGTTAAGCGAAGGATGGCTGTGGTTCCACTAAAGCATTCGTTTTGGTCCGTAAAGCAAGCGCTTGGAAAATTGAAACATTCGCATCTTACTCATCTCTAGGCAAGAGCGTGCTGGGACAGTTGAGATATCTGGAACAGTATTGCTCTGAGCAACTTAATGACTGTAATTTGTACATCCCAGTAGAGTCTTTAGAGCCTGTCTTCGGCACTGGAGCGTTATAATCATCATCACTTTTACTTGATTAGTAATGGCATTGGAAGAGTGCCAACACATTATTTAAAACCTGTGTTTGCACCAGGGAACCAATGGAAATCCTGGATTTTGCTGGATTAACATAAATATACACATCTATACACCTATGTACACACATCTCATCTATTTCTGGTAATTATGTCTCAGTGATTTGAACAAATCTCTTCATGTTTTGCCTCACGTGTCCCAGTGACCAACACTTAATCTTAGCCAGAGGCCACGTTACACACATTGACAGTCTCAAATCTCATCAGCACTCGGGGAGGGAACACGCCTGAGGCCTGGAGCAGCTGCTCTAGCTCTTGCACAGGAATAAAACATGTAAAAAATCATCAACTGCCTTGCAAATCGAAGACACTTCCAATTTCATGGGTGTCATCTGTGGCCTCAGGGTGAAAGGACATAATCAGAGGACTGGCCGAGCATTAGCAAGTCTGGCTTCGATGTTTCAACCTTTGAGCTGCTGGGTCAAAACAATGCTGTCATTCAGAAACATAGCAATGGTGCAGTACAGTTCAAACTGCTGTAGTGTCAGACCTTCAAGATTCCCTCCAATACCCTTTCAAGTTACTTAAATCCCTTTTAGAAGGATAAAACAAAGAGAGTATCAGCACATTTTCAGATGATCACAAACTGGAACTATTAACTAAGAGTTTATATTTTAGAGAAGGAGAGCACCATACGTCTGCTTGGCGGCAGAGGGTGTCCTGTACATCTGCGATCTGCATCTGTGCTTGTGTGGTGACGCTACACTTTACTTCTCCTGCCTCACAAAGGCATTTGCACTGTGTGCATCTCGCACCATCCAAAAATTGACTATCCCCCCCGATCCACATCCCATTCTGATCTGAGTATCTGATCTACAGCTGCAGGCTAACCCACATCAGGATAATCAAAACCTGAAGTTATGTTACATGGAAGAGCTTCCTCTTTCGTTCTCAAACACAGCTGGAAGCAGCAGCTCTCCTCACTGAAGCTCCACTGTTTCATTGTCATAACAGCAACCTGCAATACAACGTTTACGTCCAATATGACTGAACACAGAAATGATCTTTAAGTCTTAACTTGGTTCTGAGCAAACGTCATGCTCAGGACCGTCGTTGCGGAGGCTGCAGAGAGCTCTCCATCTTTCCATCAGAAGGCTGATCAGAGGATCGAGGAGATTTCGTTAGAATGGAGAAATCATCAAAGCCCCGTGAAAGGCCCTCAGTGCGGCATCTCATACTGTACATACCACTGAAGTGTGCGTGTGTGTGTGTGTGTGCGCTTTGGATTTGCAACCCTGTTAGACTTCATTTATATATATAATTCATTTGTTATGCTGGATTTTACAGCTCCATGTCACTCAGCAAGTTAATCACCATCTTTAAATTCCTGTTTTGATTTTACGTCTGCAGTTAGTTCTTTCCTAATTTGCATCCAATAGTTACATTGGGCAGTCAGGGCAACAGAAAGAGATGTAGAGCTATTGTCTTTCATTGTAATCAGTTTTTGGAGTAATAAAGCATTGGCTAATCTCACTAGATCGGTATTGGGGCTGTTAAAATATCTTTAACATTTATTTTTATTATGTGTTTGCGTGTTTAGTGACTCTACAGGAAATATCTCCTCTCGTGTTCATAAAACATCTTGATAGCTTCTGTGGAGTCAAACAGGGAGGTGATTGTTTGATATTTGTGGCTTCTGGAGTAGGACGACTCACTCCAACTCAGAAAATCTTTGTTTTTTTGTTTTTTTTTTTTTTAATTATGCTTTACAGAGCCATAAATTCCTCCTTGGATGATGCCTCGTCGGTGTTGCTGCTGGGTGGATCAGATGGGTGTGAGGGTGTCCTTGGGCAAAGCAGCAAAAGAAACAGATCTCCAGACTCAGTCAAGCAGATTCCCAGATGGGTCTCTTAATCAACACAGTCACACACACACACACACACACACACACACACACACACACACACACAGAGCAGATAATCTGTATTTGAAGGAAGGAAATGTGTAAATTCTTTAGTCGCACTGAAATGGATTGCTTGTGCTTCGCTTCGCTGTGTGTTTACGTGTGCGTTCTGGCCCTGTTATGATGCGTTCACTGAACTGCGAAATAAGAAAGTGAATATTCAGGAGGAGCCTATAGGGTCAACCGACGGTGCAACAAAATGCCAAATTCATCCCATCCCTTTGTGAAGATGACAAAATGTATCAGTGAGCACGTGTCTCAGGTACACGACAACGCAGGCGTCAGTAACAGCGGAGAAATCGTTCCAGTCGAGACAGGGCATTCGCGTTTGAGCTGGACTGACTCGGAGGAGACGCCGCAGCTCTGCTCAGCAGAGATGTGGGGGAATATATCTCCCTCTGAACATTCTTCTGCCCGTTTTCACCGGAGGAGCTGTGATGTTTACATTTTATATAGAAATGAATTATAGATGGCGGGTTACCTCGGCTGTTCAAGCCAGAATGCTAATGTTGCCACAGACGCAGGCTCATATGAAAGATGCATTCCATCTCCAAAGCCCAGGTTTTCTCTTTGTTATTATTGGCCATATGGAGTAAAGGCCTGCAGTTTCTGACTCACTGTTTCCAATCCAAATTCAGACTCATAGATGGTCATCATGACTTGAAAAATAAACTAATAATAATTCTTGATATTCTGTGAATTAAATGTCCATAAATTAATTGTAAAACAGAAAGCAGGTGCCAGGAATCTGTACAAGTTTGGTATAAACCGTCACCTGTCTTCCTCACTCCAGCCATGTGCACAGATTTGTACTTTAGCGCCCTCTATCTTCTAACGCAACAAGTTAACCTAAATGGATGGGTTATGTATATGCTCGAAAAATATGTTGAAACTCTTGTAATAAAAGTTATTTCAGTTGAATAAGACCTATTATTTTTCCTAGAGTTACCTGGGAAGTGAGTGAAAAAAATCCCCAGTTTTGCAAATGTATTGGAAAGGAAAAAAGAATTCAGAGGATTTGCTTTGAGACTCGAACTTACGCTCTCGTCATTGCTCTTGATGAAGTTTGAGATGTTGTTGGGGTTTAACTACAAATTCAATTTAGTGAACATGATTTGGAAAGACACAGGTCTGACACAGAGTATAAGCCACGCCAGGAGGGCGGAGGATCCGCCTCCGGAGCTCAGAGGCAGGATTGTATTGAGGCACAGAGCGAAAGGATTTCTAGAGCACAAGAAGAAGTTTGGAAGAACCCAAACCAGCTCATCCAACTATAACTACTACTGAATATGTTATGTATAATTCTTCGGGAACTGAACAAGGTGTGACAGGAATTGAAGGGGGAAAAACGCTCAGTGTGACATTTTCTTTTTTAATGAGCTTTTTATCTGTGTGGGGAGGACAGTGTGTGTGTGTGCGTGTGTGTGTGTGTATTCCGCAGCAGTGTAGGCTGTACTATTTGAGTGTGTGTGCACTGTCCCTGCTGTATGTGTGAAGGCAAAAGCAAATGGATATATTTAGGTTTTGTCTTAGCAGCAATTTCCTCGCCTCCCGCTGTTGCTATTCAGTGAAAATGTGTTTCTGTTATTAGGAGCCGTGTGACCCTCTGAATAATGCATCCCGAACGCTGCCTTGTTAAAGCTGTATATGCTGTGACGTTCAAGGCCATGTGGTTCAAAATGGCATCGCAAGCCTGGTTGTTAAATATACATGAGCTGCGGACTGGCCTTCTTTTTGAGCTAAATTAACAAAAGCAGCAAAAAGCAAGTCTGACTTCAGTTCTCGTTTTAATACCTATTTAAATTTTATACACCCTTTTCTTTTTCTTTTACATTATTAAAATCTTGCAGCGTATCTGCCTCAGTGTGTGAGATTTCTACTGTATCGATGTAAACGTAAATGTCTGACTATGTTTTGCCCAGTGATTAAAACTGTAAATGCTACTTTTGCATCTGTTTATCTCCCCCCTGGAGACAAGGAAGAAACTACCTCAACACACATCAAAATCATGGACTACATGTCTTGTAAAGTAACTTTTTAATTTTTAATCAGACAAGAAATTATTTTATTTATTGATTTTTTTCAGAAAGGTTTGTGTAAAAAATTGGAAGTGTATTACTCTGTATGAGGGGATCAGAGAGTATTGTTACTGTGGCGTTGTTGTGGGAAACCCCAAGGTCATCAGGGGTTCTGCCGTCTTGGTGACTTGTGCAGCAAATGAACAAAGAATAATTTAAAACAATATTAAAATCTACTTAATGATTGTCTTATACATTTAAAGGGCAGAAAATATTTGTATGAAGCACCGCGGATCACAAGGAAACTCATATAAGCTACTTTTAACATCCCCCGACTTTATTTTGAAGCAACAAAAGCAGGCTCTGGTGCTGAAGGGGAGGCCGAAACTGGCGGAGAACTCACAGAGGGTGACACCCTTGTGCTTTGCCAGGAGGTCGTCTTGCTGCCTGCATCAGGAGGGTTGAGGCCTCCAGTTATTATGATAATGATGGAGCCCTTCCATCTGTGTGTGCTGCCCATTGAGGAGCTAAGCTCTCCCTAATCTACATGGGGGCATTAAGACATTTGGAATACTTGCAGATAGACAGATTTGCAGTGGCTAAATTTAGGCTAGACTACGGATTTGAATGCTAATGATGACACTTGAGATGTTTTCTTACACCTGAGGGCATTGATATGCTAATTTAGCATATCTGCTAACCAAATGCCCTTTAATATAACAGTGGTTCACTGGTGCTGTTCTTACATTAGCACAAACATCATTCAAGCTGTAGTTCTAAATGAGAAACAAGTCTGCAGTAAAATTAACCAAACAAAAACTGTCAATCTCTGACTGGCTAATATTACACGACACTCATGGGCTTCCGTACGAGTCATCCTGCTCTTTGTCTCCTCTCCAGCTGGTGTTACCAGAGTACTCCATCCATGGACTCTTCTGCATCATGTTCCTGTGTGCCCAGGAGTGGCTGACTGTGGGCCTCAACATTCCCTTACTCTTCTACAACACATGGAGGTGAATATATTCACCCAAGTGTGTGTGTGTGTGTGTGTGTGCGTGTGACAGAGAGAGCGAGAGTGTGTATGTGTGTTTGCCTTTTTACTTGTTCGATCCAGGATTAGGAATACGGTGTACAATTCAGTGTATTTGCTCCCGTAGCTTCAGTTACAAATAGACAATGTATGAAAATAATAACGATTCGTTTCTAATGTCGAGTACAGCTGTTGGTGATGCTAATTCAAAGCCATTTGCAGCGACCCCAGACAGAGTAAGCTACTTTCTCATGGAGAGATGCTTTTATTACAGATGGGTGTTGTCACAACAGATAAGGGACCAAAGAGGAATGGAATATTGGGTCTTTTCACCCAGGAAATAAAAAGCCATTTCTCTTTTAAATCCATGACGCTGTTGTTTTGTGTTTTGGTGCCCGAATTGCGACATGTTGTGTGAATAAATCCAAGCTAATGTTGGGCATCCATGGCAGAACCACGATGTTACACGCAGGGCTTAGAAGGTCAACCGTGGCAAACACAGGACAGTTTGCGCCAAAGGGAAGGTTTATGGGAATGTTTGTGAACATCTCATTAAAAGACCTTGTACTGAACCTTTATTAAATCTCCTTTTTATTTCAAAAGGAAAACTTCATAGTGAACCTAGCCTAGACTCGGGGAGAAAAGAAATTCTAAATGAAATGTCCGTCTGTTTAAATGGATGACTTTTGTAAGTCATTAGCAGTTTGCCAATAAACCAGTTTGGACTCTCAAGAGTTTCTGCAAACCAGGATGACCTGGAAAACTCTGGTTATTCCACTTTTCTAGAATTCTAGAAATTGTCCTGGAAACCCTGGACCCAACATTAAATGCTGGGGAACTCAGTGAAAGCACCCATAATCACTTTAAAACATGAAACACTGTCATCCTCCAGTATGAGAGAAGCTCTATCTTCGTAGCTATAGAAACACTCCTTAAAGTCACCTACAGTCCTTACTGGCTGTCCAAAAAGTGGCTGATAAAGAGCACTTCTTAGCTTGACTTAGCTTGGAATCTGTGAACTGTGGCTTCAAGCGCAGTGGCGTTTTTGGAGGTGCCCCGCTGACACAAGGAGAACTTTGATTAAACAGCTGATGCACCGAGTGGTTCCTTAGAACGTCCTGAACGTTCTTTCTGCTCCTGTATGGATATTAACAGAACATATTGATATATTGAAACATTCCTTCATTCCTGCATGCTTTGGCAGGAAATAATAGTACTGAGTAAGCTAGGAGAAGCCCCAGTAATGCCATTATATGTCTATCTCTCCCATTTCCCCCAGGAGAAACACCGCTAATAATAATTTACCTTCTTGAATTTGTCTCCTCTTTTGTTGCTGTTCTCAGATATTACAAGTTTCTAAATCAAAATCAATCATTTCTATTAGCGTTATCATTATGCTAAATGAATTTGGCAGTGTCAGTCAAATATCTAGAAGCTTTTCTGGATTAACTGGATTAACTGGATTAAGTTTCTCCAAGGATGTTTGCAGTTTACCTTCTGAAAGGACTTTTCTGTTCCCTCTATGACGAAAGGGAGCTCACAGGACGGAAACCTGTCGGTCACGTTTGTGTGTTAGCAGATAAACACTAATGACGTTAAAGTTTTTAATGATGCAAGCAGGCTTTATTCATGGGGGACTTTCCTGTTTTATTGTTTTTTTTTTTTTTTTTTTTTTTTTTTTTTTTTTTTTTTAGAAAGGAACATTTTGCCAGACTCTCACAATGAGCACGGGGGTGGAGAGGGAAATTCCTGGAGATGCCAGCCATGTGGCGCTGTACTTTTTTAAAATGCTTAGGCTGCCAGCTGAATACATAATTTTCAGTGTGTGTGTGTGTGTGTGTGTGTGTGTGTGTTTGTGTTAAGGAAGCTGTTTCTGCTCTCTGCTTGGTTGAATTGTGAAACAAACAGTATGGAAATTTAGTGCTGGGCAATATTTTAATAATGTCGTCCTTATCTTGATACACAGTCCACATTTAAATGCCAAAAATGGTCCAGTAAACCTCATTTTTGCCCATACATACATACAGTATGAACGAACATAGATGTTATTGGGATTCTGTGCTGAACAGGTACTCTAATATTCGCCAAAGCGTATGATGGCGCGAAAAATTTTAGGCCTGTTTATGAGGATAACGACACCATTTATCATACTGTACAGAAATTATTAGCTGTTTTTATTATTAAGCTTACTAATCTACTGATGGGCTGTGTATTTGATATTTATATCTATTAAAATAAAATATTTATCTAATAAATATATAATTAAATATATGTAATAATACATATAATATAAATATATGTATCATTACATATATTTATTAGTTGCCTTTTTCCTGCTCACCATCACTCACATGGGGCTCTTTACAATTCCTTCTTTCTCCATAAATATGCATCATTTTCAACAGCATTGTTGCACATTTCATATATTCAGCTCATCTGGTGCATACTGAGAAATATAAATGTACACTGGACATTTCATTTCAATTTATGCTAATTTATTTTATGCCCACCATCCCAGACAATCACTTTTCATTAATCAACAGCGCAGTCTGTAGTGATTAATGATACTTGGACTTTTTATCATATATTTTCATTAACATGGAGTCGTTTTTTGAAAAAGCACTTGTTTGTGTAGCTGGAAAAATAGTGCATTTTTTTCCATTACAATTTGTCAACTCAAAGCACAAATCAAGTAAGATTGTAATAATGGCATCATGTTTTCTTCCTCTCCGAAAATTAGAAACTGTGTACACAAACAAACAAACTATTTCCAGTCCAAACAGATAAATGACCATTTGGAAGGAGGATGGACAGTGAAGCTGTCAAAACAAATTAAAACAATTTGTTTGTTTCATGATTTGGCATCAGTAATCACCAATGTAGTTGAAATTTATTCAACTAAATAAATAAAAAAAAAAATCCCAATTTCCATCACTCATCATGGCATCTTTATCCATGCGACTTTCATTTCCATTTCTTCCCATCGTCTGCCACATTCCATGCCCCCGTCCCTCCCTCCCCCACGCGTGGTCTGGAATGGGTGAACTACCCGTGGTGTGGTGTTTGCGCTCTGTGGTAGGTACTTCCATTCCCCAACGGACACCAAGGAGCTGCTCTACGACCCGGCGTCCGTGATGAACGGAGACACGCTCAAGTTCTGCCTGAAGGAGGCCTGGTGCAAGCTGTCCTTTTTCGTCCTCTCCTTCTTCTACTATCTCTACTGGTGAGTAGTTCACCGGCGTTGTGTGTTGGGACGGGCGATAATTGGATTACATGTAAAGAGATTACATTAATCTGATTACAACAGCTAAAGTAAAACACAATGAAGTCAAAGTAGAGGCCGGTAGAATAATACACGGAGCAGCTTCCTAAAGCAGACGTGTAACCTCAAAATCTGCTTTCCTTTTGCGAGCGCACGGTTATCGAACTCCAGACTGGTGCGAATCACTGAATAAAGCAACCAGTTCTCTGGCAGTCACATGCAACATTTACTGCTAGGTCAGGTTACTTAGAGCCAAGTTCACGAGTGCTAATGCATGTGATGTTAAGAGAAGTTGATTCTTTACTTCACTGACAAGCACTGTAAGATGTTTGACAGCCAAAGGTTTTTTTTTTGAATTGTTGTTACAGCATGTTCATCTTTTTTGTCCATGTCTAATAATGCTGTTATTAATCACTCTGGATTCTTGTTCCATGTCGGTGCTGCAGTGTGTGGAACCTGGAAATATCCCTCTAATAGGTCTTATCAGTGGGAACACTTAAAGGTACAATCCTTATATTCTTTTTGACCGTGAACTAAGAGAATTTGTCCTGAAAGCTCTTCCGACTCAGAAACTCACAGTTTGCGATGGATACTTTTGCTCCTAATCTGTGCAGGACTAAGGCAGTCTGTGGTTGCTCTGAGTTACAGTCTTAGGCCTTATTAACTACCGGTGCATGTTATTGAAGGCATTTTTGGTGGTACCATTTTGTATAAAGGGTTGCAACTTTAACAGGGAGTTCTTGTTTTACGTGTGACATTGCTGTGAGCTTTTAATAGAGGCTAAAAGGGTTGTTTTTGTACCCGATGTGGGGCTTCACACCTGTAGATGTCACACCAGTAGAGGTGGTAATGCCACAAATCTTTACTGAAGCAGTCAACATTATTTAAGAGAGACTTTAAGACTGTTTTTCTTTACTGTCGGAAGTATTATTCTTCCAAAAGTGTTTGAACATGTTCCCTCCTGGCGTGGCACAGTTTTAGAGATTAGGGATTAAAAATAAAGTTTTTAACGCTCATAATGCTTCCATTTTCATGCATACCTTTATTAGTTGATAAGTCAGCGCGGTGCTGGAGGTGACCACAGGGGCGAGTTAGACGCTCACCAGCGTTAGCTGTGAAACTTGTATACTGTTACTGACCAACTCTGGACTCAGAAGGGGTCGCAAATACTATCTCAGGGTTATAGCGCGTTTGCGGAACATGTTAAAATGTATAGCGAGGCTGCACATGAACGTCTGGAACATCTGCCACTGCAATATCTGCCTCTGCATCTTCTGCAGAAGCTCGCTTCTGCGATAAGCAGCTAATGTCTGCAGCTGATTCACTGAATCAGAAGGAAAATAAGTGGGTCAGCATGTTGGGATATGCTGAACCCCCCTCCCCCCTCACACACACACACACACACACACACAAACACACACAGCTGGAGCAGCAGCCAGTCTCTTTTAGCTCCAAACAACAAAAACAAAGACTTCTGGCAATACATTAGGCAGCCTGCACATATAAATGTTGGGCAGGATGAAATCTAAGTTATTGAAAAGGTAGCAATTCTATATTATTATTATTTTTTTTTTTTTATAAAAATGATATTAATTACAATAAACAAACAGAGTCCAGACAGCTGAGTTGGATAAGTGTTTTTCATGCTTAGCTTTGTCGAAATGTGCACAGTAAAAACAGAAAAATGAGATTTGATGGCTGACTTCCTTCCCCAGAGGCCAGGCTCACGCCCCCGGTTAGTAGCCAGTTGGGCAAAAGGTGTAATTTTGCCCTTCAGAGCAGCTCATCATCAACACAATCGCCTGAAAGACTTGAATCAGAAAACACATCCTAAAATTCAGTCGGCAGTGTCTTAAAATGTGTGGTGAGTCGCCAGTGCTGCAGATTTTCTAAACTTCCTTCAGGGAAGTAGAAGAAATAAGCAGTTTTGGTGTGATGACGGAACGGTTGCTGGCTCAGAAGTCATGCCTGGCTCAAAGTCGTCCTGTGAATGGTCAATAATAGTATGCATATTTCTGGTTAATGCAATAAATATATATATTCACTTGATTTTGCTATGACAAACTTCAGAACTCCTGATGGTCCACTGACTATTGGATCCAATTAGTCAACACATTCAGCTCGATTAGGTCGACGGCAGCTGTGATGTCATGTGGCTGCGGACGCTGTGCTTCTGAAATCAGGGTTCTTGATGTCATCTTGCTTCTCCATCCCACTCATGTCGTCCCACTGTAGCTGATGTTGGACTGGTGCTCTTTGAGGCAACAGCAGCAAGGTACTTTTCCATAAAGCAGCCTGATGGTCACTTCACTTCTGTCTCAACCAATGAGGACCCGTTTTGTTTGGGCAGGAAATGATGACCAGTTTCACGCCTTGGTTTGGTTTTGATTCACTTTCCCACTTCACTTTCAAAAGCGGACCGGGACATGATACCTGGTCAGGTTTTCACTGAGCAGGAAGATGAAAACCTGGCACCTTGATTGGATTGAAATGGAAACACATCCCTGTCAGCTGCCTTTTAATAACCAGAAATACAAACAATGCACAATGGTCCTCGACCATACATTATCAAGTGTGTGCACCACCTCATGACTCTTTGGTTCCCTGCATAGTCCTTTTGTGTTCTCACTGTAAGCTGCACCAGGGTTCACTTGCAAGGGATCAAAGATCCACGTTTCCAGGTTTAGACCAAAGTTTGCTTGTTCATTCCTGCCCAAATGATGCAGACTGTCCGAGGAAAAAAAAAAATTCTAGTATGTTTAAAGTGGGCCAAACAAATGTGGTATGAAAACTCTGAATCTGCAACTTACCAGCCCTGAGTTTCAGTAAAATGACACTTGGAAGCCTTATGGCAAAAGAAAACACAGTCAGAGATGTTGCAACTATGGAAACCAAAGGCTGATTTACATAGTTTGGGGGTCTCTCCCTCATGTTCTTCACAAACAGAGGCCATATGAGAGCCAAATAACAGTGTAACTGCAAATCCAGCAGGGGCGGAGGTGGTCCCAAATGCCCCAGGTATACCTCACCTTTTTGAGTCTCTGTTTAGACACAGCTCCCACAATTGCTGGGGGTATTTGAAAGAGGTTGAATAAGAGGTGAAGTGATTAGAAAACTTAATTCTGTTCCTGTTTTCCTGCCCCCAGGCACCGACACGTTGCATTCACTGCTCCTTGCTTGCGTTTGTGATCTACAGACCCTTCACACCTTGACGATAAACGTTCTCTCAACACAAACCCTCTGAGTTACACTGTTAAACTATGCCTCTAAAATGCCTTGTAACATATTCACCTGTTAACCTTGTCCTAAGGAGGCATCCAGCGGGATGCTTTTCACCTTGGTGGCATAAATACACCCTCACTTCCTCATTCAACATGATGATGGATGAGGATGGATGAGGTTGGCGTCTGATCACTCTCCTTTTAAGGAGCTGAGATGCTTAACTTGTAGAACCAGGGTCATCCAGGGGCAAGGCAAGACTAGCGAGCAAGGGAACTAATCACAGAACCATCAAATTTATATACAGAATGCAAGAAATAGTATGAAATCAGACCCAAACAAGTCCAAATATGTGCACTTAAAATGGAATTCTAGCAACCTCATCTACAAGATCAACCAACTTCAGATAAAGGAGTCAATTCGATTCGCAAATTAAGTGAATTATCAATATGTAATTTTTTTGATGCTCCCTGGACACGTGCACAGCATCAGCTGTGCAGAATTAGAACTCATTAAAATAAAAGAACTGACACAAATAAGCAGATTTAACCGCAGTTGAAGTGAAGGGAGGACAGTGGAAAAGCTGCGTAAAGCGTTTCTAAATCAAAAACGTTGCGTTTATACACGTTTTTATCTCTTACACATTGAAACGGAAAGCAGGCGCACATGAAAACACGTGAAGAAAACACAGCTGAGCTAAGCTTTAATGTTCATGCTGATGCGATGACTAATATTAAATCCTTTACATTTCTCCGGAGGCGCTGAGCTCAGTCAAGATGATCCAGCAGAATTACTGTTGACCAGGCCAGAGCAGATCGACAGATAGGTCTAATGGGCCGCGCCCCATTATCATCAGAGAATCCCATTACTGCAGAAAACGTGTTTTTAGAAAAATTCCAACACATTATTTGTCTTGTGACTGTCGTCGTCATTTATTGTGGCAAGTTCTGTGCTGTCTCTCCTTAACTTAATAACCTCCTGCTTCTCACCTGTAACCACTGTCCATGTGATTGCTCTCCTGTCCTCTCCTGTGTGCCCTTCTATAACCCTTTTAACTGATTTCTTCTCTCCATCTTCCTCTGCATGAAACTGTGGGGTTTCTGCGCACACAAAGGCTAGCACCCAATCAGTAACCCGTTAATAGAAATCATTTACTAAACACCATGTTTATGAGTCTCCTCATAGTAGAAAAGTTAGGATTCTCCACCGCTGTCATAATTAATAGTAGCATCGGTGTTCTAGAGAATCAACTTTAAATAATCACCAAATTAAGTGAGAATCAAGCGCTAACATCAATTAATTAGTACAATTATGAAAACATTGTTGTCATTGGACTGTAATTAACTTTGACTTTTAGTCTGATAACATTTTAAATGTATTATTAAGTAGACTTTGCACTTTTTCATGTGGCATTACATCATTACCACATGGTTGTAGAGTAAGATAAATATGCTATATAGCAGTTATAAAGAAGAATGATAATTTAAATGGGTTTAAAGCACATTCCAGAGAGTGTGATGGCCAATCTGAGTGCAGGTGAAAGGATTTAGATTCGCCCTCCTTTGTGTTTCTCCACTAGGGCTCGGGCGGTACTGGCCTTTAATTAGAGGGACAATAATTGGATGTTACCTCACTGAGGCACATTGTTGCTCTGTAATAACTTTCAGTACCGAATCCCCTCACGTTTGATTTTGTGTTTGCGGGATTTAATTGAAATGGGCCACGTTCGCGATGCAGCTGCGAGTGAAGAGGTTAATTAAACGGAACCCCGTCCAAGCCCAAATGTACAACTCAAGACTTCTTAAGGTTTCTGCTAATGTGAGGCAAGCAACCACTCAGACTCTTTCTCTAAATACGCTGTTTCAAAATCCGTGAAGCTGTGACACTCAAGACTAAGCTACAAAGCTGCACATCAGTCATTTCAAGCAAAATTATACAAACTATTAAACATTAGAATTCACTGCAAAACAAATGAATTCCAGACAGAGAAGGATTCACTATCATTGTCAAGAGGAAGAGTGGAGCTAAGGGGAGGAGGCCAATTTTCTGAGCAGCGCGGTTCACTCATCCGTCCTCACATTTTTCTGCCGCCTGTGCATCAGAAAGTCTGCCCTCATGGATATTCATGAGTCGGTGCAATGAAATTCTCTCCCCTGCCCACATTAACAGAGGTACCAGGAGATTGGAGAGGAGTACCAGCATTCAAAATATGCTGTCAGCGAGGCGCGGATCTGTTCTTGTCAAGCGTCGGCGCTCCCGGCCTGCGGTCGTGGCCCGCTGCTCTTTCTCGAAGTCATTTAATGACTCGACCCCATCCCCCAAAGTCAAAAACAAGGAGGCGAAACGTTTGGGGAAAAAAGAAATAAATACAAATCAGGCCTTGACGTTGCAGCAGTGTGCACTAGAGCAGCTGGTTTTGGTTTCGCACGTTCTCATTGCATTACATGACGCTCATCGGCTTCTGCTGCTTTCTTTTGCGTTTAGCAATTTCTGTAAATGTGTTTCATTTGAAAGAAGGAAGCGGCACAACCATGCCAGGAAGGACTGTGGCCTTTACCCGGGCTTAAAACACATAACTACATATAGTATTTTCTCAACATGTCGTTAGATTTAGGATCAAAATCTGAAGAATAACAACTTATCTCGTCAACAGTGGAGCACCGAATCCTTCCATGAGGCTTTTTTTTTTTTTTTTTTTGTAGTCAGAACTTTGCAGAGTCCCGGAAAGTCCAGATAGTAACTCACCTCCTCTTCTCTGTTTCTTCTTCTTCTGTTTCAGTATGATCTACTCCTTGGTTACCTCATAACAATTGATTAATCAGCCACTGGAAAGAGAGAGAGAGAGAGAGAGAGAGAGAGAGATACACCTCTAATGTTTCAGTGGAGGTTTGACTTACAGGATATTAAAAAAAAAGCTGAAATGAAAAACTCGATAAGTTGCCGAGCGATGGACTGGACCGGACCGGAGGTCGGGGCTTCCTCGCATTTTCCATTCGACCGTATATTAAAAGTGACAACGGGAGACAGCTGTTTACAGTTGAAGAGACCCAAGTTAATCACTGCCTGGCCAATGTTTTTGCCACACACACACATATGTACACACACGCACGCACGCACATACACATCCACAGTGTCCTCTAAAGTGGTACCAAACTTACTGTTGAGTAGCAGCGCTGGTATGTCAGAGGACGAGGAGACGGTAGCGTTTGCACAGTTCGTCTCAGGCACAGCACAGCACGGTGAGGCGGTGCCTGGCCCAGCACGGCCCACCGGCCCCCGGTCACCACCTCCCAACCTGCCTTTGTAGCTTTTGCTGGTCAGTGAGGAAAGAGGGCTGAGTGCATCACTGTACAGAAACGAGAACAAGCGGTCGCTCGCCGAGGTTCTCCTGGATCCCTCCATCTTTTGCGGTGGTGGGGGTTGATTTCCTTTCTAACGTTATGGCTTTTTGTAATGTGTGCGATTTTGGTGTATTCTTGATAAAACTAGAGTTTCTAACAAGGGCATAGGTTTGTGTAGGAGCGACAAAAGGTTAATATTGGGAAATTAAAGGAACTGTCCCAATCAGTATTTGCAATCCCCCCATAAAAGTGAAACTACAATAAATCAGTGTTTGAGCTTTTTTTTTGAAACCATTCATGGCAATCTTTAAGCCACGTTAGCACCCATATGGCAAGATTCTGTACTTGAGCATCCCGACACACGACTGAAAGCAAAAGCGACACTTTCGTTTCGCTCTCCTCTTCGTGGGAATCCATGTCTGCTTCAAAACCTGGACCCTCACAAAGAAGATTAAAGCTCCAGCGCTGACAATCTGGTAACGTGGGAGAGACTGTAGCTGTAGTTTTGCTTCTTAGACTGCATGACTGAAAAATATCTTTCCAAGGACATAGGTATCTTTGTGTGTATTATCGTCATTATTGAATATTATATTCATTGGGGTTTTATCTGAAAATGACAAGACTACCTGGGCGTTGAAGTTGAGAGCAAGCCTATGCCCTTGGTTTCTAATATGACCGAGTAAAAGGTATGCTACTACCTTCTTAGTGATGTCTTGGTGTATAATGAAGTATAAGAAAATCTACCCCAGCTTTTTTGGTGGAGGAGCACACCTTTGCACAAAAAGCATCTTGCACAATATTTGCAATATTTGGCTACATGTTATGGATCACCTATAATATCTTATTCCACAGTTGAAGGTCTTCCAATGTGACAAGAATCTGATTCTGTCTAAACTTAGGGGAATTGGACAATGTTAATATTTTCTAGCTCGATTTACACACACACACGGACAAAATCTTGTCTTTGCAAGCGTTTGACTTTATTTGTTTGTATGTGAGATACCGACGGCTCTGTTTTTAATGGCTTTTGTTCCCGGTTTAAGCCTGAAGTGACGAGACAGGCTAAATGATGAACGAAGCAGATGTGAAACTTTACATAAGCGAGGCAGATGTAGGAGCTCGAGCCTGAATCTTCTGCGTGTAGCACAGTTCTCCAAAACCACCAGGCTGCTGTTTAGATCGTTGCCATCGTCTTCACGCCGCTCCCGGAGCAGACAGGGAATGCCCACTCTCGTTTTCTCGGATTCTACTTCAAATGTTTTCTATCCTTACCGTGTACGTGACTGACTGATTTGAATTTAGACATTGTTTATGAAATAAAGTATTTTAAAATCAAAAGATTTGCTGTATTTATTTAAAAAAAAAAACCACGCACTCATTTTACTAAATATAAAAATTGGGTCTTTGTGTTCTTTGACACTAATTGCCACAAGATTAAAGGTTTTCACACAGCACATCTGATGTCTTTATATTCTTTCATCTGTCTGATTACCTTTGATGCAAAACTACAAAACCATTAAATAAAATAAAAGCATATATTTATCTGCTCATCTTCTCCTCTATCCAAGCTTTATTTATGCATAAATCTGCATACTGGGAAGAAAAAAAAAAAAAAAACGTACCCAGAGCTAAATTTCACCCAAAGTTTTATTGTATAAGTGAGAATAAAACAAATTATTTCAGACAATAAAACCTCTCTCTCGTTTTGAGATAAACTCTTAATGTTGCCAAACTCAATAAGTGAGTTTTATGGCGCAAACTATTGATTCACTCGGCTCTTTCGGTGTTCAAGCTGTGGTCGGCTCAGCAAAAACACGTCGTCTGTGATGTTATAACGTGTATATTAAGGTAAGGTGGCCTCACAGCTACGGTTGTTTCTCCAACGAGAAAATTAAACCTGAAGAGCCAGAGTTTTACAACACGATTAAAGGTTTTAAAACGAGAATTCCCATAAGAATAACAGAATGCAAAAGCCAGATTATGTATTTAATTCTTACACTCAACATAAAAATGGAATAAAATGAAACCAGTTTTTACCAGCCTCGGCTGCTGCACCACTAAACTCTTCAGTAGGTGCCTCCCACTGATAAACGCTCTGCTTTGGAAGGTTGCTCTGTTTGGGTGAGCAGCAGATTTGGTGCTAACGGGCGTCTGCTGCGGCTAACCAGCGAGCTGAAAGACCAGCATGCTTGACAGAAAATGTTCAAATTCTGTGCCACAAGTTTTAATCAGAATGAAAATTTTAATCACATTAGGACTGTGAGTGAAACCTTTGTCTCGCCGCCCTGTGTTGCTGCTGCTGCTGCAGTGGAGAGGAGTGTTTAAGTGGGACTCTCTCAGGAGTTTCTGAGGGAGTGCGATAATGACTAAATGCTGGCTGAGTTTTCCATCTGAGCCGCCAGTCATCCATCTGGTACCCAGAGAGGAGAGCAAGTTCAAGTTCTTATGCTTTCGCCGTTATTATAGCAGTACTCAAGATAGCGACAGAGCTTCTGTCTCCACAGAAGTTGCTGCATGTCGCACTCAAGCGAGGCAATATTAATATCGATCCTGTTATTCTTTCTAATCTATAATATTTTTTGCTGTTACAACATTATAATCTGCCATTTGAATACAAACCTAAAATCTACTGATTTCAATGTTTAATCTTTCAAATGTCCTCATCAGGGTGATGACACTGTGTGTGCGCAACGGCCCTGCTGGCGGATGCAGGGTGGCGAGGCACAGATGCTGGCCTCCCTGTGGGAGTGCTAATTACGCTCCTCTCCTTGATGCCACGCTGACCTTCAACGCGGCTGCGTTAACCAGGCGGCAGATGCAGCTGAGTGACGCTGCTGCTCTCCCACTCGGTCTGAGGAGCTGCTTGTCAATGGCCTTTAATTAAAAAAACAGCTACAAAGGAGGAGCCGCTCGCCTCCATCTGCTACAGGAGAAATAACAAACGCCATTGTTCCCACGGTTATTTGGACGTCTGATCTGGGAACTGCGCACGGCCTGCCATTGTGTTTGGAAAGTCAGGATATGAACTATTTAAATATATATTTACTTTTCACAACCATCAGCTGCTCTATCTATCCCGAAAACTTGACTCCTCAGAATCTAATTATCCTGAGTTGAATTTGAAGATACACAGAATGAGGATTTATGCGTCAGTTAATTAAAACTGACGGCAAAACAAGAAGTGATCCTCACGCTGAATAATTGCTCCTAAATATACACGCAGTAATCAAGAGCCGGAACTGATTCAATTAAGTGACAGGGCTCATGCCGGATTGATTGATCCGTTTAGATCCTCGAGGATACCGTTGGTACGCTGTCACACTGTCAGCCCGAATGCACCACAAGCAGTCATAGCTATGTACAGACCATTGTTTACATTCTTACGGACTAATTAATGTTCGTTATGACGTTTACATCTCAGCTATCAATGTAAATCTCAGTGTTGTGGTGTGCTTTTAATCAATGTAAAACTCATTACATCATTAACATACACTGTTGCTATGGGGGATTAGAGGGGTGATCGTGAGTTAGTTAACACAAATTAGACAAAATGGTTAATACAAATTAGTGTCTGTGAACTTAGCTATTTATTTATTTGGTCAATTGTAGGCATTTATTAAAAGAACAAGTGAATGTACTCTGGTTTTACATGTAGGCTGTTTAGTTGCAGAGGAGAGGAGGCGCAGTTTCACCAAGGTTAGTGGAGTATGCTTGTATCCACGTTTCCATCATCAGAAGTTGGAAATGGTACCGAATTAATCAGTTAGAACCTTTATGTGTTGATCAGTTGTTTAAGTTGTAATCATCATCATCATCATCATCATCATTAATTAATGGCAGCCACAGATAGAAGACTGACAGCTATACTTCAGCTATGGTTCCCTTAACAATGTCCCTCACCAACTGAGATTCTGTTCTTCCAAACACTGTGCTCCATTAATCAGCTACATTTTGTACCTTTGTGACGTATATGTGCATGATTTGTTATACGTGGGTTACACAAATGTGGCTGTGGATTTACTTCACCAGCAAATTATTATTTGCTTGGTTTGCATATGTACCTACAGTACATAACAATTTATAGATCTCCCCAGGCCCACTGGTGCACAGACAGAGTGTGAAGTGGTTTAGAGCCTCTAGCAGGACTAAAATAACAACATTCAAACTTGTAGTGTCTCCACACACACACACACACACCCAGCCACAAACACACACATGCTGAAATAGGAGGGAGAAAAGTGAGGACAGTTGACAGAAGCTTCTTGCTCAACAACTAAAAACAGCCATTATTATATGACTATTTCATATTCGAAGTAAAACAAAAAAAATTAAACAGGGTATGCTGAATTGAAAAGAATTCAATTCAGACCAGTGCGCACTATATTTCAATGTTTATTAATTTAATGTTTTATTGTTTTTTTATTGTTGGGTTTCAAATGCTGTAGCTGCTGACTGACACGTCAAAGCAAGCAAAACAAATAGCAGTTAATTGGATAATTTTCCTAAAATCATTACAGTATAAATAACCTTTTAGATCTTAAAAGCCACCTACAACAAATACACAATGTAATTTAAATGTAGATGTATTAAAGCAGAAACATTTTGTCAGCATTTTGAGGACACTACTCAATATAGGGCTTTTTGACAGGCGTGTATCTACCTAGCGGTTATATTCATCGCGTATAATAGAATGACCACCGGCCAAACATTGTGTTGATAGCTTGATTTTTTATTTTTTTTTCTTGCAGCATCTTCTCAGCATCGTCTGTCACTGCAATTTCAAGCTGACAAATGCATGCTGTGCTAACAGGAACAGGTGTATGCAGTGATGGTGGTGCTGCTGATTAGCTGAGATATGCATAAAGAGCAGCAGAACAGAACGAGCTAATTATTTTGACAGCTCAAGTGGGCCACCCAAATGGTGCTGGCAGTGTGCAAGCTCAGCTGACATGGGATGACTCAGAACACAACATTTCTTTTCAGCGCGCTACCTCGACTTACTTAAGATCACAGCTCATTGGAAAAGCTAACGAGACAGCAGGTAAGAGATTATGTTTGACGCATGTTTGACAATGTAGATATCAGATGAATGAGAACTGTAGTTTTGTGGGTGGATGCTAACAGAGGCTTACTTGCTCAGGCGGGGGTCTGGCCCTGAGATTCCAGGAAGACTTTGATGATAATATCCATCCACTACTTACATTCACACCTGAGGTCCATTTAAGTCACCAGTCCTGGATTGTAGGAGGAAGCCAGAGTACCAAGAGAGAACCCACACAGACACATGGAGGAGACTCCTCGGGCTCAAGGACTTTCAAACGCGGGACCTTGTTACTGTGATGCGAAATTGCTAACTAGCACCCTTGATTGTAACAGGCCGGTATAAATAAAGATGGTTTGAACTAAAAGTGTGATTCAAAATGAAACACTGCAAAATGGGATTAATCAAAATGACCAAAATACACAGAAGGAGAACTAGAACTAACCATAGCTGTAAAAGCGGGACAGAAATACTTTAAACTCGAGAATTATGAGGGGAATTTGGTTGATAAAAGGGTTGGAAGAGTTTTGCACGGTGGCGTGGTGGTTAGCCCTGTCGCCTCACACCAAGACGGTTCTGATCTTAGCTCCGCTCTTTTTGTGCAGGGTTTGCATGTTCCCCCTGTGCATGCGTGGATTTTCTCCGGGCACTCTGGTTTCCTCCCACAGTCCAAAGACATGGTTAGGTGAACTGATCCGTCTAAACTGACCATAGGCGTGAGTGTGATTGTGGACCGTTGTCTGTGTCTATGTTAGCCCTGCGATAGGCTGGCAACCTATCCAGGGTGTTCACCGCCTCTCGCCCCTTGACAGCTGGGATAGACTCCAGCAGACCCCTGCAACCCATGTGTGGATAAAGCAGGTTCGGATGGATGGATGGATGGAAAGTGTTGGAAAGGGGCAATAAAACCGGTGGGGGGCAATCAGGAGATAGATAGAGATAGATAGATACACAGGAAGAAAAACCAAATATTAAAAGAAACTCACCAAACATGAAGAAAAACAGCACCTAAACCCACTGTTCTTGAGAAGGTCCTGCTGTGGGATGCACACACATACAGAGGGTGCCATCACACTGGCACAGAAATAGCAAACAATAAATATAACATGGAAATGCTCATACGAGCTGTCCTCAAAATAAGACGAGAAGGAGGGTGAGGAAACAAAAGGCAAGGCCTGTGGATATAAGCGACATTAAAGTGTATTTAATAACACATTTTTAGTTCATGGTTTTTGACATTTAGATTGCTTACTTAACATGGAAAGTCTGTTAAAGTATCCCTCCATCCACAGAAAGATTGTGTCCTCAGTAACCGCAGTTGGATGAGCCAATGAACGAGTTCCCGGGAAATCTGATGGTCGCATGAAAATTAAATCAAGTGTGTAAATCCCTACACCCCCAGAGGAATAATCCAGGAGAGACATGTGACCTGTTTAACCTGGAATATGCCTTATCTAAACTGATTTGATTGATTATCAATCTCTTCCACAAATCCACAAATGTGAGGTACTTAATATTCTATTCTGAAATAAATCCACTGGCAAAAAGCTGTTTGACATGAGTCCTCCTCATTTCACGCGCTGTCACCAGGTTCCTCTTCTCTTTTTCTTAATAATGAAGATAAACAACTTCAGCATAAACAAGAGATTTTCAGAATGTGTTTGTTCTATTTGTGAAACGTCTGAGTGGGTGTTTTCAGAATTTGCTGGGTGACATCCACCAGTGTGTGTTAAGATCCTCTCCCAAAGGGACAAAACCTTCGCATTTGAGACTCTTTAAAACGTGATGTGTCAAAATAACCCACGTTGTACTTCTCTTGCAATCGTTTAACATTTAGAATCTTTGAGTTTTATTAAAAATGCATTATGAAAAGATCCTTTTCCACTTATACGTTCCATTCTCAAGAAGGCTCGGGGTTCAAATCTCGGCTCTGGCCTTTCTGTGTGGAGTTTGCATGTTCTCCCTGTGCATGTGTGAGTTTTCTCCGGGCACTCCGGTTTCCTCCCACAGTCCAAAAACATGCTTGTTAGGTGAATTGAGCAATCTAAATTGACCATATGTGTGAGTGCTTGTCTGTCTCTGTGTTAGCCCTGCGATAGGCTGGCGACCTATCCACGGTGTACCCTGCCTCTCACCCCTTGACAGCTGGGATAGGCTCCAGCAGACCCCTGCAACCCAACAAGTTGGATAAGGCAGGTACAGAAAATGGATGGATGGAAGTTCCATTCTTCATGCCAGCACCACTTGTAAAAGATCTACTTGTTGTCCGTTATGTCCGTTTGGTTTAGCATCGCCATCTTCTCCCCAGCCGCAGCTGTTTGGCGATGCAACTTCATCATCTTCATGACTGAGCTGAGATGAAGGGATGCAGTTTCGCCTGATTGCAGTCAGATGGCAACATTTAGTTTTATAGATGTAAGATCCAGTTGCATATTTCAGGCTGAAAATGGATTTGTCCTCACTTTCTGAATGTACCTACGACCTCAAAGATGACCTGCCCCCCCGCCTCCCGCCATCTTTCCCAGCAAGCCTTCCTCCGCATAACCCATCCCCATCTTATCTCCTCTTATTTTCTCCGTCATTTAATCCGAGGAAACTAGTAACAATAGCTCCACTGACAGAAGTGTAGATCAATTTCCCCGCACACACCCCCCGGTATTGAATGGTGCCTTTGTGCTGGGTAGCGCATCACAGCCGGCGACCTCTCATCTGCTGCTGGATCCAATTCTTTACTGGAAGATTTCATTCTGCCCAGCTCAGTGTTGCAGTTCCCTCCTCTGTTTTCTGACAGCGCTGACGGGTTCAATTTAACCAGATGTTTAATCACGCGATACCGTAGGTTCTTCAGCTATGTAGAATTTCAAATATCTACAGAGCCCAATTAATAGTCTGGGTGAGCAGCGCAAATGTGTAATGACTCTTACTTCCTGATTAATAATGTGACGTCTAACCTCAGTGTTGCATTGTTGGTGTCCAGTCGGGTATAAAAATGTGTTCAGGAGCAATAGTGAAACTGCTTTGTCATTACTGATAAATGACATGTGACAAATGATAAAACTAGGCTGAGAAATGTGCTTAAAAAGAGTGTAAATGTACATGGAATGATGGACTGCAACCGGGCGGCATGGCAGCAGTCACTACCCAACAGACTCACAATCAACATCAGTGGCTTTCTCGGCATAATTCGTACGTATTGCACGGACTGCTGATGTTTGAATAGACATTTAAACAAACGTGCACAACTATCTCACTATTGTATGGCTCTACCATATGGTAGAGTGTAGTATATTATAATGGAGTTAGGGTTAGGGGTTAGGAAACCTTACAAGTCCAGAGAACAAACTTTGGTTACACAATGCTTCGCGGTGAATTTTAGACGCATTTGTGCTTACAGTACACGCTTTAACACCTACGTCAAAATGTGTAAGGGACTTTCAGTCATTTTGTGATGCTTTGGAGACAGCGTCATTGTACAGTATGTTTAGAATAAGAACATCTTGGTGTGTCACTCTTTAAGGAAGGTGATAAAATTAGGACTTTTAAGCCCGTCTGACATGACAGGAAGAGAAACTGAGAATGAATGCTAAATATAAGCGCAAGCTCATACTTCTCCACTAAAGTTCATCTTAATCTCTACCACGGCATTAACATAATACTGTAATTCTATTAAATGGGGATAGAGTGAGAGAGGGAGATTAAAATAGAAATCTTGTTTCCTGGATGCTTGTTATGTTTGCAGCTCCACTAGGATCACTGGTGTATTCGTGACCTTCCCTGAAGGAGCTGGAACACTGTTACTGTGTCTGTGCATTTGTCCGACGAATATCTAATTACACATTCAAAGCGAGTAATCAGAGACAACAGGGATGTTGGGCACCAAATGTAGAAAAACAGAAAACGCATTGGGGCCAGAGTGTTCTCATCTGGCTGACCCCTCTCACCCACATCTAGATCAGAAGATCGTGTTCATCATGCCAACCACAGGTCAGGTAAGGTCAAGCCAGTTTAAATTTTGTAGGTACAAGAATTATTAAAATGTACATGGTTATTGTTTTGCTACATCCTGAAATGGAATTCCAAGCATGAGCTTGCACTTGGAAAACAGGAAGTGAGATTCGAAGCATACACTGAATGTCCGCAGATTGAATTAAAGCAAAGTCAGAGTATTTGGTATAATTTGTCTCCACTGAGGTCAACATAAAGAGCAACAGGCACACGCTGTGACTGTTAAACGTCACAAAGCCTGACTTTCAGGAAGCCTAACCTCAGCGCAGCAAAGCAGAATCTCCATCTGACACATAAGACGTGCACAGATGGTTCAAGCCCACAAATTCAAGTGAGTCAAGTTACAACACAACTGACGACACTTACAAATGGGTCCCTCTTTGGTTTTCTCAGTTTCCATCCATTGGCGATCAGGTTTTTGCTGTTGTTTTCCCACACCGCCTCGTTTGGCCTTGCTCCGCGTAACCTCCACCGCCCAACAGCTCCAACAGTAGCATGATGTCTGACTCTGCACATGCAGTTTGTGTTAAAAAAAATAACACATTCATTCCGAAATAGGTATTATCTTTTGTTTGTTTTGAAATTTAGGAGGTGTAAGGTTGATGGCCAAGGGTGAAAATGATTTCCTGCCCAGTGTGTCACATAGTTGATTCTGTCTGTGGGTATATGTGAACCCTCTAGATGAGCACACAGAAGATATTACCGAAGATATCACCAACAAAATTACCATAGATAGATAGATAGATAGATAGATAGAAACTTTATTCATCTCTCACGAGAAATTCACAAAACCATACCAATCATAAAACATTAGGAGCACTCCAGATTTCTCTAGTAATTAATTACAAAAATATAATAAACCTCTACAAATATAAATAGAATCTGGTTTGCCTTTGTTTTTTATGTCTGTGTAATGCTGTGACCATCACTTTATTATATTATATTATATTATATTATTTAACCTTTCTTGTTTTTTTAGTTCTCGTATTAAATATATGCGTTATTAATTAATTAACCAAACAGAACAAAATTTAGGTGATGTTTTTCCCTTAAAGGTTACAGCACCAATAACGCCACATGACACCATTTAACTGCTCTCAGCTTGGATTTCTGTGTGTGTGTGTGTCAGCAGGATCTCCATTTTTCTCCCAGTGTGTATTTCCGCTGTGGGGGGAAGACCTTTAAACTGAACTTTAGACCAGACCTCTGTGATTCCGGCTCGTAAATATTAACAAACCCAGTAAGGTACAGGGCGACACAGATACATTGAACTCCCAGCTGTTATTTTAACAAATCACTGTTCAAAATCCTTCTTCCCTGTGTAGGTAGTTGTACATTTTTGGAATTTAAGAGAGCAATAATTCAATAATTAGTCTGGGGCTGCTGGATGGTGCAGTGCTTAGCTCTGTTGTTGAATCTCAGGAGGTTGTGTGTTCTCATGTTTGTGTAGGTTCTCTCGAGGTATTCGTGCTTCCTCCCACAGTCCAAAGACACTCGCGACCTTACACTGACCTTGGGTTTTAATGGTCGTTTGCTCCACATGTAAAGCCTGCCTCGTCACCGTCTGCCTTGCCTCTCGACCCAGGGTGGCAGGTATTGGCCTCAGCTCTCTGGTTACGGGATAAAGAATTAGATGATGGGTGAAATAATAAGTCTGGCTGGCTGTCATGTAAAAAAAAAAAATAAAAAAAAAATTGGAAAAAACTTGACTTCAAAAGAGTTTAATACTTGCATACTTGCCTTTTTCTTTCATTATTTATATGTAAGCCTAAACCTTTCAAAGAAAAAAAAAGCACAATCAACGGTTAAGACATGTTTGGGATGCATCATGTCCTCTTTCCTCACAAAAATATTACAATCACATGGTTTCTGTTTCAGCTTGGCTTTTAACAAATGGCACAGATGCAACAGTACAGTATATCCAAAATATACAAATATACAATCTAAACAAATTATAAACTAGGCAAAATGTTAGGTGTAAAGATCTTGTGTAGTGGGTTTTGAAAAAATAAATACTTTTCATAAAAAAATTGTCAATTTTAGGATATACTGTAAGCTTCTAACCTAAAGGTCAAAATCTTTAAAGTCATTAAAAATATTATTACTTGACTTTAATTTTTAATAGAGCAAATCAAATGGACTAAGCAAACTCATCCAAAAATATCAGGGTAGCATAGGGGACTTTTTGAAAGTCCTGTACAGGAATTACAATGAGCAAGCGAGGCAGACTCACCTCAGCAAAAGGATAAAGGTTAAAACCGATTACTGACTTTGCTGACCTGATTTCTTCAGGCGAATCATTCCGGGGACTCGGGCACTGGTGGCTCACATCCAGGCCGCTGGAAAACATTAGGCAGACCGGAGCGACTGTAAAGTGCCCCCGGCTTGAGACCGTGTGGGGGAATGGTGAGTGTGACTTGATGACCTGTCCAGGGTGTTTTTCCTCTTCCAACAGGATCCAACAGGCTCTGCTCGTACACAGGTCCAGTCAACCGCTGCTAACAGCTTTGTGATTCCTCAAATGGAGATCTCCTAAGGAGAAACACGAGAAAACATTGGAAAGGTTGAGTGACTGATTAAGCAGTATTGCTCTTACAATTAACACGAAGACAAAAGAAGAATCCAACAAACAGGCCCTGCCTTGAAGACGTTTCGCCTCCTCTCCAGAGAGCTTCTTCAGTTCTAAGTTTGCTGGGGCAGAGCTTGAAAATATAGCCCTTGTGGACCATCGGCATGTTAATGACCCGGGTGGTCACCTGAGAGTCATTGGCAGGGTTGTTGGGAGGGTTGCTCACCTAGTTGGAAACCTTACAGTCCAGTTGCACAAGGAGAGATCTAACTCTGGATAACTATGACCTGGATGAGTGAGAATCTACACCAGGGGTGGGCATTTATTTTGCCTGGAGGGCCACATTGGGTTTTAGATCTTGATGAACGGGCCGGCCAGGTGGTGTGGGAAACTAACCCCCAAATGAGGATTGGAGGGTAATTAAAAATTGTGCTTGATGGACTATTGACAGAGAAAATAGTTTGAAGAACCTGTAAATTGGTCCAGTAATGGATGGATGATTAAGCTCCAAATAATGTTTGGCCGCACCTTGTTGAGAAGACATGTTAGCATGCTAGGTGAAGGTGGTGGGGTCTGAAACTTTTTCTAACCAATCAAGCTGACGACCCTCTTCATTTGGCTTTTGGAGAAATTATTGTGAAGGCTCTGTGGGCCGGATTAAATAGTTCATCGGGCCACATGTGGCCCCCAGGCCATAGTTTGCCCACCTCTGATCTACACAGACAGCACAGGCCCTGCATTTCTGTAAAGCACCTACAGACAATTAGGATTGTAACAGGTGCTTTATAATAAAATAACTAAATAACTGAATACTGTTTCCTTATTTATTTATTTTTAGCAGTTTACATTGTGATTATAAAATCCATCACCATAACCCTCCAGATGAAAATTAATTCCTGATTCCAATTACCTTCTGGTGGGTGTGAGAGAGTTCAAAGCACATCAAAGGTGTTTTCCCTTTCCCTTTCCTATTCAGCCCTTTTTTCTTGGATTTACTTTGTTGCTAGCTCTCTATTCTATATCTGAGCCATTCATTTTATCCTTTCAACTGCTTCCGTGGCTCAGCTGCCAGATTACAGAAGGATTGATCATGTTTTACAGTGATTTAATGATCTCACCGCTTATAGTAGGAGTTGCCACCGAGAATGCTATGCTTCCATTTACACCTATATGATATTACTGATGATGAATTCACACCAAATCAAATTTTCTATTCATATATTATCTTAAAATATAACAGTAATTAACTTCTAAAATGTTTGTTTCCTAGATGGAACAGGCAACTGTACAAGACCTACTTTGCATGATACACTACTTATATATCTTAAGAAACAAAAATAGTAATAATAATTAGGTGTATAATGTAACTATAAGTGTTTCCAGGTCATTAGTGTGTGTGTGTGTGTGTGTGTGTGTGTGGGGGGGGGGGTGAGATGGAGGGTGTCTCTCTGGTTCAGACAGTTCAACCATTAAAGTGGTGCTAAGTGAAAATAGAAAATGAAAACAGGCAAAAGAGAGAAATGAAATCTGAGTGTATTAGCAGATCGTTGCTGTTCACACATCTGAGTGCAGATGCGAATGAATGAGAATGTGTTTTTCAAGTGGTGTGATGCATAAATATCACTGCAGATGCTCAGCAATGCTCTCTCTCTCTCTGTCTCGCTCGCTCTGTCTCTACCTCTCTTATACACACACACACATTAACAGAGAAGGACAGGATGAGCACAAATTATTTTCATCAAGCATGACACATCCATTTGACATCTCCCCATGAAAAAAAAAAAAAAAAAAACAAAACGCTAAAGCAATCACAGTTTTGGCTGGCCTACATCAGAGCTGCAAATACATTTTCTATGGGACTCACTGGCGCATCCTCCCTTATCTGTCCTCATTTCAACGATGAGTGGAAAACACGGGGGGTGGCGAGTGTAACAGTAAAAATAAGGCAGATTCCATAACTCGTGCTGTCTGTCTTTGGAAATGATCCTGTGTTTTCTGCATCAGTGGATGTTATTCGGGGCCTGTTCATGTTCCCTCGCCGTCAAATTATAAATCATGGTGAGCTGCTAACGCGTGAGAGAAGCCATGCTATAGATTCAGCAACCCCTTTGCGCCACTTTTCAAAGCTGATGAGGGTTCGTGATGGTGTGTGTGTTTTCAGTGATTATGCCTGCTTTTGGCCCGGCTGGAATGTTTTTTTAGATGACTCTAATGTTCCTCCATGACCGTTACCCTGCTTATTGTTGTTATTGTGGTCATTGCCACAAACTAGCGCCATGATGTCCGTTTTGAATGTTAACATTAGCTTTGTGGTGCACCTGTAGGTAACTGCTTACATGCTTCCAATCTGGCCTCGCATCATCCCGTAAGCCGCCGTTTTAACACCTGACAAACTCACCTGAAGAAAACCCACTTTCAGACACAAACAGCTTAAAGAGGATGTCAGCTGTTCCGGAAACCGGACAAACTCTCGGTGAGCTGTTGGAGAAAATGAACACCGACACGGAGATCAGGTAATAATATCAGCCCCATTTTATGAAGTATTGAGATAAACTGCGGCTGAGATTGAATACTTTCATTATGCACTTGCATTTCTCTCTGTTAGGCTGATGATAACGTGAGTGATGAACGACTAGTGTTATTGCATTTGCAGGCGATTAGTCACATGGCCCTATCACCTCGACAGATCACAGGGATCAATTCTCTGTCACCCTCATAGATCGCTCAGACGAACGCCACAGCTACTCTGTCTTGTCATGATCAGTGTGCAGAAATCCCGGCATACTGATTTCCTTTGATGCTTTAATGAGACAAAGAATAATGACCATGTTTAATTTCAGTTTAATGCGGTTTTAACTGCTGTTATTACGATGATGATGATGAGTAAACAAAACGAAAATCCGTGAATAATCTGGCAGTTTGTAGCTGCTTTAGTGTAATAGTTTATAAGTGAATATTGAGAGATGAAAGTACAGTTTGTGGGATAACAGAGAATGGTTGACAAACTTTTGTGCATCATAACCTTGTTAAAATGATATTGTGTATTATTAAGTGTATTATTAGATGTATTCATGTGTATTCAAGTATCATGGAGTGTAAAAAAAAACAAACAAACAATTGACTCATTCCATTCTAGCATGCTCTTTGTTTATGCACCCGTACAGTCAGAATTTAGAATAAGTTGAATATAGAAATCTATGTAATTTTTTATTATTTTTTTTAGCCGTTTCTTCATTCTAGCTACTATTACTAGTTGAGATGCTATCTGCTGCTAACTGCTAACGTAGATCATAGCATACAGGTAGACAGACAGGTTCCAGTTATCTCACAGCCAGACCTAAACGAACAAAATAAAAAACATAGAATATTGAAAATTACCAAAATAAGTGTGAGTTAAGGACTAACAAAGACACTTCCATAAGCCATGGTTGTGAAGAAACAGACTATATAGATACGTTAGTAGGAATTATTCTTCCGACAAGGTTCCAACGTGCTGCCTGTGTGTTTGCGGGGCTGTAAACCGGATTCTGCATGAAAAGGTATAGATTTTCTAAGCTACTAAAGCAACCAACAACATATTTTAAATATGACTTCAGAGTTTTTAATCTGCTCAGTCTTCCCTTTATCACTGCCAAATCATGTCCATCGGAGCTAGTCAAACTCAGAAAAATGCCAATATTGCTTTTTACAAATCATTGATGACATTTTGTGGGATAAATCACAACTGCAGCTCTTTGAAAAGATAACATAAACAAATGTAAACGGCTTTCCCTCCTCACATGAGGACATTGCCTGTTTAAAAAAAACAAAACATGGCTGGATGGTGTTTTTGTGGATTGTAGTGGGTTATTTTAAAACAGAAGCTGGATAGTTGCAAATAAAAACAGGTAAGCTCCAGCAGAGGGCAAAGCTGTGGATGATAGATGTGATCTGTGTGGGGCTTTACGGCTGTCGGTATGTGTCAACGTGGCTGTACGGGGATGAGTCAGACCTGTCCCTGTAAAGACGTCGCTGAGTTTGTTAAAGTCATCCCTCCAGTGAGGATGGAATCCAGGAATACGTCAGATCTTTAATGATCATGTAAAAGCGCCTTTAAATAATCTCAAGGATGCTGTAAACATGAGTAAACTCGCAGTATAAAGTGATTCTGTGTTATGGAGGTCAGGAGAGAGAGAGCCGGGGAGCAGAGCAGCTGAAGCCTCTACTCCCCATGGTGCTGAGGAAAACGAAGAGGTGGATGGAAGGAGGAAGAGGGAGCGGGCTGGACCAGAGACGAGAAGGCGATCTGACAGGTACAGAGGGGTGAGGTTGTGAATAGACACAAATGCATAAATAAGGCATCCCCAAATGGGCCGGGAGTCAGTGGAGTCGCCAAAGGATGGGGGTGATATGATGGGAGGAGGGGGTTTTAATGACAATCAGAGCAGCCGAGTTATCTGAACAGGAAGTGATGAAGAAATACGGATTCGTTGGCATGGACACCTAATAAAAAACACCTTTTTTAAAATATTACATTGTTTGCTATTAATTCCTGACTGTGTGTATATATATATATATATATATATATATATATATACACACTTTATTCTTTATACATACAGAAGCTTGAATTGAAAACAGGACTCCTTAAGACATCTGAAATTTGCCAGTGTTTTCGCTGTAAATATTCCTGTCAGAGATGAGAAACGAGGCTGGAGAGTCCCCCGAGCCCAGAAATCCTGCCGCTGACATCCGTCCAAGGGGCACATTTGTCCTCGTTTCGCCTAATTTGTCCTTCTCGCTTCTCTGGAGGGTATAATCTCCTCACCTTGAACAACTTTTTTCATCAGACATCTAACAGAATAAACAAAGAGATGGATCAGGATGAGAGGAGAGGAGAGGAGAGGAGAGGAGAGGAGAGGCCTGCTGTTTACGAGTGACACGCTCGAAAAACATGGTGCAGATCGAGTCAGTCTCAGCAAGATTCAGTTCTTTTTTATGGAAATCTGTCTGGTTCTGGAAACTGCTGTTAACCTACAGTAATACAGTCACAGGAGCTACATGTGGTACCAGCCAGGCTACTGAACTGACCCTGACCCTGCTCCTACGCCAACCACCGTGTTATAATATGCTACTTTGGGATTTTTTTTTTTCCAAACTACAAAGCAAGAGTAAAACTCAAGGAATCTCCGGAGGAGTATCCTCTTTTAACCTCCCACGGCAACGTGCTGAAGACTTTATTAACATTTACTTTTTAACCGCGTTGTGTTAATTCGTTCAATCCGTCCTCAAAGGTTTTGTCGCAGAACTTTGATCGAAAGATCAGTTTCAGTTTTAGTTTTTAGTTCTAAAGCTAAAATGGACTCGAATAAACTCATTTGGTATGTGCGGAATGGAATTGGACTTTAATCAGCAGTTCACACATTTTCAGACGAAGAGTCAAAAATTGAATTTGCATCATCTCAGCTGAGACATGGAGCTTGTCAGCTGATGTGAACGCAGCTGTGCACAGAGAGCATTGCCTGCTAAGTTTTCAAATGAATTTAGTCACCCTTGGAAAGGCAGCGTGAAGTCCCGCGCTCAGCTCCCCTCTCATGCTGCTCCAGCCTCTGCAGGGCCTCTGGGCAGCAGCTGTCTGCACCCGTTTGAGCGCCGAGATCTGAGAACCTCGTTTCTGCCTGCTTTCTGAAGCAGGCCTGTTTCAGAAAGAGCTTCCTGTGAGCTTCCTGTGAAGCCTGTAAGCGATTGTATCTATGTCAAAAGTCTCAACTCGAAAACTGAACTCACCTCAGCTGTTTTTGTTCACAGTGAGATTATTAAAGCATCAGTTTGGGTTCCATCTTGTATTTCTTGTCATTTCATGCCAAAATGTCTCATCAGTTATTTGTATTACTTTATTTTTCTTCGGTACCAAATTAATAATCAATGTTTCCCAACAACTTATAATCGAAAATGTCCTTTTCTCCTTTTGTGGGTCTCCTGTCAGGGCAGTTTTTCTGCTCTGTGTGCCTGGTGACCCGGCAGCCTGATTTTGATGTGGTCATTAAAAACAAACAAACAAACAAACAAACTAAAAAAACCCCAGCAAAACGACAACAAATTCCTGCTGAGTCAGCTGTTATCCTTCAGCCCCTCGCGCTTCCTTTGTGTTGACGCTGATGCCGTCAGCCAGCACCGGCCTCTCACAATCGTCAGCATCTGTTTCACGGGCTGCGTTTCAGGACGTGCACCAAACTGTTTCGCTTACGCTCGGTTTGACGTTTCCGCTGCACCCCCCTGAGCGAAGAATGACTCAGTAAAACACCAAAGGTTAGGTAAAAGGCCCGGCCCAGGTCGGGGCGATGTTTCCAGGGGAGGTGAACTTTGTGATTTGAATCTATCTGAGCAATGAATGGATGAACAGATGAATCAAGATTTTTCCCACAGCGTCAGGAGGATTTGTCTGGCAGTAAACACACCGATATGATGCCCTTCACACACAACTAGGGTCACCTGCATACCATAATACATCCATCGACCTCAGAATTTGAAGCTTCATATAAGAGACGACCACTGAGTGATGATCACTGACTCTGTATCATCACTGAATTAACTATACCGTAAGATAAACGGTGTAAATTGAGTTTTAACAGCCGAGTCAGTGCAAATTACATTAACTGGTAGATTTTTCATCGCAAGCCTATTGCTTTTCAACTGGCTTTTCAACGACTGGAATAATTCTCCAACTAGCCATCACAGAAACCGCTAACCGCGGTGCCTGCCGGGTGTTCTGTTTAGTCGCCTTGTAATTCCTTGTTCAGTCGTCCTCGTGTGATCTCCTGAGCTGCCTGGCCTAATAACTCCTGTACTTTAGACAGCGCAAAAGGAGCACGTTGCTAGGGCAGAAAATATCTCTGAACTTTTAGCGGTCCACAAGGACGGGGAAACAAATTGCAGACGGACGCCTGGGAGCTGAAGCAAGTCGTTTTACAGGAGTCAAACTAAATAGAACCCGCAACACGACTTTCTATCAATTGCACTTGCAGACATTGCAAACGAAATCCAATTTAATTTTCCTCAGCCCTTATCTTATTGTATGGCACATGCATATGTAAAATAAAATAGACATTTTGGTACTATTTTCCCTTAGGGCAGTTATTCATCGCTATACTGAGCATATTCAGCAGTAAAGCTATATGTGCATCTTAAGGTTAAGCTGTTATTGTATTAAAAAGGATTGTTGTCTGCTGTTCTTTAAAGTTGCTGCGCGTCTGACCTAGAGAACATCGCCGCGGGTCACGCGAATTAGCCTCCGAGAACAGGAAGTCATAAACTACACAGGTTGCATTATTTACCTGAGAGACAGAACAGGGCCGCTCCGCCTGCGGATGTATCTGTCTGTGATTCATGGTTTCATTTCAATGGCAATACATCTTTTCCGGTTTTGCATTGGCAGGCCTGAGGACTGCAGATGACGGGGCCCCACGGAGGAAGCCGAACGTCTGATGCGCAGAGGCTGAGCAGACATCAGGAGTCCCAGCAGCCTCTCGCTGTGACTCAGTGCAAAAACTTTTATCTCATGATGCAATTAGACTGCGTGTCAAAACTGTTGCCAACAGCATCGGCCCGTGTGAGTGACATTCAATTACTGCAGGCCCTTTGGTGCTTCTCTCACATCTCTCTTTTTCTCTCTCCCTCTGGGAGACAGCACTCTCATTTCCATACGAAATTGTCCCGTCATTTCTGCTGGCAGCTGACTCCAACGTGATATTTTTTTTTTTAAACTTTTTTTTAAATACTTTCTTAATTTCCCCCCACTAAAAAAAAAAGGATTAGTCTCAGCCCAGTGGGGGTCCGGAGGGAGGTTCAAGCAGCTGATAAAACCAGATGAGCCCTTCAGACTTCATTAGATGAAGGGATTCCTTTTAGACAGACGGAGATCAAGCTGCTCAGCTTCGGACTGAAAAAGATGGGGAAAAAAAAAATGCCATCCTGTATTCGGGAGATAAGTGAGTTTTTACAGGAAAAAGTCAGGAGGTGATTTTTTTTTTTTTTATTATTTATTTATTTTTTTCTTACACTTTCAATGATTTATGGGGGGTGGGGGAGGGGGCTGGGGGTAGAAGTCATCCACCATCTGGACGCATTGCAACATCCTCTGCATGTGCAGTGGGTGTGAGATTAAGTGCATTGCACCTAATTTGCTTTTCTTTGTTCGGACAAGGCATCAAAATTGTTTTTGCTTTTTTTACGGTATGGACTGAAATAAAGCAGACTGCAGAGTATAATCTGAGTTGGGTGGCTAAATGTCAGCGTAGGGAACACTGTTGCTAGGTAACTGAAAAAAATTATTAAACAGTTTTGTGTGCTGATTCGCCGCGTCTGTACATAAATGCACCTCCCAATAAATGAATGAATCAAACAGCTATTTACATTTATAATAAGTGACTTTGAAAATTGGAAAAATGAAAATTGAAAATAGCACAATTGTCTAAACAGTTGTTGGTGGTGATGATGGTAATGACGTCGTACCTTGTAAGTTGTAAAGTTCCCTTTTTTTTGAGTGAATCAGAACTGTTGTGTGTAGTGCCTGCACTATCATCTAAAATTGATACTGAAAAATAAAGATAAATAAATAAAAGAAATTGCTTTCCTGCCATGAACCAACCTTTTGGTATTTTTGAACCTACTTTGTTGGGGACCCTGTAGATGCTGAAGTCTGGCACCTACACAGAAATTAGCTGACACAGACCACGTGAGTGTAATCGTTCCCCTCATTCTCTGCAGTTTTCCTGGCCTCTAGTGTCTGATTCCTTTGCTGGCGCTGGAGACCTCATCGCAGTGGAACAATGTTATGTGAGACTGAGATATCCGCGACTGAACAAGGTGGTATTTGCCATTTTGGGAACGTGCTAGTGGACCAATACCAATGAGATACATAAACTAGTCCATTAATAAGACAAATACGTCCTGCCACCACCAAATGTATGTAGTTTAGTAGCACAGTCCCACCAGCACTCAACGTGTGAAGCCTGACCAACATAAATCCAGTGTTTAAAACTGGACAGTGAGTTTGTAGATGGCCGCATGTTAATGTTTATACTGTTCCATGTGGTGTATCTGCTGTACTTATACTGTCTGTGGAGTTTAATAAAGAACAGAATACAGTGTAATTGACTGCCTTTCCTCACCATAATGCTGTTTCCATTACAACATTACAGTACAAGTCAGACGTGTCATGATTGAAGCCAACACATCGCATGGTTTCAGCTACAAAACCGAGTTCATTCTCACAAAGTAACACATGCACAGATTGTTCAAACTATGAGCAAATTACTTTGGATGCCACTGTGCTCCACTCTAATTATTTCATAGTGACGCAAGCACAGCGTGAGACTAATGAAGTCATCTAATGATGCTATTTTGCTCCTGGACTCCTGGAAAGAAGACGCCAACATATCACTTGATCCTGATCTCTGCTGCTAAACTCCTTCAGCATAGTTTGATTTGTGGATCGTCACAGTTAGTAGGAACTAAATGTACATCTAAACAAATTGTATACAGCTTAATGCAACATCAGAAAGATGATGAGATCAATAAAATAGCCCAAAAGTGCAATAGTGAAATAGACGATAGAGGTGATAAAAATGTTTGGCCTTGTTTAACAGTGCACCTCAAGGTGGATGTGTTGCAAGGCCAGGCAGAATGAGCCTGGAAAGAACCAAAGAGGTTGTTTTTTTTTTTTTTTAGAGAAGGCAAGAAGAGAGGTGTCCTGGGATTAATTAGAGTGGACTGAGGAGCTGGCTTCTTACAGAATGTTAATGAATTTTATCAGCAGTGGACAGGGATTAATGATGTGCTCCTAGGATATGAGTGTGTGCTCGCTGTAGAGTCAAAAGATCAGCTCCCCTGAGCCTGTTTTTATCCAGCTGACACTGTGGAAAGTATTCTGCTGTTGTCCATCTGGATGGATTATTCCCAGTTGATTTTGTAGTTGCACCAGTCATGATGTAGAGAAGATCATCCATTTTGATGGTTATACTTACATTTAACTTAGTTTTTAACTTTAGTTAAGGACCAAATCTTCCTCAACAAGGTTTTCAATTCCAAGCTTGAACCTGATTGGTCCTTCCTCTGGATCAACCCATTTTTTCATTCCCTGTTGTGTTGAGACTAGTAAGCGAGCAGCTCTGTTGGTTGTTGTGGTCCAGCTTTTAAAGGGGAAATCGCCAGCATCAAAGCAGTCTTTGATGTGCAGGTGCCGGTGACCGAAAATTTATGAACGAGTGAGTGAGAAGGAGGCAGAGAGGAAGATCCAACATCCAACAGGCAGAACAACGCAGCCACAGCATCCAGAACATATGCTGAGGCCATTAGAACACACAGTGGGGAGACGGCACAGCTAGAATTTATGAGCCCACCCTCGCCAGATGATTAGCCTCGTCATGGGATCAGTGTCCGATGAAGGTGCGAGAGAAAGTCTGCTCCGAATGACAAGAGAGGCTTTGTTCTGCAGAAGCAGAGGCATGCATCCAAAGAGGACCTGAGGGTTCCTTTTGAAGCGCCTGATATGCTGCGTTCAAAGGATGTTCCGCAGTGGTGAGCCAGAGGTGAGAGGCTGTGGATGGAGTGAAGGACGTGAACGGGCGGAAGGAGGAGAAGAAAGCAGACAGACAGGGACTGTCTATCTTTGCCATGAAAGCAGCTTTCCATAGATAGATAGATAGATAGATAGATCTATCTAGTAGATAGATACTTTATTGATCTCCAAGAGAAATGCATCATCATCATAATCATCATCTAATCCATCCTCTTGATTCTGTTTGCCAGAGTTACCTTTTGTTTTCGCGCTCCTAAAAATATGTGACACCAGTGTGGACTCAGACACAGGCTGCCTTTAAGGGACGGTGAGGCTGGAGGCTGAATAAAGAAGGGCATTGTTTGTTGTTTACAATATGAATGATATGTGGGAATGGCGTGGTGAACATTTGCAGACAAGCACAATTCTTATCACAGGCACCATTTCCCTCAGATCATTCCCAGCAAGACTGAAGTACCTCCATATCTTACGTGCTGACATCTGAGCGACTCAAGAATCTACAATAAACAGTTATCAGCCAGCTGTCGCGTCATGTCTCACGCACCCATTATGGGTCTGATGGGCACTAATGCCCCAGACACTGTCTATGTCCTTACTGGTCCCTCGTACGTCATATGATGGTGCCTACATACGAGACACCCCACCCCTTGGGACAAATTATCCATGCAACTACGACATTTGTGCCTGCTCTAATATCAGCTATGCACTCATTTCACTTACCTTCTTCTACTACTTCTTCATCTTGGTATATTATTGCGCAGTCTGGGAGCAATTCAGCTCGTCGCCAAGCTGTGGAAAAAAAAGCAGCACGGTTACAACATTTCTTTCAACTCTCACTGAAAAATAATGGAGACATAATCACGAGCAGCCAGTAACAATCAGGCAGATGTTTGTGTATATAAATGGACGCCGCAGTGGTGCGGCGGTTACCACTGTTGATTTGAGGCCAGGGGCGTTTCCCGAGTCCCTCCATGGCACAATTCCTTGGACACTAAGCAAGACCTGAGAACTACCATGTATAACAGAAAGATTTTATTTATTTTTTTTTCAGAATAGGGCTTTTCTGCAGGGATACCAGCAAGGGGCGTCATTTTCTACTAACCAACTATCGCCCCCTAGTGTCATTGAAGGAGAACATACACCTTAATAGATGTTCTGCTATCTTCTCTCTCTGCATGTGCTTCCTCTGACTTCTTCAAGGTCCATGTCCTTTCAGTTGTCCTCCAGCCTTCTCTCTTTTGTTCATGCTTCACACATTCATTTCTCCTTTACCAGTTTAACCCTCTTATCTGCTCCCTCCCTGAAACGCTGACACTCGTGTTTTCGAAATGGTTTTTCCTTGTGGAAAATCCCACCGGCGACTCAGCTGCTTTGAGTAAATGTAAAGGTCAAAACTCCCAGGCTGGTGGCTGTCAGACGTATTTTTGATAACACATCGAGCAGCTCCTAGGAATTTGAAGGAATACATGACACCAGAGTGTGGAGTGAAATTCCATGTAACCTGAGAGGAGATTAAAGATTGTTTGTCCATCTAGCAAAATGTCTCGCTCCATCATCTTCAGAGGTCATTGATGTCACACAGAGGACAGTCTCTGCCCAACTGGGACACATATTGGATGTGCGTGTGTGTGTATAGAAACATCACAGCCAGAATGTGGCGGCATTAATCCTGGGTCTTGAGTTAACCCATGGAGAAATTACAGTAATTGATAGCAACAGTTCATAAAAACATGATGTCAGATGTCATGTTTGTGGCCCACAACAACTAAAGCATTTATTAATTTATGTTTTTGTGGTATTTCCGCTGACATCCTGAAGACAGTGCAGTTTTTTTCTTATCTCAGGAAACGTAAAGCTTCAAACGTTAAAAGTTAATATTATCGAATCATCGTCGCGACTGTTGAAGGTTTCTCAATGACGGTTACATTAATGTGGCTTCTCTGTGGATCACCTCCAGATAGCTTTAATTACTTGAGCTTTGCTCCAGAAAAGAAGAAAGAGAGAATATAGGTGAAGATAAGAGCCCAAAACTGCTGACACAGGGTGTATGGCTAATAGTTAGCTCGGAGACCAACGTTGCCCCCATCTCATTATTATTCCTGCCATCCCCAGTTTTTCAACAAAAGCTGAACTTTTATGAGGCTGTTTTCAAGATTAAATGTTAGTTCACAAGATGGGTGTGAGCATATACAGAACAGCACACTTAAAGACTGAAACACACATCTACACACACACACACAGATTACATCTAATTATTCAGAAATCACGCAGCTCCTGTCAACACCAGCCTCAAATCACTGATCAATGACAAAGAGACAAAACAGCGACTTTTTATCATAGCCTCCACCCTGTCCTACTGCGGTAAAGGCTTATTACAATATGCCATTGGTAATTGGGCACAAGACTAGCGTCTATTTTGTAGCAAACCTACAGGAATGATGACAAAAAGGTAGAGCATTGAGAGGGAGAGAGAGACAGAGAGAGAGAGAGACCACATGGAAGTGATTTTAAAACTTTGCATTTCACATTGAGCAACTGTTTTTATTTCTTTTTTAAAGCTCACACGGACAAGGCAGCTGTTGGAAAACAGGGATTTTCCATTTACTACCATAATGTTGCACCAACGCAGGTGGACGCGAGAAAGGGCTCAGCTGGTTATACATCACATTTGCTATTTGCTCGAATGTGAACACGAGTGGTATGAAAAAAAAAAAAAAGGGAGCACAGTCAAATGCCGCAATCAACTAGACTCACACACAAACTTAAAAAAAAAAGTATAAATGAATCTCAGACAGTCAAACTGTGCCTGTTACCATGTTAGCTAGAAAGTGAAGTTTGAAGCAGGACTAGCATCTCTTACATTGGCTCCAACGATTGTTTGGGCTTGTAAATGTTGGCTGTATACATTATATAAATATTATTATTTAGGGGTTGAACTCCTGTCATTGGTTAATACCTTTAATTTTCCAAGTAAATCACTCTGTGTTCGACCCTTGCTTGTATCTCTCACAGTAAAAATTCTCCACAGACTTCTATAAAATCATATGTAGCGGTAATACATCCCAGGACTACAGAGCAGCAAGCTGCTGAGTGTAATCAAGATGCGTTGGCTTCACTTTGGAAAGCTTTTATGTTGTCGTTTACAATCAGTGGCCTAAAAACATGTCTATGCATGTTTTTAGAAGTTCTTTGGACATCTCGCTCATTTAAGTTTAAAGCATCCACCGAATCTGTGTAATGCAGCTTTAATAAGCTCCTACCCATATAAAGAATCACGTGTGTGAGACAGTGACAGTCTTATGATTGAAGGGGTTTTTCCAAAATACTGTATAGAAAACTGCATTGATATACCATTTCATGACCCCTTTATGTCTTGTCAGTCTTTACTGCAACCTACCACTAGGGGTTGACCTGGTTCCGTTGGTTTTTTTGGTTTTTTGTTTTCAGGGGAGCACTTTTATCTTCTGCACACACAATGATTTAAAAACAGCTCCACAACATTCACCTGCCGTGTCTGCTCTCCAGCATCTTTTCCTCTCTTTTTCCAAACACGGTCTTTTCCACATGAGACTTTGATTTGCTTTTATTAACTTTAAAAGGTAGAAAGGATATTGTTTTTTATGTTCTCTGGACTTGATGCTCTCTGGTTTGCTGCATCTCGTAACTTCGCTCTCAGCCTCCGTAGCTCCTGTCAACACCTGGCGGCTTTCACACTGCAGTTGTCAGTGGTGCACGTAGCTGCTGTGTGCACAGGTGAACGGATGCTGTGTGCTGGCGACGAGTGCCAGGGATTATTGCTGATGCACAGTTTTAGGAAAAATAACACGCTTTGACACCAAACATGCAGCGTCACATTGGCTGGCTTCTCTTTGCACGTCTATTTTGTCCTTGAAACAGATTTCCTGTGTGTGTGTGTGTGTGTGTGTGTGTGTGTATGTTTGTGAAGGTTAAACACCAGGCTTGGCATAAGAAGCATAAAGCATGTGTGCATCTGCAGCAAATGCAAACACAGACAATAGTTACCATAGAGACAGAAGTAGGGGCAGAGAGGAACAAAGTACTTATTTATTTATTCAGCCCTGATCTCATAGAGGTATGCTGGGTTCTTAATGTAACCGCATATTATCTGCCCGGGCAAATGGCCAGATCACTGTTTAGATCCTAAAAGCAACCTGGTTTGATTCCAGTGTGCACAATTTTATATAGTATTTTAATATTATGGGACCAGGAAGCTAGAATTTTGTGGCAAAACTGCAACATTAATGACAGACTGGGCACCTCACACTGGATCAAAGATGGAGAGATGGAGAGAGAGTGGACTAATTAAAGTAAACTGGCGTAAATAGCCTGCCAGTCACTGAAGTGGTGATTACCACGGGGACCATCAACATGTGATCAAAAGACACCTGGAATGTCCAAATGCTCACGAACCAGTTTTCCTGCTGCAATTACGTGCAAAGGGAACATTTTAGGCAGCTCGGACAAGTTTAGCTGTTGTGTTCTGACAGAGCATGGACAAAAAAAGAAAAAAGACAAACATTTGCAAATATGGTTGAGACCATTTGGATCAGCTAAATTCTCGGTTGAAGAGGGAATATTCCTGCAAGCACTTATTGTACATCACGTGCTGACATGAACCGTGTGGACATCGCAGGCTGGGGCTGTGTCTGTCGTAAGGCACGGAGCCTTTGGGCCGCCTGCACACAAACTACAACCACTGACTGTTCGTGCCACAGCAGCACAAGCGTGCTAAACCACACCCAAGTGGAATCTCTGGCGAGCCGGCGGCCGCCGTCCGCTCCTCTCATCCGTCTGACACTGATCCCAACGTGATACATCTCACACTTTTTTCCGCAGACGTTCCCTCCGTGCGGAAAAATTGCACAATGTAGAGGATGTGTTTGTGGACAAAGTTAATCTCTGATAAATAGCAGTGGAGTCTTCCAGTTATTTCCAAGTATTTAATATCAGCTCAGCCACCAGAAATAGCATTTTTCTTTAATAATCCCATTTCCTCCTCCAAATCCAGAAGGGTATTAACCACCTCCTGACCCCGTCATAATCCTGTACCACCTTCTTTTTTCTTTTGTATAAAGACTGTCACTTGATCCACACGAACAAGGTTAATACCTGGAATTCTCTCTCTTCATAATAGGACATTTGTTGTCAACCTTATAGGCTTGTGCTGAGGGCCTGAAATTCTCATTTCATTTTATGGCTGATAGAAAACATGAAACAAAAAAGGTGCTTATAGAAGCAACTGATGTGTGAAGGATTTCCTTTTTACTTGTTCAGTAGGTAAAAATATACATCTCGTGCCTTCATTTATATCTTAGACCTGTGCATCAGAAATGTGTTTCTATTCAGTGCAACTTTGTTCTTGCCTGTGTTTGAATGAACCCAGCCATCATTATCAGTCAGTGTCTCATTCCAGTTGTTAGCTATGACTACTGTTTGACTGTTCATCAGACTGTTCATCAGACAGTAAGCTATAAAAGATCATCTAATCCACCCAAAGACATTGTTTTTTTGGACGTTTCCAAAAGCAGCTAATTGGCTGGTTTTCCAGTCTTGACTCTGTCAAGGGGAATCTCATCATCTTCAAATGTTGAATGAGATCCAGGTGATGTTGCTAACTTCCTCATGATTCTTTCATCAGGCTGCCAGTGTTTGTACCAGGGGCGTTGTTGCTGTTAAACGTGATAGAAAACGATATTCAATGGGGAAGTTCAATCGTTCATTCGAAAACACGTTCAGGAGTTAATGGCAACATTTAATACAGGTTACTGCAAGTCCTCAGCCTCCATAACTGTAACTTTGTAATGGCAGGTGGGAATAAACTTTCATCAGTCCATCCCAGGTCTGTCAGAGAGCATTTTGCTAAAACTTACATGGCTGCATCTGGTTTATTGACATTCTGTATTGCTGACTATGTGATCATAATTATCTTGAACTGGGAGGTCGGTGGGGCCGGAGGTCGCTGTGCAGGTATGGAGCCAGGGATGCCTTCAGACAGAGTGAGGGGGAGGCACGAGACCACAGAATAGATGCAATTAATAAAGGAAGCTTGTGAATGAGGAGAGGACAGGAAGACATCAACCGTGCCTGGGCCTTTAGCAGCTGAACTAGGATGGGACGGAGTTAAAGAACAATAATAGTCAGTTCTGGCCATTTGTAAGCTATTCCATTTTAGGCTGAATGATCTTAAAATGTAAATACAATAACCACAAACTCTTTTTGAAGTAAAATAGTTTCATTTTGTCGCACGGCAGCGGCAAAATCAAGCAAACCCGAAAAGAAAGTCTGGAGAAAGAAATTGTTATTTGAGTTTGTCTGGATGAAGCGCTCGGACTATTGACACCAGTGAACAGAACTGCTCTGTAATAGCAGGTTTAATGCAGGTGGAAATGATGGCAATTACCTCCCCCACTCAGCCGGGATATTCTGGCCCCGTTCGTGTCAAAGTCATTGCGCGTGGAGGTCGATGGGACTTGTTGTGTAAATTGCAGTCCTATAGGAAAATATCAAGATGTGCTATCGCTCTTCACACCACTGCTTCCTTGTCGCTCTCTGCTTCTCCCACTTTCTACCCGGAATTTCGCGACCACATGCAGGCATCTTGCTGCCCTCTCGTTTATCTTTTTCTGCCCAGTAAATGACTGTCTGCTCTACGACGGGTTACCAGTCAATGACATTGAATTTCGAATTTCGACTCTTCAAAGCTATTATTATTATTTTTTTACTTATATTGTTATTCTGAAAAACAACTTATTCCAGTTACTTCCAAAAGTTTTCAAGGACTCTTGTCTCTAAAAGATCACCAGAAGTTATTGATATGGTTTAAAAGCATCTAAAAACTGTTTGACTTTGGCGATATCGGAGTGAAGGTCGGCCCCCATAGGTGCCCAATGGAGTCATCCAGGTGTTTCTGGGTTTAAACTGGGCAGAGCAGTTGGTCTGGTTGCAGTCTGGAGAAGCTCTTTCCTTGAAGGTCTGCAGGACCTGAGCACTTTAGCGTCTCCCGGGGTGACAGGGTGGTCTTGGCCCGTCTCATCCACTGTACCAAGGAGACAATGTGACAGTCACAGCGCCAAGGGTTGTTATGGAGATGCAGTTTCTTCAGCTCTGAGGGATAAATTCCAGTGAAAAGAACACAATCGCCTCCATCTTTGCTTGAAAATGGGACAACAGGAAGGTCGGGAGTCTTACCTGGCATATGAGCAAATATGCTTCCATCCACGACCTTCAGGCGGTTCCCACTGAGAGCCAGCTGAGACAGCCTGGACATGTTGCTGAACACGTCCGGAGGCAGGTGCTCCAGCTCGTTGTTCCTCAAGTACAGTTCCTAGGTCAGGAGATAGAAGTATTCATGATATTCAGTTGGTCATTATAGGCAAAACCTTTTTTTTTTGGTTTAATTGGTTATCTTAAACAGCAGACAAAGCACATCAGGTTTTCTATTTAAAACGTTTAATTTCGAGGTTTATTCATATTTGTCTAAGCAAGCCTCAGAAAAGTCGGATGTTTATTCATCTTTGGAAGCCAGATATCTACTCTGCCAAAGCAAAATGCTTTTTTTAATATCATGAAAGGGTGAGCAGCTAGGGTATATGTGCTAAAACTATGACACAGTTTTCTATATGCATATAAAAAACAAAGCAATCCTGACATTCCACATCTATATTACTATAGTTATACTTATAAAGAAAGAACTGTTGCTCTATACAAAAGTCAAGTGCAGCCCGTGGCTGCACTGATTCCAGTCTCCTCCCAGTTTGTATGAAATATTGTTGATGAAGTCCGGATTTAAGGGAGGAAAACGTTAAATGAATCAGGACACGCATGAGTGTAACCTGCAAGTTTCTAAGGCCGTCCAGTATTGACGAGCTCAGTGTGGACAAAAAGTTGTTGTCTAGAACCAGCATCTCCAGGGAAACCAGTGGCCTGAATGCCCAGGCTGGAATGGTCCTCAGACTGGAACGGAGATAAGCATTACCTTAAACACATACTGTTAGAGCAATAACTATTTTTGCATTTGTACTGTATTGATCTTACCTGTTATTATCTAAGTTGAGGAAAAGGAGCTGTCTGAGTCCAGCGAATGCCTTCGGAGAGATCCTCTGAATGCGATTCAGCGAAAGATCCAGGACTTTGAGGGCAATTAGAGGCTTAAAGGTGTTGGATGGGAGCATCGTCAGGGCATTAAGAGGAAGATCCAGGTCTGACAAATTCCTCATTCCGGAAAACATGTCAGCTGTGAGGATGCTGATCTGGTTTTGTCCTAACATGAGGAAGCGAAGGTTCAGCAGGTCCTACGAAGTGAGACATGCGGTCAGATACATGGGTGTGTTGACTGTGTGTGCGAGCCTTCTCCATACGCCTTACCTTGAACCCTCTTGATGGAAGGTTGGTGATGTGGTTGCCGTAAAGATTGAGGAGCATCAGTTGCTTGGCTCCAGAGAATGCCTGCGGATGGATGGACTTTATGGCATTACGCTCCAAGCTGATGCTCTCCACCTTTGGAATTGTTCTCAAAACTTTGGCTTTCAGGTCTGTGATACCATTCTCACCTTTACACAGCAGGATAATATTAGTTACCAACCCGTTTTATATGTAAAGAGCCATCTATGTGTCTGAGAGAAGATCATTCCTATATGCAACATCCCCACCTAATTTGAGGATCCAGGCGTTGCGAGGCAGGTCAGTGGGGAAAACATGAAGCCCCTTTTTATGACAGTTGACCTCTGTCTTCATGGAACCAGACGTGATGGAGCATTTACAGACGTCGGGACAGCCGTACGCAGCCTGAGCCATCCACAATGTGATCACCATCAGCCATTTTAGGTACCACATGACACCTGGACAATGGAGGGTTTTCAGAGAAAGAGTCCGAGTCACCATTTTTATATTCTTTCATCGTAGCGTTGATGGACATGTTTCTATATAATAAACACCAAAGTGTTCATATCCTAAAAATCCTAGCTATGCTGCTACAGGCCTACGCTGCTGGGGGCACAAACATGAGCCACTGAGCAATTCCCCACCTCCTCAACACCAACCACCATCTCTACTCCCTCACCTCCTCTCCTCCTCATCTTCTCACCAGGATTGTCACGGTGTGTCCAGTCTTCCTCGCTGTTTCGTGTCTCTCTCCTCTCTCTGTATCTTTCTGCAGGTCTCCCGTCTCCAGACCTTCATGCTGCACGGGTCCCAGCCTCTGACAAACCCAGTGTCCACTGTCAGCACCTGCCAATGCTGCTCCCTTTTTTATTAAAACCTGCTAATGCTTCTCCTCTTTTATAACAACCTGCTATGCTGTATTATGTATAGATGTATTATATATAAATTAGGTCTGCTATGTTTGTATTTCTATGATTCTATGATTGTATTTGTTCCTCGCTCTTTTATTCTCTCTGTCCTGTCTCCCTCTTCTTCTCCTCCTTTACCCAGCCAACATTCAGCAGGATGGTTCCTCCTTGAAAGCTAGGTCCTGCTCAAGGTTTCCTCCTGTTAAAAGGGAGTTTTTTCTTGCCACTGTTCTTACCTGGAGGTTCAGGCTCTGGGTTTCTGCCTCTGTAAAGCACCTAGAGGCAATTTTATTGTAAAAGGCGCTATGTAAATACAACTGAATTGAGTTGAAAATGTATATCCTCAAAGAATTAATTTTCATTTCTTACAATATAATGAAATTATAGGGAATGTTTGGGAGGTGATTATTTAAGCAGACGTGGGTTTTACTGTCTGTCCACCACATTCCTCCGTGTTAATAGAAATTCCTCATCCCTGATCCTAAATTACATTGACGTTGTGTTTGACTTGTTTTGGGGAAAAGGGTGGAGCCCAGCGGACAACTCTCAGACTGTGCTGTTGTGACTCGTCCCTTACACACGCTTTGCCTGCCGTCGTAGCCAGATGCCTCCTGAGTGTAGATTATCTGACATCAGTCACTAACCGTAAATAAAATAAGTGAAACAAAGAAGAAGAAAAGAAGAAACTTTTGCGCTACTGCAGATTAATATCATAAATGAGCTGTTGTAACGAGGGACTGTTCTTTACTATTGTATCGCCGCTTTCCCAGGCTTTGATGAAAATGTGCCTGCAGAGAAGGTCCTTGGAAACAACAAAAAATCAAACAAGATGATCTCGAGAAAAAATGTGCTCCCGATCATATTTGGAAAGTCTGAATTCACACTTTCACTCCACTCTCAGATGATCACGTTGTTGAACCGAGAACAGAACAGAAAAATTGAGAAATACTCACCTGTTGTGATCATATCGCAGTAAGACAGTACCCCGTGAAGTGGTGCTCGGCGCTCCTTCTGCTTGGAAACTGGGATGAGACCGTGCTGCTCCTCTAAAATAGCAGACGCTGGCCGGCTTCAGCGGTGTGCAAACACAGCCTTTCAAATTTGACAGACAGACAATCAGGGTGTGTGAAACTCCCAGAATATGGCTCTGCAAAGTCACAGCGGCCAGAGAAATCTGCCATCCACAGATGCTGGCACCAGTCCACATTTTCCAGCCAAGACGCCAAGTGTGTGTCTAAAGTGTTGCTAGTTCTTTCTGTCCTTATGAGGTTCGAGTCTCGGCGTTCAACAGTGGGCATGTTCAGCTTTGAAATATGTTAGAACACTTCAAATATATCAGAGATGCAGCTTTATCCAGCAGGAGGGTGTGTTGACTTTAACAGAACAGGATTAGGGTCCTCAACACTAACCACCATCTCTATTCCCTCACCTCCTCCCCTCTTCTTCTCATCAGGCCTATGATCTGTTATTACGTCACCGTAGGCCCAGTCTTCCTGGTAGTTTTGTGTCTAACCCCTCTTCTCTGTCTCTGTCACTCCTCCAGATCTTCATGGTTAAATCCAGCTACTGACAAATCCCGTGTCTACGGTCAACACCTGCCTATGCTGCTCTTCTGTGTAGTGATAATTAACTATAACCACAGCTAAAACACTAAATGTAACTGTAACACTTTGCTATGTTTGTTCCTCTCTCTTTTATTCTCCCTGTCCCGTCTCCCTCTTCTTCTCCTCCTTTACCCAGACGGTTTTCAGCAGGATGGTTCCTCCTTGTCAGCCTGGTCCCGCTCAAGGTTTCTTCCTGTTAGAAGGGAGTTTTTCCTTGCCACTGTGCTTACCTGGGGGTTCAGGCTCTGGGTTTTCGCTTCTCTAAAGCACTTAGAGACCATTTTGCTTGTAAAGGTGCTATATAAATAAATAAAATTGAATAAATAAATTGAATTGAGTGAACGCCGAGGGTGAAAACGGGAAGGAGGTGTTGCCTGATGAGGGTTTTATAACACGTTCAACAAAAAAGTGCAAACCCTTTTGTTGAATTCTAAATCACTTTAGTTTTCTTCCATCAGGTTCAGGCAAGACTATTTTCGGCACATAATAAATGAGCGTTAATGACACAAATTGCAGCTGCTACAAATGAAAAGATGTATTTTTTGTGTGTCATCTTAACTTCAAAAGAAAAAAATGACCAACAATCTCAGGACAAATATGGTAAATGATCAATGGAATGCATTCATAAAACACATTTTAAAACATCTATACACAAACTGCTTCATTTACACTGGCAGCAGAAATATGTATGTATATATGTGTGTGTGTGTGTGTGTGTGTGTGTACATGCAGCACCGTCCTTCGTGTAAATCTACGGCTTTCATTCATGTAATAAGCCATGGAGATGTGTCAGTGGCTGCATGTGGAAGTGGGTCAGGACAGTAATACCTTACGAGAGGGAAAACGCAGGAGCCGCCAAACCCGACACAAGCTGTAATAAGAAGAGGAAAAAAGACTGATGTGAGAGAAAAAGAAACACGCAAGAGTCGCAGTAACAGATAGTAACAGTGACGATCATCCACTGGAAGACGGGAAAAGGGAGGAGAAAGAGAGGAGCAGCCTTTAAAATAGAACCAAAAATTCACCTACACAGGGAGAGTCTAATGACTGATATGCCACTGAAAACAGTGAACACTGAGGCTGAGAGCTGTGGGCGCAATTTAGGATTAATTGGGACGTGAGCAAGGGAAATCTGCAAATAGACAGCTGTGCTGACTGGACAGATTCCTTTCTCAGGAAAAAAAAGAAGATGAAAGATTCCTTTTAAAGCTGGCCAATATACACACAGAAGGCAAGCCATCTGGATGGGTGTCATTAGTCTGTGTGTGTGTGTGTGTGTGTGTGTGTGTGTGTGTGTGTGTTGCAATGCTCTGATTCGCTGCCCCATCACAGCTGAACTACGGTACCAGACTAAACCATCTGTCCATCTCTCAACTCTCCTATCGCTTGTGAACATTACACCAAAAAAACAATACGTCTCTGTGAACTCTCCCATCAGCTGTTAAAAAAGTATTCTCCAACAAGCAACAAGAGCCAGGGAAAAGAAAAACAACACTCTTTTAGGAGGCAGAAACCTCAAGGAGATACCGCCTCCAGGTAGGTAGTCATCCGCCGTAACCGGATGGGTTGAGAAAAATGGAGGAAAAGTGAGAGGTCAGCAGAGAGGGCGTGGATAGGTGGTGATGACAACAACACGTCTATACATAGCAGCATATGTAGGGGTGTCTGAGCCAGCGGATCCGTCAAACAGAAAAGTTTCAAGTCTTTTTTTATTTGAGCGGTGTTTGCACTCCACACTGAGGCTGGTTCAATAAACTGAAGGCGGCGCTGCTCAGAACCTCCATAGTTACACGTGTGATTACATGAACATTCAAATATGACCATGAAAGAAGACAACCAAGCAGTGCATCACTGTCTAACTCTAAAAGAAACAAGCAGAATTGCAATCCTACAGCTGATATTCTCTTAAAACGAACCAGAACGGTCTCTAATACAGCCTGTTTCTCTTTATCTATGAAAAAGTGGCAAAAAAAAGGGAAAATTGCACCCATTGCAAAGGAACTTGAAATGACGGTGCTGTAATTCTACACTGACTCACATAAAAGAGAAAGCAAAATGTCTCGTTAAAAGCGCTCACTGGCGGAATATTCTCCCACCAGGTGGTGTCTGTGGTGAGAAAGAAAGTGAAGGAACACACTTTGGAGAGGCAGTCCAGAAATAAAGTAGAAAGTACTTTGGTTGCTCAAGCAAAGGTTACGAAGTCATCGGTTGACTCACTGAGCAAGATGAGTCAGAGGAAAGTCAGATCATTTTAACAAATAAAGCACCAGTGCTCCTTTGTGACTCAGGTAACTGTTTAGTTAACCGTGTGTGTGTGTGTGTGTGTGTGTGTGTGTCTATGCATTCTGCCAGCAAAGCGAGGAACTTTTTGGGACGTAAAAATCAAAATACAATACAAAACAGAAAACCAACCCCTCCAATTGCTCTGACGTGATCCCTGGTGATCAGTCAATTTCAGTTTCAGACCACGGGAGGGAGTGGGGTGATGGCCTTGACAGCCTGGGGGGGCTGTTATTCAAACATGTGGTTCTGGATTTGAGGGAGCGGTGGTGGGGGGCAGCGTAGTCATAATAACTGTCTCTTTAACTTCTGGCATCTGAGAACAAAGAAGAAAAAAATCTCAATGAGCAATCAAATCTTTAGATCGCTAATATCTGATGTTATCCGAGTAGAAAACCTCTTTAGCGGCGAGACAGTCTGGATTTAAACATAATTACAATGAAAATCAGCAGCACTATGAACGCCAAGAAAAGGGACACATGAACGGAAGCGAACAAAGACCAGCGAGAAGAGATGCAGGCCTGGAAAACTTAGGAAAACAGATCAAAGCTTGAAACATGACAACATATTTGCAGTTCGTACTGATAGTGGGACCAGTATAGATAGAGCTCTCTTAGGTATGAAGACCATTGATGGAGCCATTTTCATAGCTGTCCCGGGGAGAGGACAAGGTGTCTGTAGCGCCACCTGGCCCTCACTTTATTCTGTGGCTTAGCGTTATTTCACCTGTGACGTGTTCCTCAAACCCTCCTGGACAATATTCCACAGCTCATGCATTTCTATATGTGTTCCGACTGTGACTTTATTTCAAATTGTTGTCGTTATTTATGATACTATCAGCGAGCGCCTCATAAACGCCCTGAAGGTGTTTGCAGCCTCTCTATCTGCATCACAGGGCTACTCCGTGCGTACGGCACACCTCCGACAGCGGCGCCGGGTAGCAGTGGCTCGATGCTTGTGATTGTGCCGTTTCTCCCAAAAGCTTCGCTGTCAATAACTGACTGCTGTTGGAAGGACGGATGCTCGATTGTTGATCAATGAAAAGACTCGACAGCACGCACGCTCAAAGCACTTCTAATGGCCATGCTACTTAATTGCTGCTGGTGTAATGAGTGTAGTCTTTTCACGTCAGAAGAGATTTAAAGTTGGGGAGTGGTGATGTTTGTTGACAGAAACTGGGGACGTCCACTGTCAGAAATATGTCACGAAACTGCTTTAACCATCTGAAAAGGTTATAGATCAGTGTAAGACCAAAAGGGGGAATTCTGGAGACAGGCTATGATGTAATGTGGTTTCAGTTCATCAGGAAAAGAAACACGAGTGCGCAGGCTTCCGGTCTTAAAATGCATCTTAAGAAGCAGGTGAGAGACCCGTTAAAAGGAACATTGACGAAACGGTGACTTTGTCACACTTGCTCATGCAGTGCCGTGAAAAAAGCAGAACGACACCACTGGATATCCCGATGACAAATACGCTCCCTTCTTAATGGGGACAGAACAGATTGTCGTATATTTCTGTAATACAAGTACACCAAAGACTGCTTATACAACAGGATGGTGTGGCAAGGTCAGCACCAGTGCTGAGGGGCAGATACTGCTCGAAGGCTCAGCTTCTCCTTGCTGCAGTATGTGGGTAAACCACAGCGTGAAAGATGCACACATGCCCTTTTATATACAGTATGTGCAAAAGGAAACATCAGTAATGGGGATTATTACATTAAAGTATAATAACATGACAGCATTTCACCCGATGAGGTATACATAAAGCCTTATTTTACTTAAAGATGAGCTTGAATACAGCACATGAGCAAGTCTAGAAAAGGCACTTTAGCTTAAGAAGACTACAAACACTTCTGCTCGTAGTCATCTTGCCTTCATGGGGGACAGAATTCCTCACCTACCACCACCAGAGGGTCATTGAGAGGCTTGTTTTTTTTTCACTACGTGGATCTCCCACATCATACCTTCATACGCGGTCGGAGATTTGCGTGAGAGCAATGGTTTAGCAGAGGTTTCTGCTCTCAAAGTTCCGTGTGGCTGTGGAACTTGAGGCCAACTTCAAGCTTATTACACAAGTCGCCATCAAGTGTGGAATATACCAAGCCTAATGATGAAGATAAGTGATTTTATGCATCCATAGCCTAATATTTTAATGTTTGTTTTCATGGCATACGTTGCTCCTATTAATGAAAGTTGTTTGTTTTAATTTGTTGCTTCTTTTGTAATGTCAAGGGTCCAGAAGGGACTGATGGAATATTATTATTACTATTATTATTATTATTATTAACACGCTTTCTGAACCTTTGGGTCAAGAAAAAGTGGTCAGATCTCAAGTAGGCCACCAAAGGGCGTGTTAAACGGTGCTCTGTGGCAAAAAAAAAAAAAAATCAAGCCCAGAAATTTAGATTGAGTATCTTATTTCATGGTATTTGTTAGCTGGGAACGTCACGGATATCGAGGTCACAGGTACCTTGGGATCCTTGAGGAGGCTACTAGTAAGTCTGCCACAGCCATTGAGAGAGTAAAGTAAGTCCTGAGACGTCTGCTAAATGAAAAGAACGAGGGTGAGAGGCCAGAGCCACTATCCAGGATGAAACAGATGAGATCAGTGAGTACATCAGAATGATGGTCCCCGGAGACAAGCTGCTAAGCGAATACCCGATGGGGTTTCTCTTTTGGAGACATCAGGGGAGGGCAAGCCCCTGCATGGCATGTACCACTGCCAAATTGAAGAAGTGGCCGATATCAGGAAAACCTACCAGTAGCCGGACAAGAGCGATAGAAGAAGAGGATCTACCACGAGGCAACATCCAAGGTGCAGGCAGCGCAGAGAAGCCCCTGAGACAATCCAGCACGCATCAGCAGCGTGGGAGATGCTAGCAGGTAACGCGTACATGCAACGAGTAGCTGGGATAGCATACAAGAACATCTGACTTTGGACTGGAAATTCTTCATTGTTGATTTAATAACACTGGATTTTCTGGTTCATGTTCACCTGTGAGGCTGGAAGCCGCTGAGTTCTGACTGGCCTGCTGCTGTGGACTGAGCATCTGGGATGAGTTGCTTTTTGGTGCAAACAGCACTCCTGGCCTGCTTTTCTATCAGACAGATGCTGACTGCAATGATGCGCGGATGAGTGTGAACAATCCAGCACCTCTCTCAGTATCCACCAGCTAAAATTAACCACATTTCTATTTAAAAGAAGCTTGAATTATTCCCTGCTCCCTGGCTCATCCCACATTAAACCCGCATGCTGTCGTCTCTTAGATTGAGTCTGCAGAGGCACTACTTGCTCATAATGAATACATATAATGGACACAGTAATGGGAAAAGAAATCCTACGTCTGTGGCGCCACCTGCTGGCAGACAGAGAGCTGTGCTGTTGCAGAATATTAAGAGTCTTTGAAAGGTTTTAAGAATATTAAAACAACATTAAGAATATTGACCGCAATCAAAGCAATAATTTATTAAAAGTTAAATATTCCTCAGGTTGTTTATCCCCTTATTCATCGCCCTGGCACAAGCGCTGTTGTGACTTTATTAAGTCTCATATAATTTACACCTTTACTAACATTTATAAAGTATTGTCTAACTGTAATGACCAGTGTGTGGTTAAACAGAAGATGTTAGCTGATTAGCTAGTCATATTTCTATAGTTAAATGACTGTGTGTCTTGAAATGTGGTTGAAAATCTCCAAATCATTTGTCTGTTATCAGTCAAGCACAGCTGGTTAAGCAAAAGAAGGAAAATACGCTGTAAAGACAGACCTCAGTTATTGATCTGGTGGAAAGAAACTAAATTTCATCGAAAACGAAATTCAGATGATGGTGAAACAGGCAGAACAGCTAAACTACAAATAATAATAATAATGCAGCTAACCTTTTAAATAGGGTGTGAACCACATTTTATGCGTATCCGAGAAAGTTTCTCAAATTCAAATTCGTGCTCAAATTCAGCACGTCAGTTATTTACTACTGTTTTCTCCTGAGGTTTAGAATGCCACAATCCTCTTAAAAGTCAATCCTCCTCACAATTTTCAGCCAACATCTCTCTTATGGTTGACTTTTTTAACTCATAAAATGAGTCAGTGGGACCAGATCCATCCTAACCGTGACCCTGTATTTGTATCATTTCAGGGTAACGTTTCAGCCCGTCTTCATTTGCATAATATGCTGCAGAGATTACCTGACTCAGCCTTGTGAATAATCAGCAGCTGATTAAACAAGGTGCAGATTTTGTTCCGCCTATTGTTGAACTTTGACCTCCACAAAGAGCAAAAATCTCAACAGATCGGGGATAAATACGGATATTTTTACGCCTCAATCTGCGAGTTATTTTGGGGTGAGACAGCAACCTGCGTGAAAACCGGCTGCAGACGGTCCTGCAGATTATGTTATGGAATCATTCCATTTATTTGAAATGATTATAAAACACTTTTAAATAGCTTGAGCAGGCTAGCTACGTAGCAATAATTTCTATTCATATTTCCGCTCTTTAATATGCAGCGGGGGGATTTTCTAATGTAAAAATGAGAAAAAAGCAGCAAGGGTGCTCCTGGAGACCTACAATGTCTACTTTCATATGAAAGGACAGTATGAGGAAGAGCAGTCTGACAGAAGCTGGTCCCAGCAACAGGTGAGGGAATGTCATTTTCTTTCATTCGATCATCAACTGGAATAACTGGAGGGAGCCTGGAAGCACACCAGTTTGTTCTGGTGTTAGACTTGAGCAGTTGTGAGGAGTTTCTAGAAGGAACTTCTGGTGGTCAATTATTAAAACCTAAATGTGACTTTGATTTAAATGTTTTATTTCAGCAAACATAACGGAAAGTAGCTTATTTCGATCCAAATCTGAACAAGATGGTAAGTAAAGAGGCGTCCCAACCACTAGAGCTCCCCCCTCACTAGTTGGTTTAGCAAAACTGGAGTTTGAGTTGTTCAGACCCGACTGGGCGTCAGCTCATCCTTCAGTTTGGCCTCGGTGAACTCCTGCTTCACCCGCTGCATCACCTCTGGCTGCAGGAGCAGATCCAGGGCCGTCATGGCCAAGGCCTTGGCCGTCCTCAGGGTGAAGAACTGCGCTGTGTCGTCGCCTGTGGGAGCAACAGCAACACGGTGGCAGCCATGAACGTGCGGGAGGATCGCAATGCAACTGCGTTTGAGAGCACTGAGGTTCTTTGCATGCATCAGCTGTTATTTAATTAATGAATCCGCCCAAGGGAGACCCCACAAGAATCAACCTGCCCCTGATACTGTAGCTGTTTTGGTCATGGGGAGGGGGGCGGACTCAACCCTGATATTTGCTGTAGTATCAATAGAAAAGTCAAAGTAGACCGTATGGACAAGTGTTAATTATACTCAGTGCCACCCTTGGAGGTCGTGATTATGCACACCTGCAGCAACCGCGTACTCTGGCGTGTGGGTCAAAGCACTGGAGCCAATATAAAAGTACGGGTGGATGCCAGGAATTACAAAGGTCACATTACCAAAGTCTGTTGAACCTGTAAGAGAGAACAGAGCGTGGCTGGGTGACACCACCATGTGCTGACTGGGAGGTTTCGGCCTCTCAGAGCTTTAAATGTGATCCAGCGATGGAAACCGAGGACGCACACGCACCAGATTCATTCTCCAGGACGTCCTCATCCGTGGTGAAGTCCATGCCCAGAGACTTCCCGTTTCTCTCGTACAGCTGCTCCAGCTCAGCAATGCGCAGGATGTTGTCAAACGGGTTTCTTGCATACTGTACTTCAACCTGAAAAGGACAGAAGTTTGTGTGGTGCTAAAGCATCGAGGTTTTTGGCTCACTGAACAGGCATATATACAAACCCTGCATAGCCTCTTAGATAACAACAACCTAAACACTGAGGTCTCAGTCTGCACACTGGATGTATGACCAAGCTTCTGTACTTGAATAAATCATTTCTGTATGCTTGCTTTGAAAATGAAAGAGCTAAAATGATTGCAAAATACATGTAATAAAGTGGTGGTTGACCTTTTTTTGTTTGTGTGTTTATTTGCTGTGTATACCTCACAGCCAGTTGCTACTGCAGCTGATCTGAAGCACCTCTCGGCTTTCTCTTTCAGGACAGGCAGCTCAGCCCGGGTGGGGGTCCTCAGATAGTACTCCAGCTCAGTGTAGTCAGGGATGATGTTTGCTTTCAGTCCACCGTGTTTGATGACGCCTGCGTGCGACACAGTGTTCTGTAACCGGACTTTGCTTGAAGCCAGCACGCCCACAGGCGCAGCTCCTCACCGTGGACTCGCCAGTCTGGTCTCATCTGCTGTCTGAGAACCGACAGGTTGTTGTAGCACAGCACGGCTGCATCCAAGGCGTTCACGCCCTTCCACGGGTAGCATGAAGCATGAGAGGTCTTACCGTGGTACTTAATGGTTACGCTGGAGAAAAGCAGACAGCAGACAATGACTAATTATATTGTGTGTACACTGTATGTGACAGGTTTGTTTAAGAGGAGTAGTGAAATAAGCCTACTCATGTTCAGCCACACAGGGAAGGTACGTCGCGTCCTCTTTTGACGGATGGGCCATAAACACCACATCCATGCCCTGAAATGCCCCCTCCTTCAGCAAGTCAATTTTACCTCCAATGTCCTCCTCAGCTGGGGTCCCAAGCACTGTTACCTGTGGAGGTACTGTTTATCAGATCCATTGACACTTCTTGACCACTCTTATTAGACTGGCATAATACAGTATTTAACAAACATTGTATATCATATATTTCAACCTCTGATGCTAAAACTATTGATGCACATTGACATATATTTAACAAATGAGGTATAATTGCATATTTCAATCCATGCTGTTCATTCCTGTGCACAAACAGATACTGTACATTCTATATTCATCCTGAAATGACTGTACATTCCACCTGTATAGTTTTAAATCAGTAGTCTTAACGGTGTATTTTTTTAAATATTAGAATGGCAGGTATAGCTTAATTTTAAGTTTTCTTAAAATTCTTCTTTGAATTTCTTAAAATGCTTCTCCGTCCGTCCTAATTAGATTCCATTCAAGTCAATGCGTCAGTTTCCACTGGCTGCGGCTCCGTCCACGGTAGGGCTGGAGGCTCCGTCGCCCTCCGGAAAAATACGCATCGCTTCTATTTTACACGGACGGACGGACGGACGGACGGAGCACGCCGCAACACACTAGCACAAGGCATCGCGTGCAGCACAGGAAGTTGAGTGCGAAGAAAAAATAAAACTTCCGGAAATTTGTCAAAATAAAAGCTCCCGTATTTAGAGGGATCGTTTTTTACGTTATTACAGGTATGAATCATCTTTTTCTTGTGCCGTTTTATCTCTTGTATGTGGGTGCGTGAAAAAAACATCACAAGTTAACTTATTGTTTGCAGCATATCTTCGAATATATTAAATAAGGTAAATAACCATAATTTGCAAGAAATAATCAATCTATTACACATTTTATGTATCTATTAATGTATTAAGAAACATTAATAGAATTACCCATGGTAGAGTCACTAAAATCCGAAGAAAGGGGAAATTTTACTCCTCCAGGAACAAAGAACATCTTCTGTGGCGCTTTTCAAAAACTACAAAGTGGTAATATCGCGCGGTCTTAACGTGATTTAATTTTCAGCGCCCCGTTGAAAAGATCCATCCGGTAGAAACGGCCGGACGGCAGAAATCTGGACGGACGTACGGACGGACGGGAGCGCACAGCATCCAGTGGAAACACGGGGTAAGTCTACACCGCCCAATACTCATTTTGCAAGAAATAACTAGTAATCAAGATCAAAGTTAAATTAGTTGATCAAACTTGTAACGGTGCCACTTGCCGGTCGTGTAATAAAATTAGTTTTTAACAACTGGACTGTATTAATAGAGAACAAATTCAAACAGAGGAAACAGACTACAAAAATTCAACATATAAAAGATCTAACATGTACCTGCACCTGGACAGGGAGCCCCTCCTGTGCGCCGTCCAGGGCAGCTTTCAGCCCCAGAGCTGCGGCGGCTCCGACTTCCGCGATCAGGTTGTGCCCACATGCGTGTCCGATTCCGGGCAGGGCGTCATACTCGCACAGGAAACCCACATTCACGCTCTCGCCGTCGCCTCCGGTCCGCCACACAGCTCTGAACGCGGTCTCAAGTTTGTAGTGAGCGTCCACCGTCCAGCCTTGCTCATGGGTGAAGAAAGCCACCAGCCGGTCATGAGCCCGGGCTTCTTGATAAGCCAGCTCCGGACGGCTCCATATGTCCTGACTCAGCCCGTGGAGCTTTGCCGAGGCTTCGTCTATGCTGCGGCAAACTCTGTCTTTCAGCTCCGTCAGCATTTCTCCGCTATCAGACATTTGATTCTCTTTCGGGGAATTTGTGTTACTTACCAAACACGTAAAATTAAGCCGGGTACACGTGGCACAACTTTCGGCGGGCTCAAAACCGGATATCAAACCTGCTGGATCTGCAGTCTGCGCGTAGTGACGGAAAAGAGCTCCAGCCAATGAGAGCAGACGTGGGCGTTGCCACAAAATGAGGACGTGAAATGGAGCAGTAGAACAACAAGAAGCAACAGGAGATAGAAAAATGGTTTTGCTGCCCGCACCATTACCCCACTCCACGCCGACTTCGTTTGCACCAATCTGCACGCATCCACCGCTGCAATCCAAACCGAACAGAGGTTTTTAACAAAGACTGCGTGGTGTTGAAACCATTTGAAGTTGTGTCGTCCTCTCGTCTGTTTTTTTTTTTTTTTTTTGTAAATTTAAATTTTTGAGCTCAAAAGTGCATGTTAAGTCTATCTGATATTATCCCACAAGTGGGGCAAAAAGTCTGCTTTTTAGAATAACGACATTTGCAAATCGAGATGACATATGTTTTGCATATTAAATATTTGAAGATACTTTAAATGAGAATAATAGTGTTATTGTTGGCCTGCATGCATGCGTTTTTATCTTTTTCCTGCTGTAACATTACAAATGTCTCCACTGTGGCACAAATAAAGGAAAGTCTTAACGTATTTTATAATGAATAAAAATATACAACTAAAGTGCACAGTAAAAAGGAAAATAGAGTATCCACTTTTCTCTCATGAGTTTATAAGAGGTATAAACTAAAACCATACTATACTATAGACTAATAAAAGGGATATATAACAGCATTCCAAACATTCACGCTGTTTGACCAGACCTGGAGACTCATTAACATGTGACCCAACAGACAAAGGGGAAGCACCCCAACCGAAACTAGATGAACGACCCTGCCAACCACCCTGCCAAGGACTCTCAGGTGACCACCCGGGCCATTAACATGCCAATGGTCCACAGGGCTATATTTTCAAGCTCTGCCCCAGCAAACTTAGAACTGAAGAAGCTCTCTGGAGAGAGGGCGAAACGTTTTCAAGGAAACCTTTCAGTCCAGTTGACACAGAGAGATCTACTTTGGATAACAGGTTTTACAATTTTCCAAACTGTCTTCAGACAGTTAGACCTTGACCTTTTGTGTGTGGATAATGAATGCAGTCACTATAATGTGCATTTGTTGAGGTGTTACGGCAGGTAATCAAATTACCACGCATCTAAAATCTGGAAAAAAAATACATGATTTTAATGACAAATGACATAACATAAGTAACTGCAATGTATCAAGGGTGTAATAAAATAATAGCATTATATATCATCTAGTATATTATAGTATAAAGCCACACTGTCCTGTTATAGTAAAACATAGAACATTTTAATATTAATAGTAACAATAATAAAATGATTGGGCATCTCAAATTAAATATTAAATGTTAAATGTAACTGACTTCTATGAGCCTCAGAAATATAACAAAAATCACTTAAAACAATTGATACAACTGCTTCCTTGTTAGCATGTTCAAATTTAAACATCAGTTAGGGTGTCTTGCAGACATATACGTTACTAATAATATAGAATCATTTGAGGACCTCAAGGCCAGGAATCCCATACAAAGACCTACAGGCTGCAGGAAAAGGAAACAGAGACATTTGCACAGCAGTAACACCTTCTTCATGGTCTTAAAAGGGCAATAAAACCTGCTGACGTTGGCATTTTTGTGCCTGTTTTAAGAGCACTGGTAATAAATGTTGCAATTAAAACAAGTTTTACATTAACATATGCCCCACTTTCCAGAAATATCGTATCTTTAACATCAACAAAGTGGGATTCACGTAAGGGAATTTCATTTTTGACAAACTCCTGAGAACATTTGTGCTGTTTTTTATAACATACGTACATTATGCATTTAGAGCAAAATAGGCCCCTCTCGCCATGTAATTGTTTAGCATTATTAGTTTTAAACAACTGGTTTAATCAGGGATGGGCATCGCCAGGATCTTGGACCCCATGAAAAAAATTGACATTGGGCCCCATCACCGAAGACCACAAGAACCCTATGCAGCTGCTGTGACCACATGTCCAGGATCCAATCGACCCAGTAAAAAAACATAACTCTCCTTTGTCAGCAGCTCAAAAATGACCAAATAAAGTTGAAATCTCTGACATACATGTTTTCCAGTCGCTTGCGGTCAAAGTGCAGGGGAAGGTGCAGGGAATCCACATTCGTTCCTTTTTGGCTGCCATGATGACAACCTGCTCCCTAAGAGCAGCTGTTTTCATGCCATCTTGGTCGCATCTCTTCCTTATTTCTACAATCAAGTCCACTGCTTAATAAAACTCACAGCGCCATCCATGAGTGTTGTTCTGCTGCGGCAGACCATTTATATTGATTAATTTTTCCAGTTTACTTTTAGCATGTTTTTCCCCTTTATTTCATGCATTTATTTTTGGGGTAAATACATTTTTGGAGCGTGCAGCACCCTCAGCACCCCTACTTCCTGCGGTACTGGTTTCAACAGCTGCATCAGCTGCTTCAGAGGCTGCTGTTGGGCTGTTCACACTGTTGCCCGGTAACACTGAGAACATGCAAAGAGAATGTAATATGATGATTAAGTTTTTAAATACTATTTCTTGTAGCCTTACTGTATCTGGACATTAACCATACCAAACAGGAAACACATTCACGTTTTATGATATTTTCTAAATTGTCTTTGTTATGGTATCCACCAAACTTGAAACCAAACAAGAAATTCTTGGCAGTGTTATATTTGAACCCTTGTATTGTAATATATTACCCCGTGTGTGTAACTCTGGTAGACTGTCCAGGCTGTAGTTCTGCCTCTCCTCCAGGGACAGAACTCAGCGCCCCGTGACCATGATGAGAAATAAGTGGTAGTTAACAGGAAATGGACGGATGAATTTTGTCATGTCATGATTAATTGAATCATCCCCAGAGGATCCTTCCTCCTTTGACTTTTTCCACTGTTTCACTTGGGTTTTTTTCTCCTTTTCTTTCTGAGTTTCCCCTCAAAATCACACTTTATTAGACCAGTTCTGCTCAATTCAAAAACAGGTGAATCTGCTGGTGTTGAATAATGGTTGTGCAGAGGTCCACTAACAATGACATTGAAAATGCAGTCAATGAAACTGCAATGTGCACAGAGTGCTGACATCGCTAATTTCCTGTGTGGAGGCTGAAGGCTGGAAGCTGAGAAGAAAATCCAGGATTCCCTCAGTATTTGATAAAGATTCAGGCATGAAAAATGATTAACTGGATAAACTGGCGCCCCTTTAGGTCAGGTTCCAACAAAGAAAAAGCTTATTTTCAAAATTTTGAGTCACTGGAAGCTTACAGCACAATTCCAAACCTAGAATATTTTGGCACTGCTACATTTTCAGACTGCACATGAACATGTCTTCATTCCCACTGTTGATCTAGTTCTCTTTTATAAAATGCATATATATATATAAAATGTTATGGACATCATAGCTAGATAAGGTACTGCTATAAATCCACAGTGTATCTGGGAGCTATAGCAATTGCTAGGCACAGTAAGGTCAGGAGGGGGCGCTGCAGCATTGAATACTATTAAAGTGCAGCGAATAACATATTTTTTACACACACACACACACACACACACACACACACACACACACACACACAAACACAATAAGTATCACCTTCAGCAATAAATCTCATCTGAACACGTGAAAACTTTTTCTAGTGATGGGCTGGCAAGTCCTGATATCAAATCAAATGGAGTACACAGTTGCAGTTAGCCAAGGGCAGGATTTAAGAAACTATTCATCGGTTCATCAAACAGTTTCTGCTTTGGTATGTGGACACTCAGGAGAAGGACAAAGACGTGTGACGTTGATGTTCTCGGTATTAAAAACATGCGATTGTTGGCGGCATCAGTGCCTCCAGAACTCTAATCTGAAACCTGATTAGAGTTCTGGCAGAGAGAGAGAGAGAGAGGGAGAGAGGGAAAGAGAAAGAAGTGGAGAGAGGAAAGATGAGAGAGAAAGAAAGAAAAGGGAGCGGGGGTGAGAGAGGTGTTGTAGCAATGCCTCAGTGAGATTTACTGCAAAGTCACAGCATCTGTCTCTCAGCAGAGAGAAAAGGGAGATGAGCACCGAATCATCCATTAAGCTGTTTGTAGACAGCTGCATTCCTCACCAGACACCCAGTTTTGGAACAGAAGCTTCCTTAATGCTGGGCCAGCCTTGATCTGACAGACTGCTGTCAGAATGACAGACAATTAAAAGTCATGCGCTGGCAACATGATGTCATTGTTGGGAAAAATGCATGGAAGGCGCACGAACCCCATAAACCTCCTGGGCTTGACTGCACCCATCTGGACCATGGACTTCTCAACATGTTTGGTCAGACCACTGCCACCAGCACCAGCAGCACCGCAAGGCTGTGTGATGAGCCCTTTCCTCCTCTTCCTCACTCATGACTGCACGCCTGTACATGGTGCCAACATCATCATCAAGGTTGCTGATGACACAATAGCGAGTGGCCTTATCAAGGACAACCATGAGTCAGCCTACAGGGAGGAGGTGGACCCCCTGGACGACGGGTGGGACCAGAGCTCGACTGCTGATGAAGAAGACTGAGGATAGCGGATCCTCTCCTCTCCTCTCCTCTCCTCTCCTCTCCTCTCCTCTCCTCTCGGATATAATGTAATTAATATTACAGATCACCTCTAAAATGTAATTAGTCTATTGAAGGTTTTGGTTCCTGCAACTGTAAAACCTCATTTTGCTAACATGCTAACATTCATAGAAATGTTCTTTTAGATAATATCAGGTTATTTCCTTTTTTTTTTTTTAATTTTTCCCTCCGTAATGATTCTTAATGCTGAGTCATTTCAAGGCTTTTTACATGGGTTTACTCTGTTTTACTTGTCACATATTCTGCTGGCTTTCATCATTTATACGTCACAACCTCATTTTAAAGAATAGTGATCCAGAGGCTGCAGGAAAACTGTCGGAATCCACAGTGGAGATGGGTTAAACTAGCTTTCTTTGGACTATTTTACTGTATTCATGTTCGAACGAAGCACATACGAAGGTTGTAGAGCAAAAACTGAATTTCTCTTTGTTGTATTACTGATACTGAGGAGAACGCATCCACTCTTTCTGTCACATTAGACCAGAGGTGGGCAAACTAAGGCTTGTGGCCCAATTAACTATTTAATCCGGCCTTCACAGTCATTCCTCCAAAAGCCAAATGAAGAGGGTCGTCAGCTTGATTGGTTAGAAAAAGGTTCAGACCCCCCCCCTTCAGCTAGCATGCTAACATGTCCTCTCAAGAAGGTGGGGCCAAACTTCATTTGGAGTTTCATCATCCATCTCTAGCTGGACCAATTTACAGGCTCTTCAAAATATTGTCTCAGTCAATAGTCCATCAAGCTGGATTTTTAGTTAGCCTCCAATCCTCATTTGGGGGGTTAGTTTCCTGCACCACCTGGCCGGCCCCTTCATCAAGATCTAGAACCCAATGTGGCCATTCAGGCAAAATAATTGCCCACCCCTGAATTAGACAAATGCTAGCTCACTTCAACCTGCTACAGCAGAATTCCAATCGATTGTCTCGGTCATTTGTGCCAGCAGAAATGGCAGGAGGAGGCAGGAAAAACTGTCTTTTCTCATCGTCCTCCGCCATTTGTCGGGCCCTCATCCTTACTCATCCCCCTCAGCTCTGGTCTGGATCATTCCTCCATTTCTTACTACAATGACACCGGAAGCCTCTCATTTCCTAAAGAGAACTTAAGAAGGCAGCGGAGTCAGCGTTCTTCATGTCAGCGTGTCAGATTCAGCCCCTGGAGCCAGCGCTGCTACCAGGAAGCAGGAGGGACTCGGGCACAGACCATTTAAACATGGCTTGAAATCTGTCCAAGACTCCAGCTTGATGTAAATGTGAAACTGATCGATACACGACATTAAAGCACAATCGGCTCCCTAAACCACGGCGTTTGGACTAGTTTCATTTCTTTAAGAGCTTCTTTGCTGTCAGTTACAGGTTTCGGTCCACGCATCCACCCACTTGAGCTAGCCCCCCAGGCCCCTCGGCCGACATCGTTTTCCAGAGTCATTTGTTCCGGTAACTTTGCTGCAGAGGAGGCTCCGCTGCCGTATGCTTGACTTTGACTCACCTTCCTAATTTGACTGGGTTCCTTTGTGAAGCAGCGTCAGGGGTGTTTATTCAGCGGCTCAGGCTACAAGCCGAGCGAAAGGGGCAAAGAACAGCAGTCACTCCGGACCCATTCAGCTAATGGAGACAGATTAGTCAAGCAACACCGTCCACGAACACAACCTCCACCCATGTATCGACTGTACGGTAACAGATTACATTAAGGGATTTTGGTTTACTGAAAGCATAGAATGCACTGTTTTTAAATAGTTTTTTGGGGGTCGATTACAGATCTTTATTTTGGGGTAAAGCAGCAGGGCGGAACGTTTGTGTTCGCGCCGGGGTTTCGGGGGGACTGGTTGGGGGGCCCACCTTCCACCGATCCTTCAGACATGTGCTGGAGTGAAACGCAGACGCCTTGTGTTTTACTTCTCTGCTTCAGAAAATACAATTGTTTATGTGATAACGTGTCTGCCACTGGTATGACAATGGGAGAATTATGAAGTTTTGTCGGACGAGCTGGAAATGGGAGAAACTTCCCGCAGAGACACCATTATGGGTGGAGTTGATAAAGTTCCGCATTCAGTTGAGTTGACTGTATGTTTATTAAAGTATAAGTATTTGCAGTACTGGTACTGGTTTGCAGTACTGGTGCAATACTAATACACATTAGCTGGTGTGACACAAGCACTTTCTTTTAATTCTGTTTTGTGAGCAGACTTGTATAACCTCAATCTAAAATACAGGATCTGAATAATACGCTGTAAACGTGATGGTTATCAGTGAATTACTGAATGTGAGAAATCTGTAATTTGATGATTACTGATTATCTTTATTGTGTATCATTGAGTAAAGGAATATGATGATGATGATGATGATGATGACTATTGTGATGATGACTATTGTGACGCCTTGTGGTTTATTTCTCCGCTCTTTACCTGCTTTTACAGGTATCACATTTGTTACCACGGTTACAGTACCCGTAACAATTATATTCCACGTTATATTAAAAGCTCTGCTGCCGGCATTACAGGTGCAGCTCCACGTGGATGGAAGTAAGACATAAGAGTCAATCATATCTCTGCCTGAAAGTTTGTCTCACATTTAAACGATTCAAATTCCCAGATTTTGGTTGTCTTTGTCCTGGGAAAATCAAAAGCAGCCAGCAGTGTCTTTCTGAGGATGCGCCGTACCGAGATCACACGTCCCGTCTCTCTCGTTTACCTGACCTTGTTATCAAGTATTTGCCACTTTGGGGAGTGATGCAGAAAGAATCTCTAACTCTTTTCTAAGATAAGGGAAAGGGAAAAAAAAGGTCAGGGAATGAGAACATCTGCACTCCTGCAGCTTCACTAGCTGTGACGACAAGGATGGTCCATATCTGCATCCAACCAGCAAACTAAAAGATCACTTTCTGCATGGGGCAGAACTTTTGCAGCGTCAGAGTGAAAGCTCTGAGCCTTGCGACTCCTCATGAGCATAAACAGCTATAAGTTACTGCCATAAAAGAAAGCCAAGGAAGTCAGGAAGCTGCAGTTTACTTTCACCCATACAGCTAGTTGTCATTGGCGTTTTCTTGAAATATAACATAAGAAAAAGAAAAGGCTGAGTCAGAGGGCGATGTGCAAAAGCTTGAATATTGAATTCCAGATTAGCCGCCAGTTGCACCCACCCACGTTCCCAACCAGAGAACGTACTGCTTTTACCTCCCTCTGAATATAACCAGGATGTGACACAGTTTTAAACCTTTCTGTGCTTCTAAAAGGACAAAATGGTCAGGCTCAAATGTCTGGCTGTGTTTCCTATCTGAGCTCAACCCAGGCTTTTTTTATTAATTGTTTTTGCTTCCCTAGTTTTTTAATGAGAGTCAGAGGAATATTTACAGGTTTTCTGAGCAGCGCTGAGGAAAAAGAAAATCTTTAAAATCAACCCTTTGGATGGTTAGGGTTAGGGTTAAGCGGCTGGAGAATGCATTACGGCTATGAAAGTCCTCACAAATATAGTAGCACAAGGATATGTGTGTATGTAGAGTGGTAACTAAAACCACTAATATGTGTGGTCTTGGTGGTAGCATGAGTGTGTGTTAAAAGCAGTCTATTTCTGGATATCAGTCAGCATGAGGCGTGCTCTCCTCAACGTCAGCAGGAAAAAAAAAACCTCCCGTTCATCCTGACATCCCTCTTTACATTCATTTATGGACGTCTTTGACTGATGTTTATTTCACAGCGGCGTATGGATGGATGGGGTTCAGGACTGTGTTATTCAGGCCTGTGTTATTATCCTTTAAAGGTCAAATCAGGTCATGCCACAGGGCTGTACCGCCATGGTACATGAAGCACACGTTTGAGGAATCAACACACCACATTTATTTTCTGAATCATTTAAATTATTGGGTTATTGCCTTCTATCTTTCTGCTTTAACTCAATTTCGCCCAATTTATGCGTATGAGAGAGTAGTCCCAGGAGTGTGCGCGCCGCATTTGGATGACCTTCGAAGGTGATTCAGCGGATTGTGATTTGGGTTTGATCAGCATCCAAAGGAGGCCAGCACCTGCCTAATCTCTGCAAAATTAGAGCATCTCTCCTTCTTCTGCTTTTTTTCCTCTCGCCTCGTGCCAGTTGAATCTCCGCTTTTCCTGCCTCTACTTGATCTTCGAGAAGCAGAGCGCGAGCTAAAGCAGCGATTTTACATCATTCAGACAGTGATGCAGTACATCAGATGCATCATATTCTTATATTTAATATAAATTAAAGGTATCATGCTGCACGGGTACCTCCGGGAGAAGCACTTTGTGACCGGGAGAAACCTCAGATTAAACTCTGTGTGCTGATAATGTTTCTGCTTGCGATTGTCGTGGCCATAATCAATATCGATAAAACTCCCCGACATCCCTCAAGCAAAAACAAGGGAAGTCTGCATCTATTACTGCCTCTGTGCAACAGACAGTCTGAAAAACTCGTAGCTGAAAGCGAAAACAGTGCAATGTTCATTTATCAAAAAGAGAAAACATAAAATAAGTGTTTACATAAAAAGTTTTTTTTAAGAGAAATTGTACTGCTTGACTCCTGAGAACTTGTTCGGGAGCCACATGTGAGCAGGTGGTGAGTCCAACCACAAATTCTCTACGTGAGATTTTTTAATTGACTTCAGCAGAACGTGCACCGTGATTCGCATGGTCCAAGCCGAGAAGTTTATCTCTGCGGTGATTAACATTTTCTGTCTCCGGCTATAAATATCGCTCACAGCCCAGAACTTCTCATTAACACTCCACATCCCCCCCCTCCTCCAATCACCTTGATTCACATCATTTATTCATACACCGTAGCGTGTTTGCCCAAAGCAGCTTCCCATTAGTGTGTTAACAAGATCCTCCGGCTCTGCTGATGAATTCGTTCCCAGCTGAAGCATCGTTGGCTTAAAAATCGACTCAAAAGCAGAATCGATGCCGTAGCTTTCCAGCAGGTACGAGATAGACAAGACAGTAAAAAAAACCGCCAAACTGGTCGTGCAGTGGTTAGGGTTAGGGTTAGGGTTAGGGCTTGTGGCTTGATATGTCAAAGGGCTAAAGACTTGAACTTTGAATTCTTTTGTTTTATGCAATCAATGTTACACCCGTCAGCTGACCTGCACACGCGGGTGACAACAGATTTCTACGCCTCTCACACCCTCCGCACGACCACGCGTGCGTAGCCGCCATCTGTGTGGCAGCCGGCGTGTTCCGATTTGTCACTGTCAAATATGTAATTTCAGCAGCAGTCAAAGTGGAATGGCCGGTCCCCCACGGTACTTTATCAATAATTTACAAATCACAGCGGAGCAGAAAATGGCTATGCATAGGTCCGAGTGTGAGCCCAGGCTGGGGCTGGCGTCATTTCTCTCCCAGAGATCAATTCCTATGAAAAATGTGATGTGTCACTGGTGTAATTGTGTGTGTGTGTGTGTGTGTGTGTACTGTGTACCAAAGGGTAGCCCTTAGTAAATATGTTTTACATTAGAACACGCTTCTAAATCTGCACTTGTGTGAAACAACTGAAATGAATGTAGTGATTTAGGAGCTGTTTAGCAGGAGCTGAATAGGAATGTGGTGCTGTGGTGAGCATAAACATGGAAATGTTCCTCTGCCTGGCAGACACTGGCTCCGGTACTGTTTAAGCTGTTTATGGTGGTGAAATGGACAATGTTTGCCTGATGCATTTTTTTTTATTATTCATCTTAGGGATGATTCATTTCTTCCTGAATAATTCAGACATTTCTGATGCTAAACACAAATCTCAGTCTTAGACCTACATCTGTGGTTTCTATTCACAGGCTTCTAATTGTAAAGTGTTCTCGGTCTGGTTCATGTTAAGAACATTTAAATTCTTGCCTGAATGTCAAAAACACAATTTTTTTCTTATTTTATTTCAGAAGGTTCCTGGGTTCAGGGTCCACTGGCCTTTCTGTGTGGGGTTTGCAGGTTCTCTCCCATCTGCCTGGGTTCTCTCCAGGAACTCCAGCTTCCCTCCTCAGTTCAAACATGTGAGTTTGAGGGAAAGGGGTGAACTGGCCAACCTGAACTGTCCTTGGGTGTGAATGCGTGTGTGAATAGTCACCTTTCCACGTTGGTCCTGTGATGAGCTCATCCAGGGTGGGATGAGCTCCAGCAGGACACGGCCCCGCCCCAACACCACCACTCCCGCAACCCCCTAAGGGAAAAGCAGCTAAAAGATGGATGGACACAAACCCATGCATACCGATATGTGTGTTTCTGGGTGATTATTTTGTGACTTATGGACGATGAAACAAAAAATAAAAGAATGAATACATTCTACTGCATCTCTGCCTGTAACCATGGCATTGAGGAAACTTTCTCACTAGTGTGGACCAGGAACAGTGACGAGTCCTTGAGCTGCTCCACTTGTCCTCCAAACTGAGCCAGTATGATTCTTCAGCAACGCAACGGTTGTCTTGGCAGCGGATCTGACGCAGTTTTGAGCACCACAAGATATTTGGAATGATAATCTTCATTATGGTGTGGCTGGTTATAAGATAATGAAGCTTATCTTTATTTTAGCACTTTTTTAAAACAGGATTTTAAGGTGTTAAGAAGCACTAAAATCAGTGGCGCAACAAAAATTAAAGACAGTAAAAAGAACAGTAACATGATGATATGATTATTTTTTTTTTTTTTTTTTTTAAAGATAAGACAAATGATAAAGGCCTGTCTGTGAAAATGAGCTTTTATAAGATAAATAATGTATCCTAGCTTGTCTAAATGGCCGGCTGTTCTAAGGTCCTAATCAAAAAAGTCCTGTCACCTTTAGCCTTCAACCTCAACTTCAGAACAAGCAGAAAAGCCTGGCTCTTCCCTTGCCTTCCCTTCCCTTCCCTTCCCTTGCCTTCCCTTCCCTTGCCTTGCCTTGCCTTCCCTTCCCTTCCCTTCCCTTCCCTTCCCTTGCCTTGCCTTGCCTTGCCTTGCCTTGCCTTGCCTTGCCTTGCCTTCCCTTCCCTTCCCTCCCTTTCCTGACCTTCAACAGGAGGGTCCCCCTGAATCTGGTCCTGCCCAAGATTTCTTCCTGTTAAAAGAGAGTTTTTCCTGGTCCAGCCTGGTTGTTCTCCTGGCTTTTCCGTCTCTTCGGGCAGCCAGGGCTGTGAGCCTCTGCTTCTCAGTTTCAGGTGCTTCTACGCTGACTGGCCGTGGGTGCTCCTGAAGAAGCCTTTCAATCTTTGCACCTCTGTGTAGTCAGACAGCTCACTTCTGCGTGTGTCCTGATGCTGCACCCTCGTTTTCCGTGGAACTGTTCTTTGAATCATTTTCCCGCTGCTCTTCGGCTCATTAAAGCTCCCCCAGAGCTCTTGTGCTCTTCCAGAGCACATTGGTGGGTCTCCTACCCCCACCCTCCTGAGGCCTGGTACTGCTGCTGGATCCAGATCTCTCTCCCTGGCCCTGCCTGGATCTTCCTGCTTCTGCTCAAATTCTGTCTATCCTCCCTGTCTCTCCTCTCTCCCTCTCCTTGTTCTCTTTAGCTCCCCCTCTCCTCTGTCTCTCTCACCATCTCCCCGTCTCTCCTCTCCCCCCCTCCCTCGCAGCAGATGGCCATCCACACTGGAAGTGCTGGTTCTGCTCAAGGTTTCTGCCTGTTGAAGGGAAGTTTTTCCCACCTTGGCACTGTCGCCAATGGCTTACTCAGTGTGGAGTTTTGCCCTGGGACCTGTTTCTCTTTTTTTTTTCTTTTGAATGTGTAAAGTGTCTTGAGTTAACGTTGTTATGAACTGGCACTTAAACAAAATTGAATTGACTTGAATTAAAACTGTGGAGTATTACATCCTTAGACAGACATGTATTTTGAGTTGAGTGCTAAACTTTATTTGTCTGTATTTTGTAAGACTTGACTTCTGGCCCAGAGCTCTTGCAGATGACTTGAACATCTGCATTTGTGGATGATATGCTGCTCCACGCAGGTAAAGAAGAGCAGTCTTCTTCTTCTTCTTCTAAGGGTTCATTATTTGCCCGTTTGTCAGTTTCACAGCAGGTGAGACCTTTTTAAATGTAGCATTTTCAAATAAATATTGTTTTTAATGTCACAGTTTGCAACAAACCACATCCTCTACTTTAAATGTATATATTATGTATGCCTGATATGTTTTACTACGAATTCCCTGTAAATTATGACTGGTTTCTGTTGTTTCCCGTGCTGGGAAGCATTGTGGACAAACCTCTGCACTCATTAGCATCCGGAAGAGCTCTGCTTTGTGTTTCAGTGATCAGTTAAGGCCAGATTAGTTTTATGTTATGCTTTATGGACGAGCTTTATGGACGCGACATGTCCGGTTATTCGGCCTCTTCAGGAAATGAAACTGCGATTGTGCGGCAGATTGCTGCCGGAGGAGTAGCAGGATGCTGGAATGGCCTCTGATTTTTACATCCTTAAGCCGTTAAAGAGCAGACTTACTGGTCTCAGTGTGCAGGATTAAGGGATTTAGGGTCACAATAAATTGAGACATAAAATTGCATGTACCCTCCTAAGCAATCACCTGGTAAAACTGTTGTGTGAGATCAAGAGTGTTTAGTTGCAGTTTCTGCTAAATAATAAGTTGAAAAAAAGAGTACTGTAGTGGAGTCAAGGCAACAATTAAACAACCCAATACTGCTATTTAAGACAGCGAGAATAAATGTGTTTTCAGCAGTGTTTTAAAGTGACTCCAAACCTATTTGGATTTATCAAATTGCAAAACATGTTTCTGTTATAACAGCTGATCGAATTGGACGACACTCCTGCCACACAGATCTCCTCCAAAATCCAGCTGGAGTTCTCACACGCTGTCCGGACTCTCACTTCATTTACCGTGACACTTAAAACACCTTGGCCAGGGTTTGCTCAGAGACTCTCTCTGTTCCCATGCGTATTACATGAAACTCTTTTGTGTAACATCACATTAAAGCGCAACATCGCTCAGGAACTAAAAGCTCTCCACAGTCAAATACGACTGAAGCACAAAATGCAGGTCAGCAGCAGGGTCCTAACAGTCTGCGATGGCACGGAAGAGCCTGTTATCCAGAGTCCTCACCAGCCGATCTGCAGAGATGGAAAAGGTTGAATCAATGCAACAGAAAAATGTATTGGAGCACAGTGAATGGATGCCCATTTACCACAATCATTCTCTGTACTTACAACAGACATGCACTTAGTTTAGTCTGCTGACTAAATAATAAGGCATTTAAAGTTAATGGGTGCTATTGAATGAATGCGAGGGAAAGATTTATGGGCAAAACGTTTGCTCTGTTGGCGTTTACCACAACCTTGAAAATGGAAAGAGAGAAGAGAAAAAGAGAACAGCACAGAACATCCTTTGTCTGTGGAGATGTTAGTTGTTGTATGCAGAGGATTTCTTTTTTTTCAAGGATGGAATGTTGAAGATGAAAATCGTCTTCTGTGAAATACTGATGCTCTGGAAACTTGTAGTGACACATGAAAGTTGCATGACGCCTTCACGGCACAACACGAATGGCTGTACCAGCTTCTCCCTTCATCTGAAACCCAGTTTCAGACACATCCTTTATAATTTATGTCACAGGTAAGGCACTAGAACCCCCCTGCAGGCCCTCTGCATTTACAGTTCCCCAAGGAATCCCAGGGACTGAGGCCACAGTAGCTGCCCACAAAAAAAAACATTCTTATTGGAAAAGTAATTGTGTTAATTTGATAAATGAGCAGCTGGGGATCAGAGCATCGCAGGGGTGAGTGGAAGAAAAAAGGCAAGAAAAGATAAAGCGGGGATTAAATTGCTGCTGGAGTGAGGCGCGTCTGTTAAAGTAAAGTGCGGATTTATTTATCGGTCTGTTCCAGTAGCCATCTTCCCTCCCCCCTCTCCTTACCTCCATTCTTTAAGTACACAATCAATTATTCAACGTGTGGTTTTCACAGGCGCTACCTCCCACTCCGCTGCCTTCATACCTTGCGAGATAAACACTTCTTTGGATGAGAGCTTGTGATCTAATCTAAAACTCTCTATGACTTTCATTTAACCTGATAAATTAGATGCTGTCAACAGTTTTTGCTGAAGAATTCAGCAAATGAAGAAAAATAACACATAATAAAAGAGATACTGGTTTTTTTTAACGCAACATAAGCATCTATTCAACAAATATATTGTCTAAAGCAGAAGTCATGATCTCAGGAAGAGTAATCCTCTCCTCCATGGAGACCTCCCTATTTGTTTTCCGCTTCACTATATTCATCTAAATTTGTTGAATTCTAAAGCTCAACATCCATTTCCTCTAGACTGTTGCCAAAGTGGTGATGCACGAAGCTCCTGAATCAGATGAAATGCCCTGGACAACATCACATAACGTTACATCAGACTTACTGCACAATGTCTGCTGATGAATAATGGTAAACAAACAACTTAACTGTACTCTCCTCTTTTATCTTTCTTTCTCCTCTTTCTGCTACTCTGATTCGCTGATCTGTCCATCTGTTGTTGACTGAATATGACTTATGAGAGCAGCATGCTCTCACAGCTATTTGCCTGCCTAAAGTGACTCGTTTGTCAGTGAAAACTGACTCTTAGCTGCACCGTGCGATCATTTATGTCAGCGTTCTCATCCACTGTTAGCGACGAGACTCCGGACCCTTTGTCATGGTGGCAGAGCTGATCATAAATATGAGTGGACTGTCCACCTCTGCAACGATGAAGGATCGATGTTGCCGAAGTGACCCTTGTGACAGCAGCATGGCAGCAGTGTTTTCGAACCCAGAGTTCAGAGAAGAACATTTGGAATCATCTCTGTCACCACTTTGCTTTATTTACAAAATTCTCTGAACGTATCCTGAATCACTGGCCTGTTCGAGACCTGTCACTATGGGCGCCATAAAGGGGGGAAAATCAGAACGATTCTAAGGGCCCATGACTGACAGGGGGCCCTCCCTTCCCTCAAATAAATAAATAAATAAATCTTCATTGATATTTGATTAAAAATAAGGTAATGAAACACACTGACTCGTATTTTCACAGCATGTATCTCAGGGATTTCGACTTTATTTGGGCCCAATGTCAAATTTTTTCATGGGGCCCAAAATCCCTGGCGGCGTCCTGCCCGTCACTGTAGTTTTCTACCCACACAACTGTTGGTACAAATGTTAAAATTCAATGTTATGGACCAGAGCTCACCAACGCAGACAATCCAAACCAGTTAAATAAAGAAAAGTAATGACATAATGCCAAAAGTAATGACATCTCTTATCTCTTTATTCTTCTCGTCCTCCTTTTGTGGCAACAGACAGCAGTTGTGCACTTTTTTGCTTCTGACAGCGGAAGCAAAAATAGCTGCAGGAAGATGAATCGGGCAGAACGTGGGTAAAAATGGAATACAAGAAATGTGCCTCAAATCCCCGAAATAGACGGAGAGAAAATGATCACAGGCTTCTGCTTTGTCACACAATTTCCTGCTGTGACAGTTTCACGTTTCAAGAGCAATGACAGCAGTTTTTCACTCCAGCACTCCATCTGTGCATTCGCGCACTGGAGGACTTTTAATTCTTGTGCGCCGAGTTCTGCACAGCCATCTGAGAATACAACATCAGGAACAAGAGGGATCCACGGAGCGAAACAGAGGCAGGATGTTAAGGCAAGCGCGCATCGTAAGGGAAAAACATTCCCTTTTACAAAAGATGGTGCAGAGTAAAGCGGCGAGCTAATTAGTCATTCCAGGCACGGCAGCCACAGGCAGCTATTTCTGTGAAGCCTCAGAAATACACCATTAATCTCCCACTCCCTCCCTCAGAAGTACTATACGTATTAATACATTCATGATGTACACATGAGCTTAAGCTGTGGTTAACAGAGGACGGATGGATGGATTGATGGACGAGAATTCCTGTAGAGTGAAACCATTCTTTGTCCCCATTTGTTACCATCCATTGTTGTTCATGAGCTCATTTGAATGCAGCTTCCACTTAGCTCCCCCCATCCCAGCAAAACTCTCTATGGTCTCTATTTAGACACATCTGTTATATGAAATATGATACCGTTTTTATAATATTCCAGCTTCAGCCTGAAGTGGCCCCAGACCCTGCATTCTCCTCCCACCCAGGCTTTTCTGCAAGACTATCTGCAGTATTAATTCTCTCTTTCTCTCTCTCTCTCTCTCTCTCCTGCTCTGCAGAGGGGTTTCCCCACACAGGCATTCCCTCATTCTGTTATCTCTCCGTTGCTGCTGATACAGCGTGACCAAGATTGGGCTTTTAACCCAATCCAAGATGGCTGCCTGGAGCTGCTGGCTCACTCTCCTTTCCCAGCCTCTCTCTCTGCTGCGGCTGCTGTCTCTGCTGACACGAGAGTGATACTTTTAACAAATGTATAATCCTGCAGCAAGAATGAAGAAATGCAGACTCCAAACATCTAACCATGGTCCGAAGACAGTTAACATCCTTTATTTTGCATCCGTGTCAATACTGCTGTCCCATATCTAACTGTACGTAACTGTGTTTTTACCTATACTTTCAAAAATCCGAGATCAGTGTTGCGCTGACCTTTAATGATCAGATCTTCATGGTAATGCTCTGGATATTCCCAGAGTTCCTTCATAAACTGTGAGGACATACCGTGTGGTTTAAATGTTAGTTCAGAGAGGAGGGGCTCCTGCTAAAAGCCTGACCATAATCAATAATTTACTGCCACGGCTGCACATGCATAATGCTGCTTTTCATAATTTAGAATCGGCTTGATTGGAGTAACCCAGATTCAAAAATCATGTTGATATTCCGAGAGACGTGCCTGCGCATTGTGTCGTTTTCAGTTGCCAGTAACCACGGTAACCGCGTTTACTTTGGGTCCCACACGTTTAGGTGCATTCCTTGCACGAACTGTCCCACCCTCCCTCCTCCTTCACAACCACGCGCATTTAAGCATTTGTTTAATGGTATAATTAGAATTGTTGTTGTTTTGAAGCTGTCCGATTGTCATTATTCTGAAAGGCATTTGTTGGTACGGCACATGAATGGAATCAGGTTAGGATTCAGAAGGATCTCGCGTTTGGGCTCTGGTTCATGGCACCTCTGGTTTGGTACAGTTCAAAAGACCAAACTGAAGGAGAAGTGTGGAAAAACTAGTTTGACTGCAAAGAACACATAGCGTACACACAACCTGAGGACTTTAAACATGGATCTGAAATGAGCATGGCTGCCAAGCTTACACTGCAGCTGCCCTCCATCAATTCTCAGTGCATCTTTGCATTTAAGACCATGAAGTTGGCAGATCCAGACTGATGGAATGTGAACGCGTACGGCCCAGCTAACAGACACTTCAGCATTAACCTTTCTTGTTTTTTTTCCAGATGAAAGAATGCCAATGATGCACATTAAACTAAGAACACATCATTAAACATGGTAATCCGATGAGCTGGTGATGCAAAGTGTGTGCAAAGTGTACCCCGCCTCTCGCCTTAAGGCATCTGAGACAGGCTGCAGGGGCCCCACAACTGCTCAGTGATAAAGCTGTAGAGATTGATGGATGGATGGATTGAAATACTCTGGTTTTCTTTTTTTGTACATTAATATCAACAAATCTGTCTTTTAAATATTCATCTTTAATACAGTATAATCATGGGACATTACTAATAAGCGGGATGCCTGAAAACAAAACAAAATCGGATATTTCCAGAAAATAGAATGAAATATATATACTTCAAATAAGGGAAAAAAATAGTATTTGTGTAAAAATGCACAATTAAGGAGCTCCTAAAATCAGACTTTTGTAAATGCAGTAAAGTTAGATCTTTATTTTAAAAAATCCATAGAACTGAGATTAATAACAAGCAGAGAAATCAAGAGCTGTGTTTACAGTTGTGTGCAGTCATTTCCCTCCGACCTTGTTTAGGTTCTCCCTTTTTCAGCAGCAGTATCAGACATAAATGTGAAAGAAAAAAGAAAAGAAATGTAATAAAGCTCAGCGTGCTGCAAATCTGAGAATGTGATTTGCAAGGAACTTTTTTAGAACGGATCAGCATTTTCCTCCATGGGGGTTTTCTACATAGCGGATATGACCCGTCTGTTTCCCTGCAATCATGTGCTCTCGCTGCACAGCGAGACACAACATTTAATTGAACACATGACCATAAATCTTCATCATCTTAACACAGATGAGAGACACATCTCTGTTTTTCAGCAGCGGTGAGCAAACGCTAAAACTCCCAGGAAATACAGATGCTGTTTTAGAATTCATTTCGGCTTACAAAAACAAAAAAGGAGACTACAGGTATGTTTTTGCAAAATATAGCCAGGCTTGGACCTTCTCCTTTGTGAGAAAAGGCCTCCGTCTCGCCACCGTGACCAATAGGCCAAATATATATGAAGACTATGGGAGACTGGTTTCACATGGACACACAACCTTCCTGAAGCTCTAATGTTGCTATAATGTCGCTCCTGGAAGCGTCCCTCATCATTTTTTTATTCATCCTTTCATCAGTTTTGTAAGGACATAGTTCTTGGTGACATCACTGCTGGGCCTTGTGTCCCCCCCCCCACTATATTTAATGTACAGTAATCCTGGTAAGCCTGGTCCTACTCAAGGTTTCTTCCTATTAAAAGGGAGTTTTTCTTTGCCACTGTGCTTACCTGGGGGTTCGGGGTCTGGGTTTCTGCAGCTAGAGACAATTCTGATTGTAAAAGGAGCTATACAAATAAAATTGAATTGAACTGAATTGAATTGAATGGTATATCTAATGCCTTGGGAAAAAAAATCTACGCCGTTCTCCTGACTGAGACCCTTTGGAAAGCTCTCTGCAGACTGCTAGTTTTGTATAATGAGATGTAATTAATAAAATGTTACTCAGCCTTTCTTCTTCTTTGATTGCTTGCCTTTTCAATAATCATGTGAAGTACCCCAGCAATTAAATAAATAACGACAACAACCCATTCAACGCATCATTTTAAGTCAGTACAAGAGAGCCCTCCCCTGCAGGAGAGCAGCAGCATGGGGATCCCGGAGGGTGAGTGTTGGATCCACAACTTTTAATAATCATACTGCAAAAACATGACTTTTTTTTTCAAGGAGTCCAACAGAGGCACTTAAAAGTGCTGAAATGCAACCATGACAACTACAGATGTCCCTCCATTCCGCACCAACGCTGAAATTCAACTTGAGAAGATAAATAAGCGTGAAAGTGTCGCAGGAGAGGCAGCTATTGATCCGGGAGACTGGCAGATTTGTCTTTCTTTCTGTCTGCTGGGCCCACAATATTATGGTATGGATCACCTGCAGCAGACCAGTTACACTCTGTAGCCTCAAAACCTACTGAGATTTCATTTGTTCTCATGATGTATCACTGCCGTGCCCCTGTCGTCATGGAGATGGAAAAACACGCTGGTTGGGCTGAGTAAATACAGATTTTTGCTGTAAAGCTCAACATTTTTTTGCTATTGTTATACTACCATTAAAAATACTAAATAAAGGTGGATGTCACCCGAGATTTAAACTTCAGTGATGTCTAACCTGTCACGACGGTCCCTTGTTTTTGGCCAACCAACAGATCGGCAGATGTGGATGACCCCGTGAACCCCAGACAGGCGTCCACAGGCTTCGTTCCCCGTCCGGCTCCGTCCTGCTCTTATTGTCTCCCAGGAGCGCGTGTGTTAATACACTGCAAAAACTGAGGAAATATCTTGGATTAAGGTGATATTTTCTTATTTTTTTGTCTCTTAGTTGTTCTTACTAGGCAGTTTTTATGTTACATTCGACATATAACTACGTTATAAATTCCAGGTGTGCTCTCTTGAAGGTACTTCTGGTACATTAGTGAACGCTGTGAAACACAAGAGGCAGCCAACAGCCTATCTGATGGAAGTTATGATTTAAATATGCAACACACAACCAATTTTCTAGGTTTCTCGTGCCTCCCTCCTCCCAGTGTCTCAAAGATTTGTCCCCACCTGTGTCTTCGCGGACTTCTTCATTCAATCAGGATGAGCCTGAGGCCTTGGCATGTCCTCACCTCGGTGCACCAGACCCCAGAAATATTGCACTACCCCTCATGGCTCTCAGAGCCAGAGGATTTTGTTTTCTTTTTTTTTCTTTAGAGGAACCCAGTTGCAGTTATTGTTAAAGATCTGTTTGTTTAATTTTTAATTTTTATTCCATTTATTTATTTATTTTTTACACTGTCACTCATACTGATTGACACGTGATCAGGATCCGAATAAGGACTGGAGGGACAGAAACACTGGAAATAAATGTGAGACAAACAGCGGAAAAAAATAGAGTAAACATTTACAACCTGAATATTAACAAACCTTTTTTTTAAAAAAAAAAAGGACTGAAGTAACAGAAAAATAGACATTATACAAGGATGAATGGAAAAGCAAAATAAATAACTAAAAAAGGAGCCTGACACAGTTGAGTGTATGGAGAACATCAAACTTATCATCTGAACTACCTCCCTGAAAACCTGTCCAAGCATTCGGATCATTTATTGATATTCCTCCTACTTTGTGGCCGTGTGTTTCACAAGGTAGGTTGTCATATCATGACTTTTTCTTTTTTTTGCCTTTTTTTCACATAGAATCTGACCTGGGACAATAGTGCTGTACAGCCTTGGCTTTGGGTTAAGTCAGCAAATGAATAACGACACATAAAATTATGTGACAGACGTATGTTAGCGTGGACATTATGTATTTACAGAAGAAGCAATGAAAAAAAATATTTTAATAGTAAAAGGTCATCTAGAAGAAGGACAATAAAGGACTGAAGTGATATGCTCAGATCTGTTTCCACAAATATTACAATTTGCTAACCAATGACACTAATAACAGGCCCTGCAGTCAAGTCAGGACCAAACCTGACTTGTGTTATAAAAGGCTGTAATAAACCGCCTCTTGTACGACACGTGCTTCAATGTTCTAGTTTATTTTTCATTCTAATTTCCTCACTAGCTCTATGCAGAGGGCCATGGATGGACTAGACTATGTAAATTGGATTTGTTGACACTGATCTGGATTATGTAGAGATGGACAGAAGCTGTATGTTTTAAAGAATCGATAATCTCAGAAACACATTTAATACATTTAATATCGCATCCTGGAAGGCCAAAGCAAAGCCAAATTCTTTGTTTTGTGGCGAAATCAAGAGAACGGGGATCAGCACGGTAAAAGTGGAAAACAAGTGAGAAAATGTAAAGAGAGACAGCAGAAAAAAGAGCGAGGGAAGCTCACTTTTCTTGTTAATTAGAGCTACTGCATGGAGGAGGGAAGCTGTGAAAAGCATGACTAAATGTGCCAAATACTGGCACATCGACTGGGCCTTGGAGTGGGCAAAAAAACCAAAAAAAAAACAGGAGACAAGATGAATCTGGTGCTTGTTTGTCTCACCTCCGTTTATTAGTTCTACAAACAAGCTGCCAGAGATTTCACATTTTTATCTGTGTACTTTTGGTACCAGCCCAACCCTGTCACACACACACACCAAACGCTAATACAATACATACATACAAAGAATATGTCAAAATAATAGTTTGTAATTTGTATTCAGACAGTTTTTTGTATTTTCACAATACTTTTTGTGGACATACAGGCTAGTGACGCCACAACTTGTCATTTGTAGATCTTACTAGGCGATGCTACAGATTTAACTGCACAGAAGTTGCTTCGGTATTCCCAGGTAGGCTGATCAAGCTCTTCTGAACTCGCTGAGTTCTGACAGTGTAGGATGTGGACCCAGTTGGAGTGGTTCAAGGCTTCTAGTTTTATTTCTAATGTTATTTTCCCTCAACTGTGAATGTAGCATGTAACATGTAGCATGTAGCATGTAAGCGTTAGCATGTAACACAAACACAATTGTGGATGACATCTGAATGTCTTAAACATCTGGTTTGTACTTTTGGCTCTTTTTTTGTCATAAACTTAAAAGAAAAGAAGGAAATTATGATATAATAAATGGGTCCTGTAATCATCTTTGGTGTTTTTAGCTCTTCTTGATATCATGTTAATTTCCTCTGGTTCCCTTGAGCGGCCATCAGCTGGGAGACCTCGTGGTAAACCTCAATTCCTGGTTTCACAGTTTATTCTCTCATCAGCCACAAAGCTCTAAAATGTATGTACCTTGTTAGACCACTGTAATGGCTTGCTGGCAGCCTTAATTATCTCTTTTGTCATCCAAAGAAAGAAGAAGTGCCTATTCATCCCTAATACCTCCAGTAAAAAAGCCTCTAAACTGTACCGTGTCGAGTCGTGCTGAGTAGAAATGTGGAAAAGCAGCAATAGAGGAATACACAGAGGTCTTGAAACCCAAAGGCCACTGACCGACTGCGAAGCCGCTCCTCCGCTACTGTGCAGAACTATGGTGTTAAGGAAAAAAATTGGGGCCGCGCATGCTACAAATCTATGATTCTGCTCTTAACTTTTGCATTCCATCACTGGCAGTTTCACAGAGTGTGCCATTTCCTGGAACCTCGACCAGAAGTCAATAAAGCACCCCTGGTGAGTGCGACCCATCCATACCCATACAAGACAAGTTGGCTGCCTCCACAAATGGCAAGTAAAAAAAAAAAAAAAAAGGAACAACGCTTCAGGCTACCTCAGATCTGGAGCTTGTGACAGAGAGTGGGGCTTCAAGCTCAACCGCTATAACAGAGAAAGACGATGATTTTTCATCTTTACAGAGGATGCTGAGGCTACACATAGTAAGGATGAGCTTGAATTCCAGGACAGCGGTTATCCCCAGTAGACTTATAAACAACTGTTTTATCATTTCCACAGGGAACGGGAGAGTCAGTCGCAAATGCTAATTATTACCCTCATCGCAGTGGGTTTTGCAGCAGGAACGTGCACTGTCTGTCAGTGGAACAGAGCTGCTGCTGGTAGCAGTTGGTGAGCTTAATCTCCAGGAAGTGATTACTGCCCATTCAACTCCTTAAACTTGTCGCCGAGACCTCAACTGCGCCTCATTAACAGCGTAAAGTTAAGGTGGAGATTTAACGCCTTTAATTTGATAGCACAAAGTACAAGCTTGCTTTTCACAACACCTCTGACACTGAATTATAATTGAATCGTCAAAGCGACACAGACGTTTCTGCTTCTCCAAGGACTGATGCGAAAATTCAAACAGGGGCTAAGTTATAAAATTCGTAGAGCAAAAAAAGGAGCCATTTGCTGTGTTTTTAGAACCCTAGCCAGTACTTAAAGATAGCTGGAATAAAAGTAAACTCAAAGTAATTGATATTTAATTACACATAATCAACTTTAGAGATCATGTGACTACTAAATGCCCTCATTTACAAAAAAGATACAAGAAAGACCCACATAGCGGACACAGCAAAGAACAATATAATATGATATTAGAGGGCAACATAAGAAAACATAGATCTGAGTGTGTGATGGAAAATGTCATGATATATAATATCCAAAAAGTCATAATACACATAGCTTGAACCTGCTGTCTAGAGAGATTAAACCTCACTGAGACACACACACACACACACACACACACACACACCGCTCTGTCCCTCTCAGGCGATGAAGAGCTCCTTTTATGAAAGCGCTTGCAGCACTCGAACGGACGCTCTCTGGATTCTCTCTCCCCTCCAGCAGGAGTTAAGTGAGTGGTAAAATCTTCAAACGAAAACTCTCCGACAATTAATTTGCGGTCATCGCAATTTGTGATGACCGTGAAACGAAAATTCTCAAGACATTTCTACCTCTCCTGCTGATGAATTCAAGAGTTTCATGAATACACTTCAAATGAGTGTTTCAAACGATGCATTTTGGCAATTTCCTAAAAGCAGCACACGGCTTCGCTTTATCAGACTCCAAACCAATTGACATTGTTACAAGGCTAATAATGGGAGGACCAAATGTGGTTTTCCACATGTATTTTTTGACGATGTCTGGGCCCTTCCTGCACTTTCTGCTGGCTTTAGTCGTGTTTATCTTCTTGTGTTCTTTGCTGTGGCCTGTTGGGGCTCCTGGCTGGATCTCACATGCTAGTGTGGTCACCCTGTTTACTTAAAGGTTGCTGGTTGGCCCATTTGATGTTTGTGCTTGTGTTGCTAAAGTGCTATAAAATATTTTATGTGCGTTTCAGTAAAACAAGAATAGCTAATATTTAAAGGCAGAAGCAGTCAGTTATAACTGTACCAAAGCTTTTGAATCTCAGATGAGATGGTCAAATGGTCAGTTTGTCTAACAGCTGGGACAACCTGTGCTATCAGAGGATTTGAGTTGTGATGTTAAATGAATGCACTGACGAGACCACCAGTTTGACTTTGTGGAATGGTGTGAAGAGAACCACCTTCTCCTTAACACCAGTAAAACAAAAGAGGTGGTGACAGACTTCCGCAAGACATCCACACCACACACACCGGTGAACATCCAGGGTTCGGACATTGAGATGGTGGACTCTTTCATATACCTGGGTGTTCACCTCAACAAGAAACTGGACTGGTCTCACAACACCGACGCCCTGTACAAGAAGGGCCAGAGTCACCTGCACCTGCTGAGGAGAGTGAGGTCCTTGGGTGTGAGCAGGGCTCTTCTCAGGACAGTCTACAACACTGTAGTGGCCTCAGCAGCGTTTTAAGACATTTAAGCCAGGAACAACTCCTCCCACCCCCTGCACCACACTGTGGAGGCCCTAGGCAGCTCCTTCAGCACCAGACAGGCATCCTCAGTGCAGGAAGGAGCGCTACCGCAGGTCGCTCCTCCCCACAGCCATCAGACTGTTTAAGGCAGCATCCTAGCCATCACACAATCTATGTGCCGTCAATATCTGCCTTCATCATATGCAAAAACTCACTCATGGGAAACGGTCATGCTATTGATGTACAGCACGCTACTTGTAAATATATAGGGTTAGCCATATATTTATTTTTATTTTCTCAAAAGTCTTTTATATTATTTAATTCTTCTAATGCTGCTGCTGGGGCACTGCAATCTCCCCATTGAGGGATAATAAGCAAATTCATTCATTTATTCAATTCATTCATTCATTCCATAAAAAAACCAGGTTCTTCAAAGTCAAAAAGGAGACAGACAATGGGTCACTTCTGTTCAGAATATCGTTAGAACGGCTAACAGGGTCCTTTTCTTGTGCCTCGATTACCTTGGAATGTTTCAGAGCTTAAGGGACAGGGAAGCCAAGAGGGGGGCATAATGCAGACAAAATGATGAACACGTGGGAAGATCTCCAACGGCGATTCAATTGTCCTTGACTCGGAAGCAGCAGCGGATCACGTGAACGCCGCTGCAGAGAGCTGCATTAACATACACTGCACCTAAATGAGGGAAGGACAGATGGCGGGCCGCCAGTTGGTGTTTTGTGTGGCTAGAGGAGCGACTTTCCATCAGAGAGAATCCACCCGTGCAGGTGGAGGACTGGCGCACCATCACCGTGCTCCTCTTCTTCATCCACAACCACTTATTGGGACCGTGAGCCACCAAATTAACAGCTACTCTCCACCCGTAAAGTGGAAAATATCTCGTCAAATGGCAGTGAAAATAATATTTTAAAAGAATGGATGAACTCTTTATGTTTTTAATATTTTAAAATGCACTTATTTATATAAAATGTAGTAAGCAAAGTAGTAGTATTTGAGCAGTGGTATAAAATTTAGTGCTGGTAAAGGTTAAAATCTATTATACATTTATTTATACATTTAATAGACATCATCTAACACTACAATGCTATCTTGAGTGTGAAGTGTCTTCATCTGTCACGTGGGACTTGAAGGAACATCAAGCTGGAGAACAGCGACTTGTTTATGCCCTGCAGCCACCTGCCAGCAGCGACCGCTGGGCACTTTGCCTTGAGAATACGTCCACGTTCCACAGTTTCGGGGACACTACAGAGAGCTGTGCTGCCAACATTACGCCGGCTTGGGCTCCTCCCTCATCGGCTCTGACAGCGTTGATGGAAATAAATTGGATTTACCTCTGATCGATAGGTGGGATCGAAATGTTCACCAGAAAGCTGCGGATCACAGCGACTGACTAGATATGACATCATTAAAATCCCAACATTTATATGGCTGCGGGTCACCGGGTGTGATATGACCTCAGAAATAACTGACATTTGCAAGTTTGCGGGCTCAGCGCACATGAGTGCATTACATTTACATACAGGCCATTCAGACAATGAGGGGCAGCCCTTAAAGAGCCTGTGTGTTCAAGGACAACGTTGACAGCAGATTTACTTTTGTCCCCTCAGCTTACAGGACGGTTTCACTTCCGGACCAATGAAGGCAGCGCATGAGGGTAGAATCGGACGACTGCAGACACGCGCGGCAAACGACCTCCTCTAAAATCCTGTCCAGGAAAATATGTGTCAGACAGTCAACCCACTGGTCTTTATTAATTTACAGTTTGGAACTTGACATACCAACAACCCTTCATTATGTTTTCTATTTCAGTATTCAAATTTAAATGCTTCCTGCTGATCAATAAACATAAAAAAAGGAACTACTAAATACAGTGGAATACTAAAGAACACCATAATGGAATGGAAAAACAGCCAAAGAGAAACAAATTGTCTTTACCCCAAGAGACAAAGACCAAAGTACTTGGAAAAAATAGAGCCCAGTGATCTGTCAGACACCCAAAAAACACAGAGGAAACATAATTGCAGAGTATTTAAATGTACCACTAAAACAAAAAAACAACCTAAAAGAAATGTGAAAGATATTCATATTATAAAATAACAAGTAAAACACAAACGACACTTGACAACGAGATTAGGACACGCAGAAACTTTCAGGCCGTAATGCAGGGATTCAGTGCCAGCCTTGGTCGCACTTAACGGTATTAGCTTATGTCAGAACCTCTGTATCAGCACAGACACGTTACTGCCAAACATACTGAGCCCAGGATGCAGATGGCGAACGGCGCCCACATTTACTGCAGCTCAATCCCCTAAGAGCATCCACAACTCATTAAATTGCATCTGCAAACAAAACTGGGTCTCTCTCTGAAAAGTGAACTCCTTCCTGATGGAACGAGCCCTCCTCTCCCTCCAGTCTCACAGCTCAGAGGAGTAATATAAAAACAGGCTCCCCGCCCTTCGAGGCTGCCTCCTCTTGATGAATGCACCCCTCACTGGTGAAATGTAGCTCGCAAAAGCTATTGATTTTTGCTTCTTTGCTCCTCTCCTGCTCTCAAATCAGGCCGGTGCAACAAAAAGACACGGCGGCTCGAGCTCCACCGTTTCCCACGGGAGAACACGCGCGGTAATAAAACCCGTCCGCATCGGCCAGGTGACGCAGCAGCCCACAGAAATAATAATCCCCACTTTCATCAGCGGCTAAGTATTTCCAATTTCCTGCTCAGATATCAGAAGCACCGTCAATGATGTGGCGCTGAGGAGGAAACCCCAAGGAGAGCCTAAGGCCGGCTGTGGCTTCACCGCCACTCATGAGCCATCAGACCCCGATACAAAGAAACGGCTGCATGTCACAGTTCAGCGGAGGGGAAGAAGCCGTTATGTGACATAAAAATCGAGCCGGTGGCTCAAGTTTATCCCCAGGAGACACGTCTGTACCCAAGGATGACATACTGCACGCTTAGCACGTGCATAAACCCGCATCTGATAAACTTGTAGAGGGAAAAAAATAAAACTGCAGCTAAAGAGCCACATGGGGGTCGTTTTACCTCTAATAACACTTGTGAAACTTCATCATGCATGAAGGACTAAAGTGTATTTGACTCAAGGTAGATCGTTTAGATCACAGATCAAGTCTGCCAACACCAGCAGACAACAACGCACCATCAGAGGAACATGTTCATATCAGCTGTTATATTTTCAGTGTATACAGTTAAATTCAAGTGTCTACCCACGCTGTTCCTCTATATAGTTCTAATTAGCTAGAACAAGATATCAACTAAATCAGTAATTAAACGCAGTACTTCATTTTTTAGCATTAAAAGCAAAGCAACAACCTGCCATGCTTGTTCTGGATTATCTTACGTTTGCTGCATGTTTGTTCCTCTCACTCCCTCTTTCTCTTTCTCTCATTCATTCTCTCTGTCCTGTCTCCAGGATGGTTCTCCCCTGTAAGACTGGTCCTGCTCAAGGTTTCTTCCTGTTAAAAGCGAGCTTTTCCTTTCGACTGTGCTCACCTGGGGGTTCAGGCTCTGGGTTTCTGTTTCTGTAAAGCACCTGGAGAAAACTTTGATTGTAAAAGGTGCTATAAAAAGAAGTAAAACTGAACTGAATCAACAGGCCATGCATAACACACCAAATAAATCCACAAGCATCATGCAAGCCATCACAGTCTGTTGCCTGGTGGTGCAGATTACGTCGTACGAGTGCGACTCCTTTCCTTCACCCCGGCCCATTCTGCGGGCATGACAGCTTAATGCCCGGCCTATCGCTGGATCATTACACAAGTCCATCTTCTCTGCTCGGCCTTCCGCAGCGGTGGGTGGTCACATCTGAGAACAGCATGTTTTTAATGTCTTCACCACAGGAGATGGGGGTTGTGTTCACCACCGGGGAGACCACGAGCTTGACATGGCTGACACACACCACAAACACGCTGTCACAATTTTGCACTGATTTTATTTTTAGATAAACCAGAAAAAGTCAGTTAAATTGAAGCGCTTCCCATTCCGTTTCACCTGTTTTATAGTATAAAAGAACTACTACAAAGGTCTTCTTTCGAACAGCCATCCGTTCCTTCTCTGTTGAAGGTCGCAGGTCACTGGTGCCTGGCAGTCACTGGGTGACTAAAACATGCACCATTTGCACCCAGCAACAGTCTTAAAGAAAGATGGCATCCCCCACTCCTCCTCCAGAGACAACAAGTTTTTGTAGGGATCTAATTTAAGAAATTGAGATGAACAATCCAACACTTTCAAAAGTCTGGCATTAATCGCAGAGAGCATAGATAAACATGACAGCTACTAGCAGTTAGCATTTTGGAAGCTAATGGCCTTTTTTTAGTTTGTTTTGCTTTTTCAGGGTCAGTGAAGCAAAGCTAATTTTAATGCCTTTAGATTTACAGCTGATCTCAATCACAGGACCTGAAGAAACTGTCCTTCTTTGCATCGCCAGTGCAATCCACTTGCCAAAAACAGCGTAACAAACAAAACTCCGAACACCAAATAACTTGTGCAACATGGCCTTCACAGACTTCTCAGTGCAGCAGTCTATATTTAGAGACCAGAGATGCCACAAGAGCAAACAGGCGATGCTGTACTGACAGCTATGTCAGCCAAAAGTTGCGAGTACAGTTTTTACCCCTTTTAGATCAAACAGTTGTCATTAAGCCCCACAGGGAACAAAGCAAATAGAAGAGACGGCACCAGGAGGGAAGACGTGTCAAGTCAACCTCATATAAGTGTGCAGAAAATTAAACTGCCATTTGATTTCTGTGAGCGAGTAATGACAAGTTGACAAGGCAATCCAAACGCTATGGCGTTGCCAGCAAAGGCCTCCATTACTGTGAGCACTCAACCAAGCCAAATTGGCTGTTTCAGAAGGAGGAGTTTACTCTCTGCAGTTTGTGATATATCGCAAAAGTACAACCAGACAGCGGTTGTACTGTTCATGTGCATATTTTAGGAGCCAACCAATAATTCTCTCTCAGTATTAAGCATTATGTTATGATGTACAGTGTATCACATCATCCAGAGCGACCGAGGCACAGGAAATTAGTCACTTCTTTTGAAAAACTGTTGTTTGTTTTCAGGAGTATATTTTTATTATTTGGTTATCATTTTGAACCAGAACCAGAAATCATTGTGAAATAGTGGCGCAACAGTATGTTACAGCATTTGTAATTTTTCATTATTGTGTGCTTGGCTCAGTTTTAGCGCATCCAGATCAGGCTACTGTGTTCTGCTAAGTGCCATATTTTGTTATAGAGAAAGAGGGGTTTGTCCTAATTTGGCACTGAACATTAACATTACTGATAAAGCTTGTTGATGTGCCAGTGATGTTCCACTGCCTCACAGTTTTTTTTGTTTCTGTTGCTCATTTTCTTTGTCTCTGTCCTCCAACCGTTAGCGTCGGACTGGGTAGCAGCCTCAGCAGTGAGGCCCAGACATTCCTCTCCCCAGCCACTTCCACTAGCTCCTCCAGGGGGAATCCCACGGCGTTTCCAGGTTAGCTGAAAGAACTGATCTTTCCAGCGTATCTAGGATCTCCTCCCAGGTGGACATGCCCAAACTACCTCCCCAGGGCAGGCGTTCATGCAGGAAGCATCCTAACCAGCTGGAGGATGTTGCCTTGAAGTGAAAACTAAATTTGGCAGAGACTAAATTAACAGGACTTGTTTTTATTGCTGGGGAAACTGGAATAAAAAGTGCGCTTTAAGGTAGCTAATGGAATCTCAGAAACCAAATAATAAAGTTTAAGAAAATAGATATTTTGTCATCTTAGATGTGGTCTATTTATTTTTTTTTTGCACATTTTTTCTCTCCATTTGAAACTAAATCACACAGAAAGTGTGATTTGTCAAGTAGTAAACAACATATTTCAGTTTCTGGATATTGTTCTATATTCTGAATTTGATGCTACTGAAGCAAGGTTAAACACGCTGGAGCATGTCAGATAACTGCCTGATTTCGCGGCGTCAAACGCTGTTTTAGCAGCTTCATCATCACATCCCATTAGAATCCTGGAACTCAACATAACGTTGAAACCACCGAAGAGAAACCAGAGGCAGAGATACTGTTGGACCGCGCTCCCTGCAGCAGGTATTATGCCGTCAACATCTGCCAAAATAGCCGCGGGCTAAGACTGCATCACTGGAATTCCACCAGTAACAGTCTGATCAGCTGTACCCTCAAATACAACCTTTTTTTTTCCTCCACAGCAAAGAACTACGCAACTGACCTCTGTTGTAATGGGGTCAGCACAGGGGTACAGGCTAAAATAAAAGCATGAATGAGCAGGTATTTCACTTTGAGAACCTTTTTTGAATATTTACAATGTATTTATGTATTGCATTCAAACTAAAAAATAGTTATAACGAGAGCAGTCCATAGTTGTTTGATTGCTGATAGGTCCGTTTTAATTACCGGACCCAAAGGTTACTGTAAAAGCAGCTCTTATCTCGTTGAATTTTTACAGTCATTGTCGTTTAATGGGCCCTGGCTCAGTTCACAACATGCAGTGATGGGAATTCTTGCTGTTAAAAAGGAGGCCAGATCGTTTGGCTCAAAAATGCTCATCTGTGGAAACCCAAATCATTAACTGATGGCTCAATCCAGTGTTCTGCTCAGATACAACTGGTGCAACCGATCCAAGGTCTGTGAAGTTCTGGAAAACATCTCGTAATGCTGGTGCTGGTTGTCCTGAGAGGCTCCTGGACATGGATGCACATGAAGTTGGATCCAAATATGATAGATTGACGCATATGTGACTGGTGAGCGTAGTTTTTGTCTCCATGACAACACAACGTCAAGTTTTGCAAAGTATTACTCGTTCATACGGTGCAAAAAAGACAGACAACAGCCAGAAACAAGCCTGGTGTTTTATTTGGAGCAGCTGGGCTAAAACTTTTACAACAAAGACAAAAAACATCATTATACACAATTTGCTGAGAAGGAAAAAAAAAAGTTTCAGTTCAATTCCAAAGTCTGATTCTGTAATTTTTCCTAAAATGAAACAGATTTCTCCAAACTTGAGGATGTTAAAAAGCCTGATGGATCAGGAAACCAAATAACAACATTGGGCCAAACGCCGCGCCCGTTAACACGAAGGTGCGGTTCCCAGGTATTGATGTGTGACTGAATCAATGGCTGAGCTCTGATAAAGAATAATGAGGGAAGATTCTGGGATGTAGTTCTGCTCTGTGGTCTCTGCAGTGCTCAGCGGCTTACCCAGCTACCGTTCTAGCAGCTGTTATAGACAACGTCCAGAGTCACAATCAACAGACTCTGTCTCTATCATGAACCGGGCAATGAGAATTTCAGATTTCGATGCTAACAGTCATTTTTCAGCCATGGCCTGTGTTTGAAATAACTACTAGTTTGAGTCAGCTTTTGTCAACAAAAAGCCGTCGCTTTTTTCATACACACATAAAAAGTTTGCCTGCGAGGACGAAATGCTTTTTAAATGTAATTAACCTGACTGAATCTGTTTATGTTTTCCTTTATGAACTGTGTGAGAGAAGCGCAAGCTAGAGTACAGTTCCACACATAGGCTGAAGAAAAGAAACAACGGGATCTTTTTTTTTATTGTTCTAATGACATGGTAACATAACAGTAACACAAAAATATTTTGATAGTATTTTATATTGTCAAAATTCCTCCAGCGTTGTTCATCCCAGCCTGAACCTCAAAGACGCCAATTTCAAGTTTGGTCAAAAACAAAATTCCACGTGTGTTTTGTCCCGTTACCTATATTCCTGCATTGTATTATCCAAATATAGATCCAAGGGATATGATTTAAGACGACAGGTTTTGGCATGAGCATCACATCCAGTGAGACGTTGGGGAGCTATCAGGATGGTGAGGCTAAAGCGCTCCTTCCTGGTATTCCCCACCGGGCATGAAGAGAAACCCGACACTGACTCTCCTGTACGGCCAAGCATCTTTGGTGTATTCCGGTTCATGTCTGCTCCTCTGTGCCTTTCTTTTGTCAGCTGTAATTGTGTTGCTGCTCTGAGACAAAAACCAAAGTAGATCATGTCAGGATGGATTAGCATGATTTATTAAAATTTAGATTCGGCTAATTAAATACTATGATGGCCTTTTTTTCCCCTTCATGTAAACCTGCCAGAGGAAGAAGAAGAAGTCAGGAGAGAGTGCTTCTACGGCTGTTTCACCTGGGAAAAAAAACTGCCAAGTGGGGGAGGAGAAGAGAAAAGAAGCTGAATGGCTGGAACTGGGCTGATGAAAAGGAGCTGCATGAATGATTTACAGTATGTGGAGGTATTCCAGGTGAAGCAATGGTTAGCACTGTTGTTGCACAGCAATACGGCTCTTGATTTCCTAGTTGCTGTTTTTAAAGACACAAGGCTTAACTGGAGATTCTGAAATAGCCTTTGTTTTTTTAGAATTATCGAATGTAAGATGGACAAATGGAAAATACAAAAGTTATTTTTATGCGCACACTTTACTTCGACGCGCTCCAGAGCGAAAATCATTCGTGAGCATGACTCAGCTGGCAATTTTCCAACAGAAAGGTCTGTCTTGTCCTGCTTCCTACGGGACGTAAGGACGTTCAGTTTGGCGGTCGTCTGGTATCGCACCACCCCGAGGATTCACAAAGAAGGCCAGCGCCTATTAATGGCCGACCCAGATGTCTGGAAACGGATCAAAACAACCTAAATGTGTAGCAGCAGACATCTCAGCGGGGTCTGTCGTCTAGACGCCGTTAATGACAGCTGTCGTAATAACCGTCGCGGCCTCCAGGTAGGTCAAGTGCTGACTCAAAGTATAAATAAGACACTGATTTATTGTGACATTCCACTAATAGTTGGGTTAGGTGAGAGTGGAAAGGTCAGGCTGTCGGTTCAAGGACAGGTCACGCACAATCTTCCCCCATTTCACCTCCACCAATAATGCGACTGGTTCAGAAGCACGTGTGGGCCGCGGGGAAATGTTTGAACTGAATTAGCACTGTAGCAGTTTGTTTGAATATTAACAGAACTTTAAAGAAAGAAGACTCGCAGTTTCACGTCGGTGATGACGTCAAAGTAGCTGAGGAAATAGACACGATGGCGCCCAGCTGGTGAGTAAACAAAATTCGATGTTTTCTCCTCCCTCGCCTCCTGTTTAAATGAAACAATAAAAAAAAAACGAGTTTGCGTCACACTTGCTGATATTATAAAAGAGGTCATCCTCATCGGTTGAAGATTCACACCATCCAGTCGATGGCTTCTGGATTGAGGGTCTCCCCCTCACTCCCACTGAACGTACCTGTCTGATCTATCTATCTATCTATCTATCTATCTATCTATCTATCTATCTATCTATCTATCTATGCATACTATTTTGGTACTTGAAGCCAATACAAGAACACACACACACACACCTATGCACACACACACAGATGACAACCAGCTGTCATGCATGTGAGCAAACTATTAGGAGCAATTCCAGGGTTCAGTATCTTGCTCAAGGACAATTTCTGACATGAAAGTCACTCCTGCAGGAGGCGGATGACTGATTTTCCTCCTGAACCACAGGCAAATTTTACACCGCAGCAATTTGACAAAATGAAAATCTTCTCCTTCCTGTTATCAGGGGCAAAGCGTCAGATGGGTTACGCTTTTATTTGAATCAGCGGAGATGATGGATTCTGGACTGGTGGCGAAACTGTTATCAGCAAGCAAACTATGAAATCCCACCTTTCATTTCATCGAGGTGATATTATCATTATTCCACTTGTCCTTCTTCTCCCCCGTGTTGCTAAATAATGGGCAAGTTCACAAAGGTCACAGGGAGAGCTGCAGTCTATCGCAGCAGGCACCATGGGAATGGCTGCCCTGACACATCACCGGTCCGTTGCAGGACAAACACACACACACACACACACACACACACACACACACACAGTATCCACTCACACTCTCGCAACCAAGGACCACAGGCAACTGTTTTGATCAAACTAGTGGGCATGTTTAGTGGGAGTGTGACATCTCCATTAAACAGAGAACTGTTTGATGGAGACTTCTTTTTCTCATTTTTGTTTTATTATTTCCTGAATTCCCTTTTTTCCCTCACCCTGCCGTATAATTCATAACCCCCTAAAACAGATTACAAATTCAAAAACACAAGGTGCAGCAGGAAGTGATTTGCATTGCCTCTGACAAACCCAGGGTCCCCTGTCAGCACCTGCCTATGCTGTTCCCTTTTTATTAAAACCCGTTCCTCTTTTTATAACAACCTGCTATGAGGTATTATGTATATATGGATTATATATATTATGTCTGAATTGTTTGTATTTCTATGATTGTTTTGTTTGTATTTCTATGGTTCTATGATTTTATCTGTTCTCTCTCCCTCTCTCTCTTTATTCTCTCTGTCCTGTCTCCCTCTTTTTCCTCCTTTACCCAGCCGACTTTCAGCAGGATGGTTCCTCCTTGTCAGCCTGGTCCTGCTCAAGGTTTCTTCCTGTTAGAAGGGAGTTTTTCCTTGCCACTGTGCTTACCTGGGGTTTCAGGCTCTGGGTTTCTGCCTCTGTAAAGCACCTAGAGACCATTTTATTGTAAAAGGTGCTATGTAAATACAACTGAATTGAGTTGAATAATCGGTGTAGGCAGGCTCTTTCGACCCAAGTCCGGGGTCTGGGCCCTCTGCAAATGTGGATTGTTCACAAGCTGCTTTGAATTACATTACTGTGCTATTCTTTGCTTGTAGATGATACATCTTCCACCTCCTTAGATATTTATTTTCTGGAAAGAGGGAGCAAGAAAAGGTGAAGGAAATAAAATTACCCACTCTATTGTCTTTGAGAAGAGAACAGTGTTTTTTTTAGTTGACTGCAACATGCCAAACAACAACAACAACAACAAAACAAACAAAAAAACAAAAACAAAAAAACGCCTGTATCACTGGGAGCGCCAATCTCTAGATGGGTGTCAATTGGAGGTCACTTCCATTCATTTGACCTCTGACCTCAATTCTCCTCCAGCGTTATTCCCGAGAGAGCAGTTGAACCACGTGGATGTCAATGAGTTACGAGACAATTCCCCATTTCTGCATTCACGACTGACTGCACCGGTGGATTCTGACTGAACACTACATCAGTCACGCCATTCCGAATCCTGAGAGACCGCCAGCGGCGTCAGCAGAGACGACTGGGCGGCTCTGAAGACTGACACATGACATCAAAGGAGGGAGTCCACGCACATCTCTGCCTTATTTCCAGACAGACCTAAGTCTAAACGTGGACGGTGAACTGCTATTCATCTGCAGACTCGTGCGCTCCTATTTAAAGTGGCGCGCTAACATCTCTAAAGTCTTCTGTAATAAAACAGACGTAACGTTATGAAGAGAAACTCATTTGCATCCATTTTTAAATAAATAATCGTGATGAAAGATGGTGATATTTGTTGGAAAATCTCTCATTGGAGCTTTTTTACTTATTTATCATGTAAATATTATGGAACATAAAGAAAGCTCTAGATCAAAAGAAGAATTGTATGTATGTAAATATAATTACGTCATTGCTTTGGTAAAATGACCGACCGCTGCCTGACTAACAGTGCTGATCAAGCTTTACAATTTCAGCTATGTGGTGACTAAAACACCCTTTTTCACCCAACACCAGTTTTTATTATTTTCCTTTTCCTTCAGTGAGCCTTCGACGGCTGTGATTATTTCGATTTTCAAAGGTGATCCAACTGTGACACAAGACAGCGCGGGCAAATCCTCGAGGGCCAGATTCAAGCGGGGTTCTGTGTCCTACCAGGCAGAAAATGCTTCAACAATGGACGTAGGAGGTGAAAGCATTAAATGCGCTTACATGCACGCAAGGAAAACGAATTTCTGAGTTAGTCAGATGACATAAAGTGCATGTGGATGCCGTAGTTTGATAAAGATCATCCCAGAGAACTCTGAATAAAGTCCTCACTTCCTCACTCTTCAGCCACCGACCACTTTCACAGACGAGCCAAAGTAGTACAGTCAATCTTGCGGGCTGCGCTCCCGACTCCGGTTAGCTTAAGCTAACTTTGTATATAAGACGAATGTCCAGTTCTTTCTTCACAATCGGAACCTTTTTAGAGTGCTGATCATAACATCGGTGCCAATTAAGCATTATATATCACCTATATGTCTTGTAGACGGACAGTCCGGTTGCATAAATTAATCACGCCAATTGAGCTAAAAGTGTAATCTGACTTATTGATCACAGATTTATTGCACTGAAACACAGAATCCCTTGAACCCAGGCCTCAAGGACTGGATCTGCCCACCCTCATAACACTTTGAGTCAGTCCATTTATATATTCACTGATTTTAAAAACTAAAAATAATTTTATGATCCTATATTATTAAAGATGAAATGTAAAACAAACCTCCCTCTGCAAATAATGAGTCTTACCTGAAAACAATAACAATAGACTGAAACGTTTGTTTAAATAAAAATATAAAGCGCACAGCAATTCAAAGAACATTTCTTGTGTAATAAAGAATGAGTCATGCCTGTTTTTTATATATATATAGTGGCTGAGTGTTTGAAGCTTGAAGACACGTCAGCAGAATGACCTTTATTTGACCTGTGACTCACAAACCCTGCTGGCTGACTGATAATCAACTCTGACTGACCTTGCTTACCTGTAACCCTCAAATGGCTTTCACACTCCATTGGCCAGCTGACCAAGCGTGAAATGATTATTGTGTTCGTACCTGTGAGATTTGGTCTTCCCATGAGCCATAAATCAGCTGAATAACACAGGCAAAAGGAGACTATCATCCAAATGTCATCTATTTTTAGATGGATGGATACGACGCGCAATAGAGATAAAGACTTTGATGGAAAATGGGAGGATGATGCCAGAGAAGAGGGAGCTTAGGAGAAGACAAAGAAGGAAGGAGTGAGAGCAGATGTGTCTGGCGTTCAGAGGAGCGATCAGCATTTGCACAGTTCATTGATCAGGAGGAGCAACCTTGGCTGCTTGACACGCTTTCCATAGATCCGCCGCTGGGCAGGCTGCATTAGCTGCCTAAACCAGCTGTAATTCCACCCTGCCGTTGACGCGCGTCATCAGGCCGGACTGCCCACATCATCACCCTGACACACACCTGGATGCCCGTAGGCCACAGAACTAGTTGTGTCTATACACCAATGAGGACAGAAAGGAAACACAAAGCTAAACAGTGGGTATTTGATGGATTAGCTTTCCTAACTACCCACTTAATTTACACCTTGGCATCCTAGTTACAGTAGTGTAATTCAGAGGTAAATGACAGAAGGATGAGCAGAGTTTTCCATGTGGTTTGCTTTCCATTAAAGCTGCTATTCCATTTAGTACTCAGAAGTTTCTATGTGCTTTACAGAAGCAGAAAGCCTGAACCCCCAGGTAAGCAAGGACAAACTCCATTTTAACAGAACGAAACCTTGAGCAGGACCAGGCTTACAAGGAAGAAGCACCCTGCTGAAAACTGGCTGGGTAAAGCATTAGGAGCAGGTTCTAGCAGTTCTAAGTCATTTTATTGGTTCCTGTACATAGTATGTCAGCTCCAGCCTCTACTAAAGAATAACTAATGGAACTGAAATTAAGTGATGCTCTTTTCACTTCTAGAAGAGTATTTGTTTATTGTTTATGTGATTATTTTCCATTCATATTTGATTTTCTAAGCTTGAAACCAAGTTTTCAAGGAAAGGGATTCAATTTATCACTCTAAAATGATCCTACAGAGGGCCTGGGTGCTTCCCCCCTTTTGGATTCTGTGGTGCAGTGGCCAAAGTGAAAGTTTGTGTTGTCGAACTAGTTCCAAAAAACGCACAAACATCCTAGAAATCTGCTCAGCACACAACCTGGGCCATTTAGATTTAAAGCGCTGTAAACCCGAGTTTTAACGGTTAAAAGAGTAAATATCATCTTTGTTGAATTTGATTTCCATGTAATAAGCGCTGCCTTTTTGCGCGACAGAGCTGTGCCATCCGTTTTCACTAAGCCAGGCTGTCTGGCGGAGCAGGTGCAGCGTTCCATGAGCTGTGACTGGGCTCTCAACAGGTTCCTCCAGGCTTGCTCGCCCCTCTCGCGGCAGCTGGACACCCCCAGCGCACGCCAGATTAAAATAGAAACGCTGCTGTCACAGTTTTACATTATTTATGTCTGAAGTGAAAATCTAGGGTGGGTTTTAGTGGGTTTCGCATCAGGTCACTTCAAAGTGGAGAAAATACTGCAGACTCATCCAAGTGGCTGGTTTGCAGGTATGAAAACCTCATCAAGGTTTATTGAATAAAAGCAGGAAGGACACACTGCTTTTACGCTTGCTTTTATGCTTTTAAGATTTATCTTGCTTTTATGCTTTTTTTATGCTTTATTTGCTTTTTTTTTTAAGCAATAACCCAAATCACATGTAAGCAGACAAAAAGCAGCAACAAAATAAAAGCCAATTAATCTATCAAGTTTAAATACTATATGTACTTTTTTTTTTTGTATAATCCTGCCAACAAAACAAAAAACAACCAATTAAAAGCTCGATAAATTAAAACATGGCCTCTCTGCAGGGCTTTATCATATCTATTAAAAACATAGAAAAGGGTGAAATCATCATTATTGCTGCTATGGATAAGTTGTGTATGATGGGATGTAACCCATGAGAGCTAATTAAAGTTTCAATAATAGAAGGACGGCCGTGTACCCCCATTGTATCTTCACTGTGCACCTTTAAAACACACATATCCAGCTTGAGATCCCTGGTTTGACTCATGACAGTTGAAAAAAAGCCAGAGCGAAAGGATTCTATCACAAAGCAATTTCATTTACTGCTCTTACTAAAAGTATGTTTGTGATCCACATATTGGAGAATTGCTTTTCTCACATTTCAGATGTTGTGTGGCCTAATCTTTTTGTTTTTTTTGCTATACAGTCTAATACCCTTTAGGGGTGCTCATTAAGAGTAACAATATCCAGCTTGAAACTAATCCATGCCCACTAATTATCTGCATGCCTATCGTATAAAAAAAACAAAAAAAAAACAGGCATCCGATTGTATCTAAGCGCCTGGCCGCAGAGAAGACGGGGTCACGCTCAGTACACCGGCACATCCGCGGAGTCGAGATGAATAAATATGAAGCACACATCGCCATGAAGAGGACATGGATGCCTCATCCGATTACTTTTGGATTGTCTTTCCTCAAATGAGGCGTTCAAGTGCAGAAGTTGATTGAGCAACGATAAATCCTCCAAAATTCAACCGAATGGAAATGTGACATTTAAAAAACTTCACCTTTACTAAGTGAATGAGACGGCGTGGACCCTAGTCCGAAGCCTGACCTTGTCTAAAACATGGTCTGTTCTTTTATTCCTGTTGTGACAGACACAGTCCTGTGCAATCATGGAGGAGACGGAGGAGGACCTGCTTAGGACAAGATAGAACCCCAATAAAGATGAATAGAAATGATATAAAAGTGTGGTCTGATGATGACATGTTTGTTGTTCCATCTTGCACACTCACCCTCTAGGTGTTTGTGAATGGCCAAATATAACATATTAAATCAAAACTGCATCCAAATTCAACAATGTGGCCAGCGGTAGAAAGAGAACAAAGAACTCTCCAGTGACTTTGTTTTCTTTCTGGTCTCTCCATCCCATTAATCCTTCACCATCAGCAAACATTAAGACCGTTCCCCTTATCCGCTGTAGTCACACACATGAACGTGCGGCATAAAGCTTCGGGGAGGCCTGCGGCGAGGCATGAATTATGCATTGGGTTTGGCGATGACAACGAAATGAAATATATTAATAAACACAGATGTTCCGTTCATTTTCAGTGAAGTTGTTTGTACAGCAACAATCCTGCAACAGCTTAGAGACAAATACAAAGGTGAGTAGGTCGAGACATTGCTAATGATAGATAGATAGATAGATAGATAGATAGATAGATAGATAGATAGATAGATAGATAGATATTATCCTCATTTTAAAAAGATTTTCCCAAACATAAAGAGTTTTGTCTTGCAGATCTCAATTTTGACCTTTTATTATTAGCATCTTCTTCAGGAGACCCCTGGGAACAGAGACAATCTATTTTTCATTAAATGTTATGACTCAGCCATGGATTTACACCCCCACCTCTAAAGGCAATGAGATGACCTGAACTCGGGCAGATTGTTTCAGCGACATGATCAACAGCAGCCGTGACGATTCACCTTCTGCAGACTGATGAAGTCCAAGGAAGAAGAAGAGGAAGAGGAGAAGGGGAAGGGTTACTAAGGGATGGGACAGGCAGCGAAATGAGTGGAATAGGACAACAGAAATGTATGATGGAGAAAATTAAGGGAAAAAAAAAATCCTAATCCATTAAGGCTGCTGCATTATTTACCCTCAGAGAGGGGCAGGAAAACGCTCCCCAGTCAATTAATTAGCCAGCTCACACGTGTGAAGGAGGCAGCAGAGGTGTGAGCAGAGGACTGGTGATGCCAGAGGGAACACGGAGAGTAAAAACAAAGGAGAGGAAAATCTGAGACGCAAAAATGAAAGGAAAAAAAAAAAAACACAAAAAAACCTCATAACCTGAAATAACTTGGAACTGTTGTCTCCCAATCTAATGATCTAATGAACGTTCGACACACGTGAGAGAGCTGCTCAAGTGCAGAATACTAACCCAGCCTCCAGAAAATATGGCCCAGCACACCAGAAACATGTCTGGAATATTTGTATTTCCTCACATAACGCAGCTCGTATGTCCAATACATAAATACTGTATCTGCATTGCTCCAAAAAGGGGAAAAGCTGTCCTTCACAGATACATTCCTTCCCTTGTTTTGATTTCCACCTGTATTACGGCCAGTAGTGGTGCCTGAAGCCGCTGGTCGTCGTGTTGTACTCGAGGGTTAAACCTGACTTGGAAATGCGAGGACGGAGATGCGGCTCTAACGACGGAGGCAAACAGAAGAATGGAAAGAATGGAAAGAACCGGAAGAGTCGAAGCAGGTGAAAAGAGGGAACACTGTGAGACATCCCCTCCTGCCTGGAGGGATACACAGTCCATCACCCAAACTGCTCTGTCAGTGCACTTTTGTCAAGTGCAGATGATTAATGAGAACGGGACTGACGGCCCCGGCGTCATTTAACGAGCGCCTATATTTTCTGATGAAGACCACTTTGCAGTGGATTCTAGAGGTGGGTACACTCCCAGTGCAGGTTCCGTCTAGTCAGCTGACTTCACGCCCCCCCGCCGCTGTGATTTATGGTACAGATATATCTTATGAGTACTGACGTTGCAGAGTTGTTGAAATGGGCATTCAGCAGAATGCTTTGAAGTGAATGGTAATCTAAAGGCTAATGGATACCTGTTCCCTTACGGCAAGACGGCTCCAGGTTCGAACACGCCAGGAGCCTTTTCTGTGTGGGGTTTGCACGCTCTTCCCACAGTCCAAAGACGAGTATGTGGTGACTCTAAATGAACCTGAGGCGTGAAGGTGAGTGTGAGCGGTCGTCTGTCTTAGCCTTGGGATGAGCCGGTGACTCATCCAGGATGCACCCCGCCTCCAGCCTCCTAGGCTCCAGCCCACTCCCACAGGTTGTCTTCAACTGATGGAACAACTCACAGAAGCCTGGCTGGATGGAAAATTGGACTTCGTTAACAGAGGCGGACTTTAAAACCCAAGAGTGCATTGCGTTCTCTCAGGAAATGTCTTGGATCTTGACCTGGACTACAGCAGCGGCGTTGCCAGTTTAAAACAGACTGACGTTTGGAGAGTGATGTGATGTGAGTTTAAACGATAATTGGCAGCTCTGGAGGAGGTTCGTGCTGCATGGAGAGTACGCCTAGACAAATCCTGCACCACAAAAAGGTATGATGGAGGGCACGCTCCCTGGTCAGGCCCATGACACCAATGGTCACAGGTTTGCATCGCAGATTCCAACAAATCCTGGATGTGTCTTGTTTCTGCTGCCTGTAAGTGGCTGCTGTGATCTGGGTGATTGAAGCTCATGGACCAGAAACCTGCTCACTCTGCACACGGGCTAACCCTCACACATTCACTGTTTTGTCCTCCACCCCCTACATCTGGTCTCTGTGGAATAAAAGCTTATTTCATGGATGGACCCGAGAGTGGTGACACTGTACCCCTGACATCATCTCTAGAACTTTTAATCAGGTCCTTCAGGGAGTTGTTATGTATCGTGTCTGCAGATTCAAGGAACGTGCTCTGCATCATCCTGAAATGCCAGCACAGCTACGCGTTCATACGCTCCTTGCTTGAACCATCCAATTGTCAAATGGCAGCAGAATAAGCGAATCATGGCCAGGAAAAGGGACATAAAGCACGTATAGCAACAGAAACAACACGGCAGCATCGTTCTGTAGGGGCTCATGCTGACTGCTGATTTTAGCAGTTATTGATCAGATCTGCATTCTCTGGAGCCCAAATTCAGCAAATGAAGTGACTGCTAGCAAGCACACATGATAACACGTGCTAGTTTTAGATCTTATGGTTCAAATGAACCATAATGCATTTTAATGAGAACTAGCAGTATTTAACATCTTGCTAAGGAGTGGTGTGCAGCCAGTAGTGCATAATTTTCTTCTTTTTTCTCGAGTTCTTGGAGAAATTGTATGCAGAATATGCCAAAAGAGGTTTCACATGGAATGGATTTCACATGAACAGCTTTATGTGTGTGTGTGTGTGTGTGTGTCCGCTAAATTTAGCTGAAATTGGACAAAGACGTCTTTATCTGAAGATGCCTATTCATTAGAAGGAAAGTGAAAAAAAGGTCTGTGTTTTGCGCTTGACATAATTAACGAACCAGCATCCGCCTGCACTTCAGGGAGTATTCAGGTTGTCAATCAGCCAATAAAGCAGTGACAGCACCTGCTAAGCACACCGCAAGATTCCAACTTCAGCACTTTTGGAATCTAAAATGATACGTCTACATTAACAAACATTTTTCTTGAGTTAATAGTAATAATCAGGAAGTCATCATGTACAGCTGTTATTGTAATGTGAATGAAAACTTTCATATGTTGTTTGTATATGTTTATGACTCTATTTAGGGCTAGAATCTGTATTGATTAATAAAGTCTTGCTGAACAAAAACAGATACTTTGTATTATATCAGCATGATCTGCAAAGACAGAAACCGTGACTGTGATTTTTACCTGTTTGTTTGATCTTGGGGAAACAAGTGACACCTTCATCACGTTGCTTTGCTCACAAATGCTGGTTATGTGTTACCAATAATACCAATGATGAGGTTTGTACGTTAAGTGTCGTGAAATAACTTTTGCTGTGAATCAAAGCATCATAAATGAATGTAATCGAGAGAACGCACTCAGCCTCCAATCACAATTAGATATAAAATGGAATATGTTTATGTGTCGTGGCTGGATATTCAGTCTTTGCAGAGGAATGATTAACCGTTCTGGGATTAAATAGGAGCTCCATTTAACATTTCCACTTTGTGGGCCGGATTAAACAGTTCGTTGGGCCACATGTGGCCCCCGGGCCTTAGTTTGCCCACCTCTGCTTTAAAGTAACTCCGCTCTCGGAAGTTCTTCCTCCTAATTATACACATCACTCAAGTTCGGCCGTGCTTATGTACTAGTGTGACCTTAAATATTTGTGTCAAGACGCACTCCAGGCCGGCAGACAGGGATGCTTTTGGAACGCTCAGCAGACATTAATTTTGCAGAGCCATTTGTGCCGATCCAGCAAGCGGGACTCTCATTTGAGTGTTCAAATCCATTCAAGTCAGTCCCGACACTCAAAGGGAACAAAGACGTACAAATAGAACGGCTGAATCGTTTGCGCGTGTAAACTTTTTTTTTTTGTTTTTTTTTTTAGCAGGGTGGTGAACGAGTTTTTATTCCAGCCAAGAAAAGATTCAGGTGCAGAGGGAGCGACTGCACATGTCCTACTTTATAGGCTCCTTCTTGACTGCTGCTGCTCCAGCGGGAAGGGTTGCAGCCTTGAAAACCAGGCTGGAAGACGTTTTATTTATTTATTTATTTTTATTTTTTTAATTTTCGTTATCAGTGACATAGTCTGCACCGGTTAGCCAGTACAGATGCTGGTTTAGGGGGATTTTTCAGTGGATTTCTCAGGGGGCTTCGTTGGTGATTACTTAATCAAGCCAATTGTGTACAACTAGTATTTCTGGTGTAACGAGCATGGGTTAATGCTGTAATTGATTTCGCAGCAATGAGATTCCGCATTGTCATTCAGTTAGGTTAGGTTAGGTTTTCCACTTTGGTTGTGTGACAAAAACAGATTTATTCTCAGACTATAGACAAAAAAATAGCCTCAGACCTTCGAGTAGCACACAAAATATCCATAACACTGTGCGCTTCTTTGAAAACATCTGTGTTAGGTCATTTGCACCACTGCTTATACAGTTTCAAAAAGCAGAATTTAAGATTTATTCAAGTCTAAGCTTTCAGACACAAAGAGATCCCTCTAACTCAAATTAGTGGAGGAAAGATGGATGGTGGCGCAGACTTCTGTAACAGAACTATATGACCTGACTCAAGGTCAAATCCGCTGTTAAAAAAGCCTCATGTTCCCTGAGTGGCTGCCAAGTGGAGCCAATGATCGCGCCATATTATATGATATTCTCTCTTCACGTGTAGATAAAGACATTATTTAAGTCTGCCAAAATGACAGCAGGTTTTCCATGGCAACAGTAATCACCTCCAGTGGTGTAAGGATCAGAATGTCTAAACTAGTTTTGCTTTACACAGTTTTTTACACAATTGAAGACATTTAACCCAAAATTCACTCAGGAGAAGCAGGTGAATCTAATGAATTCTCTCCAATCTTTGCACTGCGCTAGTCTAAATGACACCTCACTGGGGCCAGATGTCCATCAGCAAATACAGAAATCACTCATTTGGATCAACATCTGTCTTTCAGAACAGTTACTGCACTGGTAGCTTCATATAAACCAGGAATAACTCGGTAAGTTTGCCTCATTACAGTAAGCTGCACGTCTTTATTTAGGCAGATTTTAAACAATATTAACCTCAACCTGCAACATAATATCAGCCATGACATGACTGAGTCGACCATTGTTGTTTTATAAATGACGTCGAGTGAATAAAATATCTGGCATCTTTTATCTAAGATGTACTTTCGATGATGACCGGTCAGAACTGGGGCTTGGTAAACCCTCTCAGAGCGCCCTGCTTGGCCTGTTTAAACCACTCAGCATGCAGGGAGCACAAGCAGGGTTTTCCCCATTCATGAAGCCAAACACTGACTCATCCCTGCCGGGCTGCCTCTCAGCCACCTACCGCAGCCGCAGCCACGTTTTTTTTTTTTTACAACTCTCACGATGCCCGCTACCGAAAAAGAAGCGGGTAGCTGGTAGCAAACCCCTCCCTCCACCCCACCCTCTCCAACCACATGGCTCCAGTTAAAAATCTGGCGTGAGCGCAACGCGGCGCAAGCGGCGCTCGGCGCACACATGCACGGTCCTGCTCCGCCGCCGCGGCCCGTCGCTGCAGCTGGCCGCAGCGAAGCCGACTCTCCGCGCAGGCTGGTGCTCATGCTGAGCGGCGGGATCGTCCAGCAGCGGCCGGGATGACTTGACTCGCTGTCGCTGTCGCTGCTTTTCTGCCCGCGGCGTCTCCGTGCGTCCGTCCGTCTTCGAACTGCTGCAGTGCTGTTTTTTTTTTTTTTTTTTTCCAGGTGTTGTGACTTGTGCGTGCGTGCGCGCGCGCGTGTACATGTTGTGTAGTCTGGAGTAATTTTCTTGGACCAAGCCGGGGCTCGGAGTCTGATGTCACATGTGCTTGATCGGAGGAGACGGGGCATCTGCATGCAGGATTTTGTGGAGGATGCTGCGGCAAGTGATACACAGAGGGCTCAAGGCTTCGTTCTACTGGCTGGGCTTATTCGTTAGCAGGCACCCCGTGTTCTTCCTCACCGTCCCCGCGGTGCTCACCATCATTTTTGGATCTACCGTGCTCAGCCGCTTCAAGCCGGAGACCGACCTGGAGGTGCTGGTCGCCCCTACGCACAGCCTCGCCAAGATCGAGCGGAGTCTCGCCAACAGCCTGTTTCCCATCGATCAGTCGAAGCACAAGCTGTACTCGGATTTGCATACGCCGGGCAGATATGGCAGGCTGATCCTGCTGGCCAAGTCCGGGGGAAACATCCTGGAGCTTGCCGACCAGGTCCTGCAAGTCCACAAGCAAGTGCTGGACCTGCGCGTCAATTACAAGGGATTCAATTACACCTTCGCGCACCTCTGCGTCCTGAGGCACCGGGACAAGCGCTGTCTGTTGGATGATATCATCTCTATCTTCGAAGACATCAGACAGGCTGTGCTCTCCAACACCACTTTTCACAAGGTGCCCGTCAGCTACCCGAACACAACGTTAAAGGTAAGATTTTGGTTTTTTTTTTGGCGCACAGCACCGGTGCGGCGGCATGTGAATAAGCCGTGGCATGCTAGCCATGTTTTTTTCTGAATGAAAGCAGTGTCGGTTCAGCCTGTACACTGAGGGAACCCTCTCCATAACACACACACAGACGAGCCGGCTTTGCAGTGGTGCGGGTGTATTGATTGGCTGCATGTAGCCCCTTTTTCCTTACACACACACACACACACACACACACATACAAACACACACTGGGATATATTGGATGCAGTGGTCCCCCTTATTTCCTCCCAGTCAGATGTGCAGCATGACAGCTCCAGGTTTATTTGTTTGTTTTGTTCTTCCTCCCAGCTGCACAACATGCAAGCAGAGCAGCTGCAGCAGCAGCATCTGTAGGATGCTGCATGTGCAGCTGCATCTAATGCAGGTGATCTGCAGATAGCCGCAGTTTTCTCCGCTCAGACAACTGTTGCAGACCAGGTTTGTCATGGCACCGATGGCGACTGCAGCCATCCTCGTTGCCTGAAAGTGCAAGGTCACGAGCGAGCAGCGAAGAGATGGTTTTCTGTTGCGTGGCCTAGAGTGCACGGCGCCCTTTGCTTGACGATACACCACCATAAGCGCACACACACACACCAGGTTGCTGTGACAGTCAGACCAGAGGCCATTAGGTTCAGTGCATTCTACATGCGCTCATACTGACGCATGCACATGTGCAGCGTGTCACCAGTCTGCTCACCAGCACTGGAGGGGTTGTAGTGAACACAGGCAACATCGCCGTTCGGGTGGCGTCAGAGGACAGCATCGTCGTGGTGCAGGGTACGACGAGTGGGATATGTTAGACGGTCAACGAGCGACACCACTTCATCCGCGTAAATTCAATTCTATTCAATTTGTATAGCGCCTTTTACAATAAAATTGTCTCTAGGTGCTTTACAGAGGTAGAAACCCAGAGCCGGAACCCCCAGGTAAGCACAGTGGCAAGGAAAAACTCCCTTTTAACAGGAAGAAACCTTGAGCAGGACCCGGCTTACAAGGAGGAACCATCCTGCTGAAAGCCGCCTGGGTAAAAAGGAGACGGGACAGAGAGAATAAAAGAGAGAGAGAAAGATTCAATCATACAAAAAGAAACGTTTTATTGATGGCTCCTCTTTAAATCAGTTGGCAGAAAAACTTGTAGATGTAGTGTCACACACACAAAAGTTTGCTCTTTAGTTACTTTGACGTGGCATCGGTCAAAGTTTTGACTGCATAAACAAGAAAGCCACTCAAATTTTACAAGAATGGAATGATTTTTCACACAGCAAGCCTTTTCTGTTGGAACATTTATTATTAATCAGAATATCATAATTTTGACAACATTGTATACAGTCATTTATTGGATACGAAAGCAACAGTGTTTCTGATGACTTGATATATCTAACGATCAGTTAGATAGTTTTTATAAATTGATACATTTTGAACGTCTAACCACAGATGTACGTTTGTGCCTGTGTATTTCAAGCTCGTCTGATTTAACAAGCGGGTTAGACTCGTACTACGAGGAGGGTGAACGTCGCGTTTGTCTGCAGTGGGAAGTCCGCCATGTTGGCCCTAATATTTAAATTTTTTTTAAACGCACCACTTTCCACACTAAAAACGACAACCTTGTTGAAGGAAAATGTGTTTTTAACATGCAAACAGGTGCAAAAATGCAAGGGAGGAAAAACCATGTACCCAAATATGAGGACAAAATAAAAAAAAAAAAAGAAAGTTCGTGCTTGTGTTCAAAATCTTGGTGTTGGTTTAGTGGGTTCAGACACTTTGGTCAGACAGCAGAACTTTTGGTTTGAGAGATAAAGCCATAATTATTATTATCAACTTGAGTGGAAGATAAAGTTTTATTGGGTTTTAAACTTCTCTGCTAACAACGGACACGTCTCTACGGTGGATACGCAAACTTGTGGCCTTTGTGAAAAGTCTCTGCGCTCCAGAACATCTGCTGATGCTGCAGTATTCGGGAGATTCCTGCATTATAATTAACTCCTCTCTGGCAGCAGTTGCAGTTGTTCTTTGTTTGAAGGTTGACGTGACCTCCTTTTCTCTCCAGCTCCTCTCGCTTCTCCTGAATCCTTCTTTCGTCTGTCAGCCTGTTTGACAAGCTGTCTGGGCTAATTGATTTGCCCGACTTCTTGCGTCTCGTCTTCCGCTTTGATGTCACACACAGGGTTTATTTCTGAGCATGTTTTACAGGCATCGTCTCCGGATAAATTCCTTTTTGCTGAGCTTACTTCAGATGTGCCCCCAGGAGAAAACGCTTAAAATATAGAGACTTAGCTTCGCTCTCTGTGTTACCTTTTTTAGTTGTGTCGTTCTTCTTAATCTGTCAGTTGCAAACCTATAAATACATAAAGCGGTAAGATAACATAAGACAAACAGACCGGTGAGAACAGTTAAGTCCTCTAAGAACAGGCAGAAGAACGAGATGTGAGGGCTATGGAATGTTAGCGCCTCTATTGTGGTTTGGCCAACAACAGCATTGCTGTGCAAATGATGTCAGGTGATCAATTAGAGCACTCTGATTGGCTGTTAAAGTGTAATTATAAAGACTGAAAAAACTGCCCAGATATTGCTCTTATCTGTCAAACCAAAGTCTTTTTTTCTAACCGTCTATCTATTTGTATTTCTATAAATATCACAAATGGCACTGCTATGTTTTAAAAGGCTGGATTGTGAGTTAATGATTTAAATTTTAGAAGAACATGAGGTGTGATTGATCTGACTGAAATCAATCATATGAGATTGATCATTCTCAGGACTTGTGTCAATATATTAGCTGAGCAAAAGTACAGACAATATTGTCTTTCAAAGAAAAAATGTGCTCTTTTTCACAGAACATTATTCCTTTTTACAACATTTTATAACTTATTAAGCAGTTGTAAAGACAAGGACGGCTCTTTTTCTCGGTATTCTGCACCATCCTGCAGCGCAGTGGTGCAGAAATTGTGGGAAGCCAAAGTTCAAACATCAGCAGAGCTTCTTTGAGACCACAACAGGTTACTAAATCTGAGAGCGTCTCCTGTTGGAAGCATTAAAAAAAAGGCCTTTGGACCAGTACCGGTCTTCACAGGAACAAGATTACAAAGATTACAGATTCATGTGCTTCTTTTTTACGTGCTGCACGTCGGCGTCGGGCGAGTCTAACATCAAACGCGTAAACAGTTGATGTCCAGAAGATCTTTGACCATTCAAATCCTGCTGAAGAGGAGCTTTGATTGGAGGAGCGGCTAATGGACGGAAGCCGTCTGATGGGATTAGCAGTGTTTGTGCCAATAATTGGCTTGCCCCAAGGGCACGGCAATAGAAAAACAATCAAAACAATTCCCTATGTCCCCTTAAATACGAATAATGTCCTTTCGTGTCATCAAGACCTTAAGCACAGCAGTTTTGTCAGCATAGACTTGGCCACTTTACTACCGAACTACATACTTTCCATTCCATCTTCCTTTCTGAAATTATTTTCCACTTGAGCAAACTGGGCAAAAGTGAAACATGCAAAATTAATAGCGAAAAAAATGCTGCAACAGTGCAAAAAAAAAGCAAGGTTCCATGGAAACTCAGCCTCTGCATCAGCGCCGCATTCAGTAATAGCTCATTAACCGTCTTTAATTGACTGATTTCATGAAAGCTGGAAGCGTTTTCCTCCTCCTCTTCCTCCCCACAGCACCATCACATTTCCGACAGATGGGGGGGTGTCACTTCCTTCCTCTTTATACATCATTCAGCGTCCCACAGATGTCACAACATCTCGCCGCGCGCGGCGCGCATCTTCTGCCTACTGGAATTCTTCCCCCTCTCAGAAGCATAGGTAGAAACTTTACACCCGTTCCATCACCAGCTAAAGCCTTCACTGTAACTTTGCTATTTTTAAAGAAAATAAGCGTGGGTCTGTGGAGATGTTGCCGCAGCAGAAAATCAGTGAACTAGATTGATTTTAGCCCCGTGCACTTACACAACCAAAATTAGAGGCAAAGCCTTGAGTTCTCACCGCAATTACTGAGTGATTATGTTACATAAACACACTTGTACAGTGTCACAGAATGACAAATTTGAAGCGCTGGGGTGGGAGTGAAGCGCAAAAATAAGGGATAGATCACACGCAATCAACCGGTATTAAAGCTAGCAGTTGGGAAGTAAGTAAAAGTGGTAGAAATAATGTGATTTCAGGGTGTCCATTTTTGGGCATTTATCATATTAACCACACAATGATTTAAGCAACTTAACTCTCCACAGGTCTGCTTATGTAAATGCAAAAAGATTTAGTGTTGTGGCGGTGGGATTGCATCTGTTTTCAGTGGGGTGCAAATGAATGTAAACATTTTCGGACAGGAACGATAAACCCGTGTCATCGCCGGAGTTCAGGCTCACGTTGCTGTCGTGATTAAATAAACCAGGGGGTTATTTAGCAAAGCGGCGTTCAAGAATATTGGAGAATTAGACTCGTTAAACAGGCACTGCAGCGGCGCGGTGCTCTACAAAGTTGTGATTTGATATTTGTAATGAAGATTCCGCCGTTACACCTGAGGAACTAATAGTGGAGCTAATAGATGTTGCAGATGAACAAAACCTTCAAGTACATATTCAGTCTTTATGAAATCCAGCTGCAATAAAAACAAGAACAAACTGGCAGTGGAAGCTGTATAAATCCAAACCCTCTGACCCACAGCTGTGATGTGTGCGTCCAAATAGTCACGTCACATGTATGAAGGAGGATGTAGGGGGCGTCACAGAGGGCAGAGTTCGGGGGCATTCGCGGATTAAGCTCCGTGGCTCTAGCTGGCTTATTAAAGCAGACCACTCTTGACTTTCCCGACATCCCATTGACCTTATTCAGTATCAGAGCGATGCCCCCACACATACTTTTTTCACCTTTGTATATTAATATATACTATACTGTATATTAATATTTCAACATATAAATGACACCACCTGTGGAATAACAAACACTCCCGATGCAGTTTTGCAGTCGGTATTCATACGGGCCAGTATCGGTAGCGGTATCTCTACTCATCCTGCCACACTGACAGACCTCTGGTGCTGCAGTTCTTTACTATTGTCTCTACACAATTATATTTTCATCTCCAGAACAATAATGTCGGGCATGTGCTGTCGTTGAAAGGGAGAAACCTTCAAAGCGGCGTCCAGCTATGAGATGAGTTGATTGTGAGTTAGCATGGCAGGATGGAAGCTGCTGCTGCTGAAACTCCTCTCTTTCTCTGTGCCTTGCTAACGCTATCTGTAAATGTTCCTACAGGATGGCCGCGTGTCCTTCATCGGACACCAGCTGGGCGGCGTGTCTTTCTCGCCCAACAGCCGTGACCAGCAGGTCAAGTTCGCCCGTGCCGTCCAGATCACCTACTACCTCCGCAACCATGGGCCCGCGATGCAGGACGTCATCGCCGAGCGCTGGGAGAACGAGTTCTGCGCTCTGGTGGACAGACTGTCCACGGCCGAGGCGCCGCACACCACCGACCAGCTCCACATCCAGTCGCTCACCTCCTTCAGCCTGTGGAGAGACTTCCATCAGACGGGCGTGCTGGCCAAGAGCGAAGTGTTGGTCAGCCTGGTTCTGGTGCTCCTGGCGGCCACCATCTCCAGCTCCATGCGGGACTGCCTTAGGGGGAAGCCTTTCCTCGGCCTCCTCGGCGTGCTCACCATTTGCATCGCTAACGTGACCGCCGCAGGGATCTTCTTTATATCAGATGGGAAGTTCAACTCGACCCTGCTGGGGATCCCTTTCTTTGCTATGGGTGAGTGAGTCTCTAACTGGAACTGGTGGACGGATTTGGGCAGCTGCTCTTTGGAGGGTCATTTTTGCCACCTGGTTGTTCTTGTAGCCAAACGTCAAGACTTGTTGTCGATCTTGTAAGGCAAGTTTGAGTTTTTTTTTTTTTTTACTCTGAATCTCATTCAGCAGGAAAAGTCCAAGTTGAGTCCAGGTCAGTTCATCATTTCCTGCGTCCAGGTCCTGTGAGTTAACAAACATAAGCTCGTTTGGGTGCAGCTGTGACAAACCTTTTGTCATTTCAGTGTTTTTCTCCTGATGATGATGATGTCAAGCACATTTCAGATGGTCTCCGAGCAAGGTTGACGCGTCACTTTTTAGATTCAAATCGCAGTTTTTAATTTCGCTGGGCTTCACGATGCTGTTTGTCGTAGACTGTTATGTGAAATATCTGGTTCATTCTCTGCTCTGCTTTGCATTGATCAGACCCTTCGATTGGGCCTGCACTCCCTCTGAGGTCACTTCGTGCCCAAGGCTTGTTCCATTCCCATATAAAAGCAAATTCCAAAAGAGAAGAAGTGGATTTCTGACCTCTGGACCCAGAGAAGGCAGCAGGGAGAGGGGGGAACAGAAGGGCACGGTGTGATGTGGATGAGGAAGGTTATAAAGGAATGTCAAGGAGAAAAAGAGTGAAATTGTGTGATGTATAGGAGAGGTGAATCGATGTCACGTCACATAGAGATGGGGGAGGTGGAGGAGAAGTGAATGAGACGGGGAGGCCTTGATTAAGTCTGTAATTTCACATGACAGGACCTCAGAGACAGCAGATGTCCACTTTCGTCCCAGGAGGTCCCTACTGTGACACACCCACATCGCTGTATTGATGGCACGTCTCAGGAAGCTCTAGGAACTCGAATAAATGCTGACGGACATCTGGAACGGCCGGGCCGGGCTTTGAAGCGTCCTGCCTCCTGTCTCATTCTCGCTCACGCGTGACACCTTTTTGGGTGCATCTGCCACTCTGTCAAAAGTACAGTCGTTGCATGTGATGAACCTGTCCAGTCCATCCAGTCCAAACTGTCAACCAGAAACACCAGAATAGACAAACTAAACGGCTTTTTCCTGGTTTTTCAGGATATTTTAATGTCTCCAGCAGGTGGTGACATCATATTTCACTTCCAACATAAAGGGAAATACATGATGTCATCCATTGGCAGTTACTTTTTGCTGGTTTTATATTATTATTATTATTTGCCTCTATAGTCTATGTGGAGGAACCATGCATCATACAGCGTAGATAAAGATGGACAACTTGAAGTGAGATGTTGATAACCCCTCTCTTGCTGCCTTAGATGATATTCAGATTGAGATGGAAACGGTTCCTGTTGGATGACTTGGTGCTACGAGGCGGCAGTTTACAGGATTGTGCACCCAGTGTATCGTCAGCTCACTCTCCTCCACAACTGAGATTCAAGCAGCTACAACCTCTTTATTTATTTATTTTTTTTCCCTTTTTATTGTTTTTTTTAATCAGCCGTTGGTGCAGCATCAGTCAGCCAGGGAGTAACAAGCTTCTTGGCCGTAGTAAAGAGAACCAGAATGTTCTGGACTAAGCTGGTGATAAATACAATGTTTTTGTAGGGAAATACAGTTCCCTGAAATTCTGTCCTATCGATTTTCCAACCACGGATCCGAAAGCCACACAACAATGAAAGAAACGATTCAGCCGCCCATCAAAACCAACCTCACCTGTCATATCATTACTAAAAATAATACTTCACAGTTGCTATCTGCTTAAAGCCGCGGCTCTGTTGACAAGCTAAAATAACTCATAATAAATGTCACTGGTGGCGGCGGAAGGAGACGATGTGTTAGAAATAAACTACAGCTTCTGCAGATGTGCAGAACGAGAGAAACACTACAGGAAACACACACGGGACATTGAGAAACACTGCTGAGGTGCCTTTGAGCAAGGAATCAAAACCCTCGGGGCAGCTTCACTTTTACCCCCCCCCTCTCGCAGTGACTGCATGTGTTCATTGTATGTGCATGCATTAATTAATTAATTATTAATTAATAATTTATGTGCTGTTTAGGGTCTTGTGTGCAACCCCAAAGGATGGTGGGATATCTTAAAGGAGCATTTTTATGGGATACACTGAGTGCCTTAAATAGAGTACAGCTCACCTTTAGGACACACCTACAAAGTCGTGTACACTAGTTAGTGCACTATCTAGGGTTTCACACACAGCAAGTGTAAACTCCTTCTTCTCCAGACCTTAACCAGCAGGCTTGCTAATGTCAGAAATTCCCTTCTTCTACACTGAGTGGTTGGAATAAACAACCTATATTTACTACAACATTTGTTTTAACTAAAAAAATACAATCCAACGAGTCTGACATCATCTGGAGCTGAATGTGACTCCCTTATGTTTGCTCTTCGACATATTAATAATTCAGTATTATTATCATTATGTCTGAACCAGCCGGTAAATGTGCCCTTTTAACGGAGGAAGAACGCCCGACCAGGCAGTTCCACAGAGGACCCTTGTGTTTAATATGTAGCGGCGTCCTCCTTTCGTTTCCCCCGAGTGCGTCAGCCTTGTCATCGGCAAACCGGCCAATTACCGCCGAGCCGAGCCTGTCACTTCCTCCTCTGTGTGGACGTTTGGCGGCAGGCTAAAGGTGGAGAGGGAAGAAAGCAGAGCGGCGCTCATGACACACGCATGACATTAAAGAAGTGACGGCCATAATCAGCTCAGGATATTGATCCTCCCAAACGGTTTTTATTTACTTGTCCCAGCACGGAGCCTCTGTCCATCCCACAAGGATCTGTCAGTGGCCCTGAGCTCTAATCCAATTTCTCAGCTATGTTTGACTCGCACCGAATTATTTCATGATTTAAAACTTTATTTCTTAATTATTTTTACTTTTAATTACACTCAAGTGTGACACCGCAGGACAGAAGACAGCTAGTAAGATCCTCATATCGTTTATACCTAAGCAAATAAACTGATTTATTATCTTTTACACACATTTTAAACTTGTACAGAAGTTAAATATCGCAATTTCTGGGAAAACTGCTAATTTCATAGTCATCCTCTAAAAACCATCCACCTAAACATTGTTTTTGCTTTGAAATGACTGATCGAAAACTATTTCGGCATAGCCACAGCCTTCAAAACTTCTATTTCAACTGATTTGCCTGCTGACTACCAAAGATGAATATAGAGTCACATCCATGCCGTCATCGAGTGCAGCGCCAAATCCCGCTCCTGTTTTTATAAAATATCAGGGTCACACCTCTGATCACTGGCCAGCCTACCAACACAGCATGTGAGAAAGTGCAAAAAGCCGCCATCTGTGTATTACCTTCCATGTGTAGCTTCAGCGGCGTGAGTTTTAGTGGTGTCAAACGCTTTTGTGGTCGCTTGTTTCCATACCTGGAGTGACACACTTTTAAGGACTTCTGTCTGCTCTTATCTTGCCAGTCTTCACATTTGATTCGGACTGGAAAATGAGTGTGTGCCTTTCAATTCAATTCAATTCAGTTGTATTTACATAGCGCCTTTTACAATAAAATTGTCTCTAGGTGATTTACAGAGGCAGAAACCCAGAGCCTGAACCCCCAGGTAAGCACAGTGGCAAGGAAAAACTCCCTTTTAACAGGAAGAAAGGCTTACCAGGCTTACAAGGAGGAACCATCCTGCTGAAGGTCGGCTGGGTAAGGGAAGAGAAGGAGGAAGACAGCAAAGAGGGAATAAAAGCGAGAGAGAGAGAGAGAGAGAGAAACAAATATACAAACATAATTATATATATATAAAATACAGCATAAGCAGGTTTTGCTGCAGGTTGCAGGTTGGGTCAGTATACAAGCCCCCAGAATCATCAACAGTCTTATATTATCTGTGGGGGTGGTTAAGCTTAGTCTTACGAGGCTTAGATTGTGTAAACACTCATCATTCACAAGCAGATAATGTTGAAAAAGGACTTCTGGGAGTTTCCGTACCTTTCAATAAACAGGCCAGGATGACTGATGATCGATTTCATAGACGTCATTGCTGTAGGATGATGATGGAAGAGAAAGCCCTGAAGGACTAATCATAAATTCAGTCGGTACATCAGTGAATGCAGCTTTGGAACGGTGGAATACAATATCTCCAAGCGTTTTAAGTGACGTTTTGTGTTGCAGTAGATCATGCCGTTGCTTTTCTACGTCCATCCTCTATTACAGCCGCTACCTTTTAAGCTCTCAAGCTTACCCAGTCACCTTATCCTTATTTACCATTGTATTATGAACCAAGGGTTCGTCGTTGCACAGCAAGAAAAGAGTAAAATGAGTTATATTACAGGCAGATTAAAAAAAAAAGAAGAAATGAATAATTGAATAAACAGAATAATCGAAACATAATCTACAGGTTTACATGGCTTACAGTTTTTTTCATATTTCCAGATGACAGAGTTGCATGAAAACACCTTTTTTGTTGCAGTTAGGTTTAAAAAAAGTCACTTTTTAATTTGATATCATCTCGTTAGTCAGAAGGGACAACTATCCCACCTACCACGGGATCAGTATCTCTGTGTTACCAGGTGAAACTTTAGATGCCCACTATCTCTCCCAGCCAATCAGCAACAAGGTCAGAGCAGCAACTGTTTATATTCAGAGCATAGCATAAAGCATCATTTAACTGTGCTAATAAAGTGACTGATTATAAAGCTTATGTCATAAAAAGTGACACGATCATCACTTGTGCCGTTCTGAGGTTCCTTATTGCAGACGCTCCCATGTGAAACATGAAACACGCCGTTACTGGGTGAACAGGACTACTGACTGCTGCAGCTGATGACTTCAGGCCTATAACTTACAAGAATAACCCTCTCTCATGCTTGACCCTGAAAAAGAGAGATGATGATACACATTCATTACATCCAGCCGCCTAAACACATTTTGCTTTTGAGCGTCCAACAGACCATCCTTCTTTTTAGCTTAACCTATTCCACACACGCGCTCCGTGTTACATGTAAAAATGCAATTGTTTTTCAGACATTGTCTAACTCGTCAGCGCGATATAATCTTGTTTACTTTATCTTAACCTAAATGATAACAAAACCTGATATTCAATTTCCTTTATTTGTTCAGAAGGTTGATTAAACAATCTAGCTTAAAATAATTGGAATATTTTTAGCATAATGGGGTTAAATAAATCAGCCAAGTTTTGATCATGGAAAAAGATTTTACTCAAACCTTTCAGTTCAGCATTTATTCCATTTTCAACGTGTTGATAAATGTAAACATGTTTATCTGGATGAAGCACAAAAATCATTCATCAGGTCAGTCAACATTAGCATGATTAGCCATTTGTGTGAGAGCGTAATTACTGACCTTGATGAGAAGCACTTGGACCAATGAAAGTCAATGAGCAGGTGTGTTGGGCGTTTAATCAAATATTAATGGAACATTCAGCAGGGGGTGAGATTTCTGAAGGACCCCTGTTAACATCGTTAAATATAGCAGCAAACTGTGGTTCGTTCTTGAATTTTTAATCAGTCGGTTGGGGGGTGGGGGGTACGGGCGGAGGCCTGCAGCCTCAGACCATTGTCACTGTATTTTTGGTCTGGGGTAAGACTTTGGTGCACAGCATGGCTCAAATTACTTGTGAATGATTTAAAAAATAATAATAATAATAAAAAAAAAGACATTTGATTTATTACAATGGTGGATGAACATCTGTCTGCTCCTTTCTCTTGTCATTTTTAAGGAAAAAAAAACTTTTCTTTAGAAGCCAAAAGAAATGTTTTTCCCATTTTCAAGTAGATTTTATTTTTTTTAATGAAACCACTTAAATTCAGGAGAGCAGTTTCATCCTGCAATACAGCATTTGCAGAGAGGCTTTTACATGAGCCTATAATCTTTTTTTAATTGTTACCAAGCTTGGGTGGCAGAGAGGTTGCTATAGAGATCTTTGGTTTGACCTGGTTCCTTATTCTGCTATCAGTGTGTGAATGTAAACACTTTTATTGGTCAAAGATGACAAGAAAAGCTATAGAAATGTAATACAGTTACAAACAGGCATCTGTTGCTATGTGGTCTTCTTTGTTGTTTGGCAAAAATTGTTAGATGGACTGAAAATTCGGAGGCGTACCTGGCTTTGGGCTTTGACTCTAACCACTGCCTCTTCCTCCTGAGCTATGGCTTTTCTTTGCTTTCCATCTTCCAGTCTGCCGTAGTGACACATCGCTGCACAGTGGCTGGCAGGCGCCGCTTCGTCCATTAGAAAGCTTGCAAAAAGCTACTCTGAAGCTTTGAATGGTTTTTTTTTTTCCTTTGGACTCACTAAAAGGTTCAGTTTGGGGGCAAACACAGCTCAGAGTGCTCTGGATTTCACAGAGAAATCATAGTAGAAGTAACACGTTTAATTCACGGAAATATAACCAGGAAGGCTGCGTCGGTTACAGAGCAGATGCACCAGTCAAACAGAGCCATGATGACATCCTAAGTTTGATTAAGTCGCGAGGTCTGGAACGTGTCTAGAACCCATCCTGATCATAACAGGGACTACATAAATAAACAGCAATTTACCTGAATTTATTATTGTGTGTATTTATAATTACCAAACACTTGTATGAAAACACTTTTAGTCCGTTGATGCAGCCACACAGTTTTCCAAGCAAGAGGAACCTTTGTATTACAGACACAGTAAGAGGGTATCTTCGGTCAGGATATTAAGTGGCCATTATTCATGTCGGGGGACAAGAAATAGTACCACAATGGCTACCCAGTAAGTGTATGACCGAAGTAAAGCCTGCTGGTGATAAAAGCTTACACACCCAGCTCCAGGTCTGCAAATTGGAAGATCGTGACTGGGTTTAGAGGAGTATTCCAATGACCTCAGCGCCGTGTCAGCTCAGTAGCATAAAAAAATGGAGACTGATAACTGTCGTAAGACAGCCAGTAACGCAGCTTCCTGTTCAAATCTGCACACGAGGCTCCACCGTTCTCAATTCGATTGTTTCGATCAGATTGTACTTTGTTAAAAAAGAAATCATTCTAAAACTCTGCCGCTCACAGCGAGTGAGGAGCTTCCTCTGCTAGAAGATGTGTTTTACAACTTGCAGGTCCACATGTAGAGTCACCACTCGGTTCATTTTCTGTCTCTGTGTGTGAATCTGTGTGAGTGGGGGTGTTTCTGTGTGGGAGAACCTGGCAAGCGCAACAGCAAACGAGAGTCTGGTCTTCCCTACAGACTCGTCGTCATGGTTATAAAAGAAGGCGTTTGGTGTGAGAGCCCGTGTTTCAGAGACATCACGGCAACGCCGCTTTTGTTTTGTCACTGCAATAAGCAACACTGTGCTCCTCCCCGCCTTCTTTTTCTGTGCTTCCATTTCTATATATTCCCCAACATGCACGAGGAATTTGGATTATTGAGCTTTGCATCTGCTGTGCAAACATTTGGAGAGCTGCCGATTTCCTCCAAAGCTGATTAGAATTGAGCGCGAGTCGTGCCACCAGCCATGTGCTTCCTGCATCCTGCTTTTGACTTCACATCATTGATTAAGTCCACTTTGGAAGATTCCTTCATTAGTGCAGCGATGAAAGTGTGTTTTTAAATTGGACAGATCTACGTCTCAAAAGCCTCCCTCTTCACCTTAAATGCTTTTGGTGTACTAAGAGAGAGAGAGAGATGCCATTGTCACTTTTTTTTTTTTTTTGTGTAGCAGCTGCTGTTGTGCCCGTCTGAGCCCCTTCAGCCATGAAATCGGGCCTGGCCAGACGCACTGTTGTTTCGCTGTTTTGCTCAACCAGAAAACATTTGTGCAACACGCCAACGAGCACCTTGTCTGAACCTAGTGATGCAAAGAGGTTGCTCCAGTCTTAATCAGACTTGGGATTAAGATCGTAGCGGGATTAAAATTCGGTCCTGACGAAGTGTATGTGCTAATGACAACAGTCATTCTGTCTGTAATAGGGTGATATTGTTGTTGCGATTGCAATTAAATAAATAAAATAGGTTTTATTAAACTTTCTTTCAATATTAAAATGACTTGATGGATTAACGCAATGCTAATGCTATCTCTGCTAAATATGTTTTCCAAGGTCTGACATTTTCAAAGTCTGATATCCATGAAAGAGTGACACAAAGCACAGCTTAACCAAAGTCTAACTACACTATTTTATAAATACATTGTAGGTTTTTTCCTTTACAGTTCTTATCCTGCCGCTAATCAGTCATTGTGGTGAATTACAGAACTCTCCCAACCATGGCTATAAAATGTCATCCTACTTATTATCCTATTTAGTAACTGCTCATGAGAAAAACCCCTCTGATGTTGGAAAAAAAATGCAAATTTTCCTCTCTTCCCACATTCTTTAAACCGAGTGACACTAACTAATTGACTTTGCGCTGCTGCCTAATAAAACTAAAAGCAGGTGGAGCCATCTAGCTGTCTCATTGCAGAGGTTTAATCCTTTATAGTTAATTAACTTTCTTCCTCTGTATCAGACAGGAAGAGATTTATAACGCTGTCAGGGTTAGCACTGCCTCTGACTTCCTGTCTACTTGTTATATTTGAAAAAAAAAAAAAGAAAAAAAAATCATTCAGGGTTGGCAACGATGCATGGTTGAAGCCCAGTGCTCAACTACACTGAAATATTTCCATGCAAGAATATTAAATTGATTCAAGTGTGTAGAAATTCATAACATATTCCTTCAGAGCCATCCCCACTGCCATAAACTGCAGCTCCCACGAATAAGCAAGCTTGCACGTGTGTTCAAGTGTCCCTGTGAGGGAGCTTTGGCACCGTGAAGCATATTCCCTTGAATTTTTGGTATTTCTGTCTGTATTTTTGACATACAAATGGGATAAGGACGCTGCCTGCTGATGCATGATCTTGGAAAACGGGTGTTTAAAAACAGCAAGATCTGTTGGCCGCTTTTGTCTTGTACTTTTGGTGGCATTAGAGTGTGGTTTTAAACTTAAAAAAAATGGCTGATTTTTTTCTGTTTTGTTGATACAAGAATACGAGCTGTATCATTCTGCAGTTTCAGACCTTGAAAACACTTACTGGATAACCATGGCAACGATCATCCTTGGTTATTTATAAACGACGATCTTCCACAGTCTCAGAATCTTCATGTGATGGAATGGGTCTCATCTTGCCAATCGTCTACACCTGACAAAGCCTTATTTAAAGTGTCAGTAAATGGTGATCAAAGAAAAATCAGTGATCAAGAAAGGCAGTGAGACTGTACACTGCTCTGGAACCTATCATTGAACCTATCATCTCAGTTTGGCAGAAAGTCATTTCCATTACTGGAGCTAGACAGATTAATGGTTGCAAAGGCACGGACTATTTGCAAGTCACCAGTGTCAAAATTAAAAATGATTCCAAACAAAAGCAGGTTTTTATCCAGACGTTTCATGAATAAAGAAAATGGACCTAGAATAAAGCCCTGTGGGATACCATACAAGCCCTCAAAATGTGTCAGCTACATCAATTAGCACATTGTGTGTGTGTGTGTGTGTGTGTGTGTGTGTGTGTGTGTGTGCAAAATGTGCTTCACCCATAACCTGCTGCAATTACCTTATAAAATATATTTTTCCCCTCTTTCTCCTTTTAGGCCACGGGACTAAAGGGGTGTTTGAGCTGCTGGCAGGTTGGAGAAGAACACGAGAAAACCTCCCCTTCAAAGAGCGCGTGGCGGACGCTTTCGCTGACGTGATGGTGTGCTACACCATGACCAGCTCACTCTACATTATCACCTTCGGGATGGGAGCTAGCCCCTTCACAAACATCGAGTCTGTGAAAATCTTCTGCCAGAGCATGTGCGTTGCCATTCTGGTGAATTACTTTTACGTTTTCTCTTTTTACGGCTCATGTCTGGTGTTCGCTGGACAGCTGGAGCAGAACCGCTACCACAGCGTGTTCTGTTGTAAAATCCCCTCGGTGGAGTACTTGGACCGCCAGCCCACGTGGTTTAAAACCATGATGAGTGACGGACATGACTTGTCCACGCACCACGATAGCGTCCCCTACCAAAACCACTTCATCCAGCACTTTCTCCGCGAGCACTACACAGAATGGATTACCAACACTTACGTCAAACCTTTTGTTGTCATTCTGTATCTCATTTATGCATCTTTCTCATTTATGGGATGTTTACAAATCAGCGATGGGTCAAATATTGTAAACCTACTGGCTAGTAACTCTCCCAGCGTTTCGTTTGCCTTGACCCAACAGAAATATTTCAGCAATTACAGTCCTGTGATCGGCTTTTACATTTACGAACCCATCGAGTACTGGAACTCCACAGTGCAGGAGCACCTGAAGACTCTGAGTCATGGCTTCAATAAGATCTCCTGGATGGACAACTTTTTCCACTACTTAAAAGTAGTGAATGTAAGCGCGTCCACCAAGAACGACTTCATCAACATCCTCAAGGACTCCTTTCTGAGGAGCCCGGAGTACCAGCACTTCACCGAGGACATCATATTCTCAAAGAACCGCGAGACCGATGAGTACGACATCATCGCCTCGCGGATATATCTGGTCGCGCGGACAACAGAGAAGAAGCGCGAGGAGGTGGTCGAGCTTCTGGAGAAGCTCCGCCCACTAATGTTGATCAACAGCATTAAGTTCATTGCCTTTAATCCCACCTTTGTGTTCATGGACCGCTACAGCTCCTCGGTGATCTCACCCATCCTGACCTCAGGATTCAGCGTACTCACAATCCTCATCCTTACTTTCTTCCTGGTAATCAATCCCTTGGGTAACTTCTGGCTCATTCTCACCGTGACATCCGTGGAGCTGGGCGTGTTGGGGTTGATGACCCTCTGGAATGTTGGCATGGACAGCATCTCAATCCTGTGCCTTATTTATACCCTTAATTTTGCAATGGATCACTGTGCACCACATCTGTACACTTTTGTGCTAGCAACTGAACACACTAGGACGCAGTGCATCAAGTTGGCACTGGAGGAGCACGGGGCGGCCATCCTGCAGAACACGTCCTGTTTTTTGATCGGGATCATGCCCTTAGTGTTTGTGCCTTCCAACCTGACCTACACACTGTTTAAATGCTCCCTCCTCACAGCAGGCTGCACTGTGCTGCACTGCTTCGTCATCCTGCCCGTCTTCCTCACCTTCTTCCCGCCATCCAAAAAGAGACACAAGAAAAAGAAACGGGCCAAGCGTAAAGAGCGGGAGAGGGAACGCGAGCGGGAAAGGGAGCGGGAAAGAGAAAGGGAGGAAATCGAGTGCATTGAAGTGAGGGAGAACCCTGATCACGTGACAAACGTCTGAGTAGTGGGCCACGAGGATCAGCAAGCGTCCGTAGCTTATTCGGTGGATCCGAGGTGTGAGACACCTCATGGAGTGTGGGGATGTGCCGTGGCTCACCCCGGGGGAGTGGAAGCTCCCAACCAATAGCTGCTACACTGGCCAAAGCAGGAGGCGGCCCCCCGGGTGGGGGGAGGGGGGGGGGGGAGTTCATCAGTGTGGATAGTGCATCTCATTTGCACAAAACGTAATGTGCTGCAGTTCCACACTACCGATGGAAAAAAACACACGAGTCAATAATGCTATACTTACGCCAAGTTCAGACCACAGGACTTCGAGCCGTTGGACCCCCTGTGCAGCTCATTCTATTGTACATGACTTGCTGTCTTGCGGTTGTGAGGGTTTTTTTTTTTAGTTGAAACTACATGATTAACTGGCCCATCACCAGGACAATCCTGAAACCAGTCTGGTTTCCAAATACACACACACACACACACACACACACACACAAAAACGACAAGCTACCAACGAATGATTCCACAGGTGATGTTCACACACACACACACACCTGAGAGACTGAGTTAGCGCATGTTGGCAGCATGGATTGCCCAGTTTCGCAACAGACGCAACATGTCTTGTATGCTTCTGTAGAATTTCTGTTTCTTTTTTTTCTGCCTCAGATATCATCTGACCGGCACTCTGATTGGCTGTAGATGTCACCATTTTGTCTTAAATATTCAGCCTTAGTTGAGGGCGGGAATCGGGTCAAGTTCAGGCTCCAGTCTGGTGAGCCGAGAACGTTTGTCTGCTAAAAGTCACGTAGCGTGAACCAGCCTTCAAGTGATGAATTAGAATATAGTTCGTTCATTCGTTCATTTTCTCTGTGTCATGAATGAAAGAATCATCTGACTGAAATTGTGTTCGTTTTCCAACACCTTAAAGGTAATTCAGTGCCGATCCCCGACCGGTTTCCTTATTCCCAACAATCTGAAAATCGTGTGTCTAATTCAACACCTGCAGCTGATGTCGATATTAGCAGTTCATCCAGCCGCTCATCGCAAAAGAAGCGAGAGAAATCCAAAGTTAGATCTCTCTGTGTGCAACTGGACTGTAAGGTTTCACTGAAAACGTTTCGCCCTCTCTGCAGAAGGCTTCTTCGGTTCTAAGCTTGCTGAGGGCAGAGCTTGAAAATATAGCCCTTGTGGACCACTGGCATGTTATTGGCTATATCCACAAGGGATTATCTACGGTCTCACAGTAAAGAGAAAAGAAGCCAGATTTAGTGGAAAGACCAAATGTGTGTTGTTTTTTTCCTATATATATATAAAAAATATAAAAATAACCCAAACAGCCGGACTGGGCAGATGTTACTCAGAGTGATTGTACACATAGAGGGAACGCAACCGCTTAGTTCACGTCTGCAATATGACCCCAAACGAGACAGTCGTTATTATACAAATTAAACTATGATTATAGTAAATAAATACATCCTAAAGTAATTTCACATGAAATAAATAAGCAAATGTCGACAAACAACAAAATATTAATGGGAAAAAAAAGATGTTGTTCTCCTTACATTTTACGAAACCCTCAGCAAAATCATATAAATAAGCCACGGATCAGCCAGTTGCTGTTCTTTGTTGTTTCAGTAATTAAAGTATTGACACAATGCACCGCTACAAAATTTTATGAATGTCAAACTCGGAGATTTCCATTATTTCTAAAACTGCATGTATATAAAAAAATTGCCACACCTCCACACGAGTGATGAGACCAGAATCTAGATGATAAAGGAACAGATAAGAAAAAGAGGATGAACAGAACTTCAGAGTAAAACCAAAACATCGCCCTCCAGTGGTGGGAGGCAGCAATGTCACCTCAGTTGTCTTAGTTACATATAACAAACAAAAACATTATTATTTATTTATTATAAAGCCATGATAATGAGGTATGTAAAGCAAGAAGTCTTGACATGTTTGAAACCCCCGAAAAGAAATGCAAATCTTTTACTTTTCATGATGGATTGTGTTTGCATGGCGCTGTATAGAATGCATGCATGCGTGTATTTTTTCGGTATGACGTCTACCATCCGTTTGAATCTCCTCCTCCTCCTCCTCCTCCTCCTCCTCTTCCCCCGTCTGCTGTTTTTTCTGGAACACAGCCGAGCCTCTGTTCAAAAGCAAAAGCCAGACGACGTCTCACGTGTACATTACATGTAAAATAATATTTTCTATATTTTCTAAGAAGAAAATGTGCTATAGAAAAGTTTTTAATGGAAGATTTTTCTTTTAAAGAAAAAGAAGAAAATGGGGTTTTAAACGGGTTTAAAAAAGGGTTGAACGCAGTAGGCCAGAAATAAACGTGGAATGTTAACTGTATACTAGATTGTTTTCCTTGCACACTGCAGTGTTGATGTTTGTTGATGATCCATTGTGTGGAAAATGTGACCATTTATTTGTGTGTTTTTCCTCATCTTTTTTCTTACTCCCCAACTGACCTCGCAGTCAGAGTCATGTGACCTCAGTGTAGCCCAAAATTTACACAATACAAAAAAAATAAATAAATAAAAATCCATCAGGCTTTTGTTACGATCACCTGCAAAAATATACTGTAGGCTAGAACTGAAATATATTCAGCCTGGAATATTAGCCCGAAGCAAAACCGCATTTACCAATTTTCAGCTTCGTTATAATTAGACTGTCTGAATAAACTGCTGTGTAATTAACTTCCACTATGTAAAAGACATGGTTAGAAATTGATCTTTAGCCCGTTTTACCCATGCTTAGTTAATATTCAATCAGTCCTGTTGGGAAGTAAGCTGCAGTCTGTCGATAATAATAATAATAATAATAATAATAATAATAATAATAATAATAATAATAATAATAATAATAATAATAATGATGAATCAGGAATATGCAGAAGTTTGGATGCAGGATGCTAACGTATGCAGTATCCAGTCTTGTTGGATCTAGATTTAAAGCCTGATAATAAACAGTCAACCGATCATGTAACCAGCCGCCCCCACCCAGCATCTTTACTCTTAACTTCCCGTTTCATGCTGGGTTTTGCTTGGTGTACATATATTGCCATGTACATGACTTCTGACTGTTTCCAGTTTGCTTTCGATGTTGGAATCCCAGTCAGCAGATGTCAGAGCAAAGCTTCCTCTGCAGATGCGTAGATGACAGTCTGCTTCTTGTATGCAGTATGTATAAATATGTATGGGGTCAAAAGCAGAAAATGGTGACTCGTAGTTTTGTACAACACTGACTCCAACGCTGTGACGACATGCAGTTGTCATAAGTCACCACAGTTCTCACTTTTCACACATCATTTAATTGTTTTTTTTTTATTATTATTATTATTTCATGTTTGCATCATATGTAACGAATTTCCGAAACACCAAGAAATATTTTTGATGTCAAACCCGCGGAACTTAAAACGTAGAATTCCTTCTCTTTTCTTGGCATCTTAATTCACAAACTCTTCTCATGAAATGATGCAGATATCTACAAATGCATGATCACCGGTCAAACGCGGAATGGAAGCAGGAATATTCCGGATGACTTTTTTTTTCATTAATAACACGTGGGCTGGCAGGTTGGTGTCCTCCTTCAAACATGCACCAGCACAGTTTGTACAAACATGGACAGCACAATATTTCCACAATACAAGGCAATAAAAATGTGTAATCACCGCCGCTGTGCTCGTTGAATAATCCGCAGGGATTGTGTGTTGTCATCTTTCTCATGTGTCAGCTGACTGACTATACATTCGCCAGACCTCCCACTCAACAGCATCTCTTTTTTTCATTGACCTGTTAGATAAATCACTTTTTTTAAATGCAAAGTCTAGAACTCCTCAGTTACACTCAGTGATGGGTAACAACAATAATGACTAATTACAAATGGAGGTAATCAGGAAACATGTTGCGCTGCAGCTTCACCCTTTAAGAAAACTATCATGAGCTACATCAGAGTACTTTTGATTAGTGGTGTTTATTGTTTTGATGCACTGAATAATAACATATAGAATATTAGTTGATAGCTTTCGTTTAACAAGCCTACACATTCCTATCTAGCTATCTCTTGATGCAAATATATGTAGCATATAGCTAGCTCTTTGCCTTGCTAACTACCAAATTTTGTTTACTTTGTTTTTTTTTATTTTAGTTTAGTTTTTTTTTATATATATCTTGAACTTTGAACCCCTCACATTCAGGCATTGTAATATATATGCAATTTAGTTTCTCATCTTTGGTATTTAACTGGCGAAATTGTACGTAAATGTGCAAATTCTCTTTACAGCATCTTCTGTGTACAGATATTACTTCACTGTAATCCACTTTAGCTTCATCACTTCTACCCTGGATGGTTAGCGTGTTAGCATGGCCTGAACACGGTTCACATTTTGCCATATTTTCCATAGCTGAAGTTTTTAAAAATACCAGAAAGAGAAGATGTGGTGAAAACATCTGGCAGCTGTTAGAGGAAGGCAGAGATAAAGAAAAGCGCTTCTTCCGTGTCGTGCTGGCATATTTCAGTGACAGCATAGAGCAAACTGCTGCCTGTGACATATGACAGGTGTATTTCATAGAAAGCTGCCTCACTGCACATACAATCTTTTTTTTTTAATGTCACGATTCCAAAGGCCTTGTCTGAATCCCATATTTCCCCTGACTCCTGTTGTACTGGGGGCACAACAATCAACATAGAAAAACATGAAAATATGAAATGAGCTGAATAAAAATAACAGCAAAAGCACCAAACTCTACAACGACTCAGGCTTTAGAGGAGGTAGAAGCCGTCGTCTGTAGGCTTCATACCTGACAACAGGAAGTATTAAGGCTCACGACATCACAGTGGATTCTTCTAATCCCCCGTAACATTTCCCTTCCTGATCCATGGGGGACTGGCAGCGGGACTGTCTTCTGTCGTCTTGTTCCTCCCGCTGCAGCTACATTGTGCCAAGCTGTCTTGGCTGGGGATATTTTTGGCTCCTACCTTGTCTTAATCTTGCCGTGATTATTGTGATGGATTATTCACGCTATCTCTCCACCCCGACCTCCTCTCTTCCGTCAGACACCCTTTCACCCCTCCTCCCCTCGTTCTCACCTCTCTCCTTTCCCTCGCACGCCAGCATCCTGTCCTCCTGAGAGCCTTCCTTGAACACCTCCGGCCTTCTCTGTTTTTATTTATGTTTGTATCCGCAGGGGTTCCAGCTGACTCTCCAAAGGCCTATTCTAGAATTCCATCATTAGGTTATGTAATATATCCATCCTCCCCGTGCGAAGATATGAATATTAAAAACATTGATATGCTTTGGCGTATCACAAGAGAACAATTAGAACGTGCTCAGTTTGATGAAACACTACTCTGCAAACCTCATATACGAATGTAAAGAAAAAAGAGAGAAATCGGTGTTTTTGTTAAATAGTATCATTATATCATATCGTGATCTATCGCAGACGGCAGCAATGTTATGTATCAAAGACGAAAATCAGTATAATTGCCTGACAAAGAGAATTGATTTAAATATTTAATTGATTTAAATATTCCATTGATATATTACTGAACCAGAATTTATTTTTGAGTCTGACATGAATCACAACATTAACGAAGGTTTATTGGCCATGTAACTTGTAAACATGGTAACTCACGCCAATCACATTCCAGTTTCATGTTATTTATTAATTATTTTTAGGAATGTGTTATGTTACTTCTGATCAGCTGAGGACTTTTGCCATTCATCCAGCATCAGCTGATCCTCAGTCAGTTTATGGGCCACTGTAAATTAATAAACAAGCCGGATAACTGAGAACACGCAAACATTAAAACGTGGAGTGAAGGACAGGTTGCAAAAGTTTTGCAGAAGACTTTAAACCTCAGAATGCAACGTCTGTGAGGCGGCATCCAGCTAACGCGTCATTATTTAGAGAATGAGCTTTTGTGCACCACATATACTGTAGGTTTGTGCAAACCCACAGACGCCCAAAGCTGCTTCCTTCCACATTCAAAGAGTTGGCAGAATCAAAGTCTGACCTCACAGATGGTAAACATCACATAACTAGGAAAGGCTGATGCTAAAGCAGGTGCTGCCACACACTGAGAGGTTCGGTGTGCTTTTCATCGCACAGGGAATCCCGGCAACTGAATCTGCCTCTTTGGTTGTGACTGGTAACCGGGCAGAGGAAGAAACGTTGTTCTCTAATCTGCATCCTGCTTTATGACATTACAGCGGAGCTCATCAGTACTAATTACAAAAGCTGATCACCTCATGAAAACGGCCCATCTGCCACTGCAAGGACAAATATGAAAATAGCAGCAACAGGCTCACATGTGGAGTGAGACAGAGGGTGTAAGCCGGAGATAAGAACCATATCTCTCAATTCAGCGCCCCTCCTCCCCCAACTCCCCCAACCAAATTCATTGTCACCCTCTTCTGCCTGCATCTCTCCAGAAATGAAATATTCATGGAAGCAACTGCAACAGCAAGCAGCTGCAAGGACCTGCTGCAAGTGAACGCGCTTAACGCTGCATGCATGCATGCAAGAGCTATCTGCAGCTCCAGCCCCTCTGTTCAGCCTCCCACCCACACACGACAAACACACACACACACGGAGAAATGAGGATGTGATATGGAGGAGGTGGGGGGTACAGATATCAGAGGAGTGGGAAGAAGAAGGGAGGAGATAAAGTGCAAGTAATAACTGTGGAGAGGAAGAAGCAGATTCATAAAGGAAGGAAGATCCAGTGCAGCACCGTCCACTGGCAGGAGCAGCACGAAGGGCTGCTGATATCATTTAAATTCAGAAAACCAGAATGATTCATAAAATATGGATCAAAAGACAAAATAATATAATGTGCAAGGTACTGAGACTGCGGGAGAACCCGAAAAAAAGAACATTTACGCCCCCTAGTGGATACTCTAACAACGTACAAGCTCTACTACCACTACTGCTGCTACTATTTAATAATAATAATTATTAGTATTATCATAATATATGACCATTACAGTCCACCTAACACATTTATTAACAATGAAATATAACATACAAAGCCTGCAACCAATATGACTTTAAATTAATACAGTCACTGAAGGAGGTTATAATCTATGTGATAACCTAAGCCCTGAAACACATCCAGGATTATAAATAAATATTTTACTCTACTACCTTTTATTGTGGAAATGATGACGAGACAGCTCCAGAACAAATGTTTACTTCACATGAAAAAAGAATAATAATCATAAAATTCAGAAATTATATTATATATATTTTATTATATTATATTGTGATTTTGGAAGATCCAAGCAAATACAACAGCAGTGTTCATGCTCAAACTCTACAGGAGAGAACAAACGTGCAAAATATAAAAAAATAGACAATGTTCAATTAAATCAATAGATCTATGCAGTTATTAGTGGGCTCCTTTAACACACACACACACACACACACACACACACTCAGAGTCAAACAAGGTAGATGAGGTAGCTGCAGACAGTCCTGGACACAGCAGTGTCAGAGACACTCCCAGATCTTGTCCTTATAAACTCCTGTTTTCCCCACATGTAAGTTCTTTAAGCTCGCCATACTCTAAAGCTAAATATGAGAGGTTTTGTGTAAAGAAACTAAAACTAATTTAAAAGCTTCTGATGGGTTATTTAAGGCACAGCTGCACGACGGGAACCTGTTGCTTAAACATGCTGTATTCCCACGGAATTGGACAAATTGTGTGAGTGTTTGAAAATGTCTTCGGTGCACGTCCGTGATTAACAGTGGAGACAGAACGGCCTACTTTCCTTTACTTGTGTAACACCAAACGCACAAGGGAATAATTGTGTTTAAGATGGACAATTAACCGACAATTATTGACACCTGGTGGAATTTTTCTGAATAACAGTCTTCATTAATCCCCTGCAAACTGAACCTCAACTTTTCACAATGTGGAATATAAATAGAATGAAACTATTTTTTTAAACTTTTTTTTCTGTGGATATCAGCTATAATAAATGCAAGGCTGAAATTGTCAAATAACCTTTGAACATCCCTTTATGAATTAAAAAGAAAGAGTCGTATCTCTCAAATCCCACTGGAAATGGGTTCACACTCATCACAAAAGCCATGAAAAAGGGCCTAAAAAGCGCCTTCTCTAAAAATGGCAACAGGTGCGATGCATTTCTTGAACAAACCCTCCATGCACATCCTGCTGGTTCGAGTTCAGATGAGTTTTTTTTTTTTACTTCTCGTCTTCCTTAAGATCATATAGGCGAGTGTGTGTTGGGACGATCTAGAGTCCTGGAACACACTGACTGACAAGATTGGACTTTGTTTGCACTGATTAAGGTTTCAGGATGCACAGACGTGATGATCACATGAACCCAGATCATTAAATATGACTCTGAGGAAGTTTTCCTTGAGCACAACGCTGCATTATTCCTAATCCGCTCTGCTCTCATCCGTCATGTGAGCGACAGACTTTGCTTTACCCAGTGACGGGCCGCGCATTTCACGCCCAGGCCTTCAGTGACGTCATAGTTAATGCACCTCATAATACCATCAATACGATACCACGGCTCGAGAATCCATACAGAATCACACTTACACATTACATCACCTTAATATAGGCCTGTCGAACAACACTTAATTTTCGGAGCATTTAAAATCAATAACCTCGCATTCACAATTACGAGTAGGAAACTAAGATCACAGATACTGTCAAAACTCAAAGATAAAACACGATTTTAAGAGATTAGTCAACAAAACTTAACAAGTCTGTCGGACCAACTGCGCATTGTCGCCGTTTACATCTAAGACACCAACGAGACGATAACGACATAAACTATTCATTGAAAATAAAAGCAAACAGATTATTTGCGTTTGTTTTTGAGAATATGCAACAGCAACAAACAATTGAACATCCCGTGACTTAAGTGACTTCAGCCACAGCTTCACCAATGCGCCTCGTAACGTTCTTTACATTGTAAATTGCAGATGACCAGAAGTTTAGATTTTTTTTTTGTATTTTGTCCACTTATTTCGTTACCACTGATTTAATACTAACGAAGTAAAATGACAAAATACCTATTAAAAATAAAAATATGCACTCACCAACACAGATCTCCTCCACAGCGTCTGCTTATTTGAAAACAAAGCTAGCTAGCTAGCTAGCTAGCGTAGCGGTTGGCCGGTCTCTTCTCACAAGATGTAGCTTTTCATGAAAGGTTTGTTTTGAAAATTGCGTGGCTAGTACGTCCACCAAGTCTATCTTCTCTCCTCCTTCAGCCATCTTGGGTTAAAAAAATAACACAGCGATAGCTATTGGTAGCTGGATCTCCAAGTTTAGCTCAGAGTTAGTTCCAAGTGCCGAGTGTACTTATCCAATCACAGGACACGTACAGTCCAGTCCTGTCCAGTTCAGCGTAAGACCTTCCAGCTGGCCTTGGTGTCGCAGTCTCCAGATCTGATTGGCTATCGCAACTGACTGTCCGTTCACCTACAGCGCTCAAGACCCAGCTCTGTTGATTCTGAAGGTCCTGGCCAGATTTCATAGAACCTGACAACGCAAACTAGCTGAAATATGATTGGATGAAACCTCTACCATAATATACAACACTGGAAACAGCACCACCAAGTGGATATAATACAACATGAACAGAACGACTATGAAGAATAATTTTATTTACGTAGTTACAAAAAAAAAAAAACCATTTCTGAGTATGTTTGGGCCAGCAGAGAAGGCCTTGTTGGTCCTTGCTGGCCCGCCACTGGTTTTACCCCAGTGCTGCGGGCTGCTTCTTTCCATCCCAGTCACAGCTAACCCTTTGGATCGACTGTCTGAGCACTGACAGGCCTCTCTGGGGGTTTCAGCAGATCATAACTGATCCATAACAGTCCTGCCTTTAACCCACCTCAGGACGGTTTGAAGGGCAACATCTAACTTTTTTTTAAAGAATATCAAGATTTTCAGACAACAATATAAATGATTGTGCACTTTTATTTATAAGACATTGTGAGCCATTTTCAGACCACTTAAATGGCGTGCTCAATTGCTATTAGATTAGATTTATAGCCCTGGATGAGGAAATACAGAAGTGTGAAAGTACCACAACCTTAACCCTCATGTTGTGTTCAAATGCTGGGCGATCAGGTTCATACTGCCGGAAAAAATGAGTTAACGCGGCGAAAGGGGGCGGGGGTGGGGAGTCTAAAGTCAAAGATGAATCCTAATGGACCCAGAATTACTCACGTGGTTCTAATGCTGTAGATTTGGAAGTTAGATCATGACAGAAGAACACAGCATTTACATATATAATCTATTTATAACCTGGCGATTCTTCATTTTTATTGCACTGGGTAGACTTCATACTGCTGCCCGTGTGCTATAACACTGCACGCAGGGCCGTGCTCATTCTCACTACGACCATGAAATGTCATTACCCTGTAAATTCGATGCTGAAGTCTCTTCCTTGCTGAGCAACTCGCACGTAGCAACATCTGTTGTGCAGAAGTGATTCAGTGTCTTTTGAAATTTACTGTGTGAAACACAGGTGCGAGGATACAAAAAAAGGCTACATCTACAAACAATTAAAAGCATCTTTTTGGGCTACGCGGACACCCACCAAATCTGATTTGATATTCTATCCCAGAAATACGCTCAAAAATAAACACTATTTGTGTAGAAGCTGCACATATTTTGGATTTCTGCACTTCTTAATGTCATGGAAGCCTCAGATCTGATTTAAGTTGTACAACAACAATCAGTACCACATGTTGGTGATACTGGAGAACAAAACTTGACGTTCATGTTTAACCACACTGAAGACGACTCCACGGGCCAAGGAAAGTCTCTGGGAATTCAAGGTGTTCCGGGGTGGCTTCAAACACAAGCGGTACGACTCAGGAAGCACCAACGACGAAGGTGAGGCGGCGCGCGATCACGAGAGTGCGGGGGTCACACAGAGGGGACAGAGGGAGGCAAGATGTCTAACACAAGAGTCACAGTGTCTCACATTTCAATATGAGCTTCTTTGGGTGGCAAAGTGTCCCTCAATGAGCCCGAGATGGTGTAGAGCCTGTTGGGACATGAAAATAGGAAGGACCCCACCCCCCCAGCAGAAAAAAGAATCTGTCATTCTGAAAAATGTTTTTTTGTGTAGACAGTCTGCAGTGGCACAAAATGAGGAGGAGGTTGGGAATGTTACTGGAAAAATTCAGCCTTGTTTACCTTGACTTTCTAAAACGCATGCGTTCCTTCAGGACTTTACAGCAGGAGGAACTCGTGCAGGACATCTTCAGGTCCACCACCTGGTAGATGATGGGGTTGTACATGGCTGAGGACTTGGCCAGCAGCGTGGGAATGACGGAGACCGGAATAGGCACAGAGTCTGGCTCCCCAAAAGCTGAGATCACAGACACCACTGCGTAAGGGATCCACGCGATCAGGAAGCCAGCACAGACCAGCATCGCCACCTAGGACAGGACACACGTCAGCCATCTTCTTCAATACACCAGTCTGTTGTCTTTTTTCTCTCGTTCCTGTTTTCACCCCACCTTTACCCTCTCAACCCACCTTTGTGAGTTTGATTTCTAGGCTGTGGCTGTTCCTGATGCGGGCATCAAAGTGAGAGATCTCCTTCGCTGAGGATTTCACTTTGAAGATGATCATGACGTAGGAGAAGACGATGATGCCGGTGGGGAGGATGAGGCAGAAGACAAGGATGGTCATGACAAAGCTCTGGCCCGACACAGAGGCCTGAGCCAGCCACCAGTCCAGTGTGCAAGAGGTGCCAAACGGCTCCGGGGCATAGCTGCCCCAGCCCACCAGGGGCATGGTGGCCCAGAAGACCGCATATGCCCACACGAGGGCTAAGCAGAAGAAAGTGTGGTGGCGCTTTAGCCACGTACCTGGGATCACGGAAAAAGATTAGAATTAGAACCCGATTTTGAAGATATATTACACGTTGTGTCAACATTCGTATTAAAAACCTGACATGATTTAATTCAATGCAATGCAATTCAATTTTATTTACCGTATATAGCGCCTTTTACAATAAAATTGTCTCTAGGCAGAAACCCAGAGCCTGAACCCCCAGGTAAGCACAGTGGAAAGGAAAAACTCCCTTTTAACAGGAAGAAACTTTAAGCAGGACCAGACTTACAAGGAGGAACCATCCTGCTGAAAGCCGGCTGGGTGATCCAGAAGACCACACAACCTACCGTATCTGAGGTGGCAGATCTTCAGGTACCGGTCCAGACTGACCACAGTCAGCGTGATGAGGCTTCCGCAGCCAAAGAAGAACCCCGTCCAGCCGTAGAAACGACAGCCTTCCCAGCCAAACAACCAGCGGTGTGACAGACTAGACACGATGAAAAACGGCTTTCCTGCCACTGCGGGGGTGGCGAAAGAATGGGAACAGGGGAAATGGGGGTTGGGGGTGAAAGCAGAAGAGGAAGAATCTTTACTATTTTTGTCATTTTAGTTTATTTTTTATCACCAACACACTAGCAGATATTGATGGAAATTGATTATTCTTGCTGCCTGTGTTAAACAGATGACAGAGGTTAAGAGCATTTCCAAAGGCTAAAACCAGTCTCAGACTGGCTCAGAAGTAAGTTGAGGAGAAGAAAACTGTGTCCTCAATTACGGGGGAAACGGCCCCTTTAATATTAGACAGAATGCTACAGACGCATTATTGCTTGAAAGCATACAGGAAGTAGACAGAAAGGGGACAAGAAAGACTCACGAATAACTAATGGTTCCTTTGTCACCGAGGGCTCAGTGTACCAAGAGTCATTAACTGCATCACACACCAACTTAAAACAGATAAATATGTCTCCCCTGGGGGGCTTAACGGAATCTGGCAAGCAGCATTTCACTGAGAACTAATCGAGCCTAATCGATGACATTTGCTACTGACATTAGAGATGCACGGGTCTTCAGCTCTCTTATTAGATGATTGGGAATCTGAGGACGTAGCTGAAACCTGTCCAGTCCAATCCTTGAGCCTCGGCTGCCACATAACGTGCTGTAACGCAAAGTAAAATCAACACCGGCCAACATGATAGCTATGGCTAGCCAAACACGTGTAGGTTCATACTAAAATGTGTTAAAAAATATTGCCACTGTTGTCTCATTATCAGTGTCTGAAGCTCAAATTTGTGCCAGATGTTGCAGACATTTCCATATAAGCCTATGGTCCTCACTGCAGCTGACAATTTTTGCGGTGCATCTGAGATTTTCACGGACAGATCCTTGAATTTTCACATCCCCCAAGGACTCTCTGTTCACTTCAGTTCAATGTTTTGCTTATTGACTGATCAAGGTGAAAGGTTTCCTTGTGAGCAGATGGTCTCTTGAACCCATCAGTCAAATGACCCAGACATCTTTTTGTCTGACTGGGTCTCATCTCAGTAATGGACAGTCATCATAAGGCAGTGAATTATTTTGATAAAGCCTGTGTTCATTCTCTGGATCATCCTAGAGCAGGGGTCTGCAACCACAAATAAAAGCCACACAGAGCCACAGCATAAGAATGAAGAATCCGGAGCAGCGAGCTGCTGACCCCGGTCCTCGAGGTTAAGACTGATATCCACCTCTACTCAAGCTTTCTTTCATTCTCCCTCCACAATTCTGGTCCTAAAAGGCAAAAATATTACTTGATTGTAGTCATATTAATCAGTTTTGCCCACCTTCAGGGTCAGGTTTGTCTTCGTGCATTGTTAGGTCACCCAGACCTGGATTAAAGAGGATTACAGCACTGTAGCAGATGGCATTATGTAGTGTCAGTTAATAGGACAAAGCACAATTTTGTTTTTTCCAGTCTCTGACAAATCTATTCTTCACTCAGGAGAGTACTTTTGAGTTAATTTAAAGATTACTCTGACAGTGCAGCAGACTGAGCAGACTGACACCAGGATTCCTTGATTGAACTAATTCTTAAATTGAATTATTTCAATTTAAATTGCAAAACTTTAATTGTGTGAGGCATTTGCAGGCCGGACATCAATAGCTACGAAAAGAAAAACGGACCTATTACAGCGACACAGTGAGCCAGTGATGTAAAGATATACAGTATATATATACATGAGAGACCCTAACAGCCCATAAAACATCTGCTTTAATGTAATAAAACACATACGTTGCAAATGGTAAACACAGACTCTATGTGCTTAAAAGTTTTTTTGCTCTTTTAATCCCATACCTGATATGCCAAAGTCAAAGATGGCTAGGTTAACAGTCATGAGCTCCGGAGGCTTGAGCTTGGTCTTTCGTTTGAAGGCCATATAAAGGACGTAGCCATTTCCTGTGGCAGACATGATTCCTGGAAGAAAGAGAGAGTTTTAGACAGCAGCCACTATTACTTTTAAGCTGTAAATGCACACAGCTAGCCTCTCACTCTTAAGGAAAGCCCATTTAGCAACAGTTATCACCGACATGCTGCATCACAAATGGCTGGCACGCTTCATTAAACTGCATCCGGCTCATGGGGCTCTTTTACTTTTAAATTCTCTCCTGGACACAGTTCCCACTAATGTGCTCTGCAAATACTGGGAACTCTGTCCTCTGTCTGTATGTGAGTCCAGGGATTGGATGGTGCTGTGGTGGGATGTGGCAACAGTAAATGAAGCCATAAATTAAGGTATATTTCACATGGTTCTCTACTTGGATCAATCCTTTTCACCTTGTATTTGCTTTCCTGAGGAAACATTATTTGGCAGCATGGAATAAATGTTCATTTCTATGCTGATGAAAACCAGCTGTATTTATCCTTGAAACCAGAGGAGATGGAGCAGTTAGTGAAGCTCCAAGACATACAGTCTTGGATGACCTCAAATGTCCCTCTTCTTCTCGGACAAAACTGAGGTCATTTTGTTAAGTGCTAAACTTCTCAGGGATAAATTAGATCCCCTCAGTACACTAGAGGGTACCTCTTTAGCCTCTAGTTTCTCCGTGAGGAACCGTAGAGTCATATAAGACCTCATGTTACCGCACACTGACCTTGGCGGAGGTCTGCACTCTCCGAGTGTTTTTCTAGTCCCTATTTTAATATCTACACTTGACCCAACATTTAGTGACTAATCTGATCTAACATATTAAATGTGGGGAGAAAGAAAAGTGAAGAAAAAGAGCAGTGCTAAGCCAAACATTTTTTGTGGCCTATACAAAGATCTGACATCATCTATACAGGGAAAACAAGATGCCAGCAAACATTCCCGGTCATGCGCAATGTGTAACGTGACATGTGACAAATGTTTACAACAAATATTTGCCGTGAACCATATTTAAATACGCAGTCATGAACATGCTGGCCTGTCAGCTGCTTCCCATTTTGCTGCAGTGAATTGTATCGTTCTTTCTGGTGTGTCACATCTATCACCATGGTTTCTTTTTTTTTTTTTAAATCTGCATTTTTGAGACCTCAGTGAGCAGAGTTCGTGAGAAACCTAAAAGGCATCTAAGACACCAACAGTTTTGGAACATTAAGCCTTGTCAGTTGTTATTATCAGCTAAAATTAAACATCCGATAAAGGAATGTTCTGAAAATATTTTCTTTATCAGCCTATAATTTAACGGACTGATAAATTTTGTACATCGTATGTTTGACTTGAGTTGATGAATTCTTTTGCTGCGCATTTTTCTTCAGGCAGGAGTTAGGCAGAGGGTGTTGCAAAACCAGCAAACTCCAGATAAAACCACAATTTATTTCCGATGAGACAGAAAAAAGACTGTTATGAGGACTAAGCCTGTCCACTGGATATAACCATTCTGTGTTTTCTTTTGACAAAGGTAACAATTTCCACATGTTCATCAGTTCCGCTGTTAGTTACTTTTATTTTTATTTGTGACTAACGTCTAATTTTACAGCCTTTTCCCGCCAGTCTACCTTGCTTTCATGCCTACACGTTGTAAAAGTTTGCAACAATATAAGCACATTCTGATCCTAATGAATCTTTATTCACTGTTACTTTACCATATTTAAAAATAATCTGAAACGCTCATTCAGAAACATCAAGAACACCAATTAACCAACTCTTTGGTGACTCACCTGCCTCCCCTGACGGTTCGTCACTGGATGGCAGCAGATTGGACTTATCACCACATTCATCCTCCTTGACGTTGCTGCAGCAACACAATCTTTCATCACTTACCTCATAATCTTGCTGGCTGCAATCAGTGTGTGATGAATCAAATACTCCATTTAAAACTCTACTTTTACATAATGTAATTTGTTGAGAGGAAAATAATGGTCCTCAAGGAGCTAGACTACCTGAGCAACGTCTGTGGGCTGCAGCAAAGGCTCTGGAAAAATGCTAAATGAAAAGTGTACTGCTCTTTACCTTTCCCTGATAACAGTGGTGTGCCTCAGCTGTGTCTCGGGGCTCCTATTTTTTTTTTTTTTTTCAGTGAGTCACCTTCTCCCTATCTGCTAAGGTTTTTTCAAAACATGGAATTCACTCAAGCTGCTACGTGGTTGACCCTCAGCTCTACCTCTTCTCCAGACCAGTGCTGTACCTCCGCTGTGCATCTGCAATATCCAACAGTTTCATTTTTCACAAAATGACGTTCACTTTACATTTACTGTCACTTTCCCTAACCTGGCAACCACATCCAAACGGTAATAATCACTTTCATTTCTTTCATTCATCCCTTGGACAAACCATCCACCAAAACACAGCACAGGTCAGGACAAAGTGTTGAAAGTCAGTAGGTCTAAGGGTTAGTTACTGACCTATTATACACATGTAAAATGCTGCTCCAATATCCGCTTCCTTGGAGAGTCTAGAGGCAAACGGGTCACCTCGGAGGAGATAATGAGGAACGTATGAAGAGTGTGAGCGTGTCTCGTTCTCCATCGCTACCGTCAGCACGAAACGTCCTAAAGGAGTCAAAGAAAAGAGTGAAAGAGTGAGTTCTTGCATGCATGAAACATTTACCTTTATTAAACAATATGTTTCTAGCACAGGCTAACACTCTCACTCGCTTACACCTGCATATAGACTTGAAAACTTATATTTTTGAGTCTACAAAGGCCCCAATGATGATTGCAAGTAACAAACACTGTGATAAAACAGCTTAACGTAAGTGTAAACTGCTGGATAACTGAATTTAACTTGGAACTAAGATGAGTCGGCGATCCAGCGCTCCCTCAAGGCTGTCAGTAGGACTGAAAACTGAACCAGATGTTAACCGTTGATAACATTATGAGGCAGCGCAAAATGAACCTTTCATAACATCATATAGATTTCGTGGTCATCTATAATGTAACATACAGAAAGGACCCTCTCGGGCCTCAAGGACCTGTGTTTTGTCTATAGCTACTTTTGTATTTTTAGCTGTTTCGTAGAGGATCTACAGTTCAGCATTTCACTTTTTTCTGCTAAAAAAACATCACCTTTGAGCTGGTGACCCACCTCCACCAACTGTCCCCTCAGAAATGGACCGGTACAAATTTCAAGCAGACGACAAATGTTGAAAAGTTATGGGAGCTGATCTGAGGCCGTTCTACACGATATGTGTTTTTTCCCAGACAGCACCACAGTGCATGTTAGAAGGATTAAAAACGGAATTTCTATTGTTCAGACCATCAATTCATCTGTTTTTCACCAGTCACACAAACGCAACCCGTGAGCCTTGGACAGGGTCTTTCTGGTTGTTCCTAAGTCCGACGTGAAGGTTAAAGGCGACGCCGCTTTTGCAGACAACCTGCTCGATACGACGAGACTGGCTAGGTCAGGAAGTCTTTTTATATCTTTCACTAAATCACCACACTCCAGACAGGCGTTCATGTGATGTTGTACCTTTTTTCAGGGTTTTTACCACTGTTTGTCATTTTGCTGCCCTTAAATTGATTTTCTGGTGTGTTTTTTTTTTTTATTATTATTATATTATTAGTTATCTACAATAGACTATAGACTAAAATTCTGTGAATCACCCATATGGCTGTTCAGTGTCACCAGATACCATTCTTTTTATAATAATAATAATAATAATAATAATATCTACTACTGAGCTACTCTGACCTGGATGAACGTATCAGCATTCAGTAACTGTTGTGTTTACAATAATATTTCAATACATTTATGACGTTTTATGACAAAAGACAAACAAACAAAGCTATTACATGATCAGGTTTTATTCCAGCATCGCACCTCCGGTGCCTGCGATAAAACTTCTGCTAGATTTTTCACTTGCTAATTCTCGTTTTACCGCGTTTGTTGCTGATCAGTCAGGTTTTCAAGAATCGAATTTGAAGAATAAAAATTTCTTTACAGCACTGTCAAACAAACTCCACATCAGGTTTTAAAGGCTGTTGTGCTCAGAGGAACAAAAATAACGGGAAAATACGCTTGATAAATCCCGATTTAATTGTAAAGATCAATTCAACAGATTTTTGCAATATTATATTTACTCCATAAAACATTTCTCAGATACGCTGCCAAAAAGACGCGGCGATAATGTAGAAATAATTACATAAATTAGGGTTTCGTTCGTCACTGACCTGCTCAATCATCGGTCGTCCCACATCCCGAGCGGACTTTAAACCTACAAACGCACCGTTCCGGTGAGGAACAAAAAAAAAAAAAAAACAAGTTCTATTTGTGTGTTCTAAGGGGTGGAGAACAAAAAGCGAACATTCCCTTGACAGAGCTCTCAGTTGTTCCTCCACCTGTGAGAAGCATCAACATCAGAGCGACCTCCGTCGTCATTAACCCTCCATTTATGCACGCGCCGCCAAGCTGCGATAGTCTGCGCTTCTACTCAGCACTTTCAAAATAAAACTCCGCACTTCCGCTTGGTGCCTTATAAATAAAACATTTCAGGGTACTTTGAAGATCACATAAATAGGATATTCAGCCAGATTGAATTACACAAAACGTTGTTCAAAATCTTTGAAATGTTTAAGTCAATTGCAAGGAAACTGGGAGTTGTCTTTGACCAGGACATGTCATTTCTCCCTCATATTAAAGAGGTTCCGCCTTCTTTCACCTCCGCAACATTGCCAAGATCAGGAGCATCCTGTCTCCGAGTGATGCTGAAAAACTCGTCCGTGCCTTTGTATCTTCTAGACTGGACTACTGCATCTCATTACTGTCAGGATGTCCAAATATATAATGTGCAGCTGATCCAGAACGGTGTAGCCAGAGTTCTGACAGGAATCAAAAAGGGTCTTTGCAGCTGGGTGTGATGTGATTGTAGTGGCAGCATTTCAACAATAAGTCATCTGTGGCGGCCTCGCAGGTCTCTGTCTCTGTCACAGGACCTTCTACTAAAAGCACATGTGCCAACTGGAGCCAATGAATTATCGTTCCTCAGACCTGAACAAAATTACACAAAATCATATTAAACATTTATCGCTGTGCTTCCAGGCTGAAACCACACATGCCCTCAGGTTACCACAGATACAAATGGATGTTTGTTGCCTGGAGTTCGTAGCTTTGACTTTAACGTGCTAGCTTTGTGCGCGACCATGCATATTTTTCTGAATAACTTCCAAAAGATTCTGTTGACATCCTCCAATAATAATAATAATAATAATAATAATAATAATAATAATAATAATAGGAAAAAATGACCAGTCTGTGGAAATACTTATTACAGACAAATGCACAGAGTGCATGTGACAGTATGAATGTTGAGAAAAAGAAGGTTCTCGAGGAGTTGGGGGTTTATTTTGTTTGTTTGGTTTTTTCGGTGGGGGTGGGGCTAATTTTTAGTTTTCTTTGGTTCACATCATGTGCTTCATGTACTTGGTGACTAAACTTATTCCCTCAGAACATCTGATTACTCCCCTGGCAGTGTCTGCAACAGAGATTCAATAGTTCCCATTGTGTGCGCTTATGGGGAACTCCGCAATCCGCATCAGAAAATGGCGGCGACTTTGTTTTTTCTGCACAGCCCCGACGAGATTCGGCCAAAAGGAGCAAACAGAAATGTAGACGAACACAATTAACCCTCCAACAACCAAAAAGCAAATCCAAACGGCGTTGTCGGCTGTGTGATGTGCATCCAAGTTCAAGTTTGACCTTTTTGCCTTCCATAAATGTAGTTTATCTAAAGGTTTCCAGTCAGGTTTTTGAATTCTCTGACAAATATTTTAAATACTGATTATTATATCACGGTGTTGCACAAGGCTCTGTACTCGGAACAATAGTATTCATATAACATTTGGTCATATATGGAGGGAAATATATATAAATAAGAGAAACACACTTATACTTTACTGAGAAAATGGTACGAAACGTATACCCCAAAGAAACATCCGGTACAGGCGGTCGGATAGCCTTCAGGAAGAAGCTCTTAAGGCTTTTTCACAGGCGGGATTCAGGATATAAAAGCTGGGATGGCCGGAAATGCAAAAACATCCGAACATCATCGATAAAATAGTTAGAGGAACTCATGATGCCACTTTAGGCCTGTCTGGAAGAGAACTTGGAGTCTTGAGAAGTAGTTTGCAGCAGCATTTAAGAATTTAAATGCTTTGTTGTTATCAAAAAATAGTTATTTGTACATTTTTCCACCAACCACCAAACAGAAAACCAAACAGGTTACACAACACTGACGCAGCAAATTTTAACAAAGAAGCCCAGTTTTCAGAAATTCCCCACCTTTTTTTTGGTAAATGTAAGTGCGATAACCTCTGTGTGGTGGATATTAGGGGATCCGCAGTCTGCCCCGCTGAGATTCTAGGAATGGAATGTCTTATGCTACATGTTAAAGCCGTAAATCTGAGCAATAAAGGGTGTGAATAATGGGCCACAGTCAGTTTCCTGCATCTCCTCCAGTTAAGGACCACATTTCTTTCTTTTTTTTTTTTTTTCCTTTTATGCATTCTTATAAACTTTGCAGGCCTGCTGACGGTGTTCTCGGAAAGTCACAGGCTTGTTTCGTTGTAAACGGTCACACTGGCTTTTGCCTTCAGGGTAGGGCCACAATATTGACTCATGATCGGCCTTGAAACACGTCAGAGTCACCGGTCAACCAGGAGGAGCCGTCTCAGGACTGAAACAAGGTAAATACATCTGCCATTTCAGCTAACATTATGTCATTATTGCATATTTGTCATAAAGATGCAAATACATCCTGTCGTTTTTATGCTCTATATACTTTAATAGCTTAACATTAGCATCATGCTGCGTCTTCAACGGTTCGTATTGTCAAATCCATCACTTGTCAGTACTTTTTGATTGGAACTGGAGAATATCCTGATCTGAGTCCATCCAGGCGGCGCGCACAGATGACGCGTGTCCGAAACGCCTGAAAGGTCTGAAAACAGGCACCCACCAGAGAAGGTTCATTTCAGCTGATCAGTCCGACCGCAGTCGCATTCTTTCGGTCACTACCCAAGAACTCGTGACCGCGAGTCAGACCCGAAATGCAGGTCGGGTGTGACGGGCTGAAAGCTTTACCCTCCGGTCCAAGCGTCTGGGGCCACACCCCGCAGACACGAGTCAGACACGATAACACGCCACCAAGCATCCCGGATTTCACTCCAAGAGCATGGATTTTCTACAAACTCTAAGAAATCAATTTCCGCTCGATATCACCAAGAGGAAAAAAAAAGAAGAAAGAAAAAGCGTCGCACTTTTTTAGGAATCGGAGCACGAAAACAGGAAAACCACGGGGGTCAAAAAAAAAAAAATCCACTGAGAGCCTCTGACAGTAAATAAAGATTTATTTATATATTTGAGAAAATTCTCAGCTCATGCAAGGATACAGCTTTTGTAAACAAAAAAAAAAAAAAAAATCACTTGAAAATATAGTCTAAGTGTGCGCAGATTTCGTCTTGGTGTCAAAGTTTGGAATGTACAAATATGTGGAAGAGAAGCTGCATTATGGTTATTTCTCCCAAACCCACATGGTCCCACTTTCCCCGTAGATTCATCAGTTCTTTAAGGGCCGGCTGTGCGTAATGCAAGTTTACGTCAGGCACATTAAGAAAGGAAAACATACAGGTTGCCCTCTAGTGGCGGGCTGCAGCAAACACGTCTGTGTGCCTCTGATTCATATTTAAATGGTGCAAAGGTTTAATATCACAGCTGCAGGAAACGACAACTCGGTCTAAACACTCCAGAAGCAGGCATCAAGGATGCTTTTATACTCGTATTACAGGTAAATACCAGAAAAGAGACAGCTAGGAATGATTTGAATGCATCATTTAGGAACTTTGACCATATCTGACAGATATAAAAAGATTTAAAGTAGCCAGTACTTGTGTTAGCAAGTGATGCTCCCCCCCTCCAAGTACACTAATCAGTCTCGTTTATGAATACGAGCAGTGACACAGACAGGTTTGTGCTGAATTAGCAGTGTGATGGGAGCGAGCTGATAAAAAGAAAGCTTATTTAGTCTGACGGATTCCGTACTTGAGGACTTGGAACGCAGCGAGATTACGTGGATGAAAGCTCAGAGGTGAAAATTAAGGCCGGACGACAGATGAGTGGTGTCCGGGCTCGTGAATAACACATCGCACAGACAGGACGAGGATGAATTACTGAGTTGGAGAAAGCCAAGAAAGAGAGCTGGGCTGGAATTATAGTGACCATCAAATAAAAAAAAAAAAAAAGCGAGCAGATTAGTGGAAACGTGTGTAAGGACGAGGATGTGTTTCATGAAAGATTGCAGCGCTTTCCTGTGTTTTCTGTAGCTTCCTGCATGTGCTTTGACATTCCCTGTGGGTGATAACGGTTTAACAGAACCAGAACCAGACCAGCATATTCAGAGGTCCTGGCTTGGTTTGTGACTATTCATGTCAGTAGATTTAAAGACCTAAAAAAGATATACATGGTACAGATTTTCCAGACACCATACATAAGCTTCCATTATAAACAAATAATATTCTTTGATTTTGTCATTTTTTTTTTTCGTTATTTTTGAACAGGCACAGTAGTGTTACCCTGGATAGGAATGCTAGAACTTGTATAAAAGACAAAGAAAAGAACCTTCTCGCTGTATAAAACTCATCTGCTTTAACAATCGAAGGATTTTAACTGAAATCAGAGATTTCTTAATATTAAAATTAAACATAAAAAAAAAAAAAACCATGAGAAAGAAATCCAGGCGAGGAAAACAAGCGCCCCCTGCTTTATACAAAGTCAGTAGTACTGAGGGTGAACCTCCTCCCTGAGGAGTTCGAGGAGTGACGGGGAGTGAGCAGACTCGTCCTGTGCAGTAGTTTGACGTAAGGCCTCAGGTTTGCGGAGTCGTGTTGGCAAAATAATAAAAAAAAAGAAAGAAAGAAACATCTACATCTTGAATTAATCACACGTCCAAGAAAAAAAATATGTATGTGCAAAACAGAAATCTTACAAAGTCGGAGGAGGATTATCTCAGAAGGTAACTGTTAGAGGATCGTGTTTGAGGTGGTTGGTCTGATTCCGCCAGCCTCCACCGCCGCCACCACCACCCGCCCGACCCCCGTCTGCCCACCGCCGCGCTCCTTTGCCCTGCTCGATTGGCCGAGGGGGCCCAAGGTGAGCTGATGAAAGGACCGCGGGGGCTTCATACTGCCTGGATGGTCCGCTTTAGCTTTTCTATTTCGTTCTGTGGGGACACAAACACAGACGATTACAGCAGAGATAAAAAAAAAAAAAAAAACGGCCATTCTGGATCCGCTGAAGAGATTTGACTCCAGCTTCTGCGATGGCTGAAATAAGAGTGAGGCTGGTCTTCAAAGTGTCCGAGCCTCTCGTCTTTAGTTTCATATTTCAAAGGGAATCAGGAGCTATGAAGGGCCTTCTAGATGCTTTCCATCATCTTTTCTTGCCGTTTTTTTAATCCTTTTCCACATGAAGAGTAGGCTAACTGGGGGCGGGCGGGGCTGAAGAAATCTGCCTCTACGGGGGGAGTGATTTACATCGATTCCGAGCTGTGAACGGATGGGCCCTGTCTATGTCTGGGGCTCCAGCCTGTCGACACGCTCTCGGAGGCAAATCAGCAGGCGGTATCGGAGCTCTTGCTAACAAGCCAGCGTGGTGCGCGGCCGCCCCTATGGGTGAGACAACGCCTTCCACCGAATGAATTTTTAAAAAGGGAAACTGGAAAAATCAAAAGGGATTTCCAAGGAGCTGCGGGATTCTACGTAGATTCATCCGCAACGCTGAAGAGAGCGCACGAGAGACCTCATCGGTCCCTTCCTCAGCGTGAGCAGCTGAGCTGATAACCCGCAGCACGTCACGTGTCAGCATGGTCAGCGTTACCTGCAACGCCATGCGCTTCAGCTTCTCCTCGTCCAGCTCGTCCCGCAGCTCTGATAACTCTCTCCTGCAGAGAAAAACCAAAGGATGATGTTAAATGTAGGTTCCCAGCACCTAAGCAAGTAAAAGTCTAGATTCCAATGCTCTGGGTTGTGTCAGATCTGTTATCAGAGTGTTCAAGACCAGTTTTTTTTTTTTTTTACATTTGCTGAGCCTTCAGCAGCTCCACGGTCAGCACAAGCTCCTTCATTTGGTTCCTCAGCTCCTCCAGCTGGGCGCCAGCTTCATCGTGCTCCAGCCGGAGCCTCGCGCCCAGGGACGTGCCCTCCGGATGTGGCGCTGCCGCTGGGCTTGGCTTGGCCTCTACGGTGGGCACAGCGGGCCTGTGGAGCGATGGCGATGTGGATAAGGTATTTACGGAAGGCTGCAGAGAGAGAGAGGGAGAGACAGAGAGAGAGGTGGGGGAGGAGACACATTCAGTCATGACCGAGAGCGTGTCCGGGATGCAGTCAGCCCCGTAGTTGTGTAACTGCGACGGTGGCAAGCGCGGCGTGAGAGAGAGAGAGAGAAACACCAACAATAAACCGCCTGTTGTCCTCGATAATGAATTAAAAACCACGACTCGTCCGGAGGAGAGCGAGTCAGCGGGGTTTTCACCTCACCCCTTGATATAAGGGGGAGTTTTTCCCCGATGTTGCAGGTATGACTTCAGCCCTGGAGCTAAATAAATCTGCTCTGTGCTCCGTAATTACGGCGGCTGAAGCGAGAATAATGCACGTGTCTTAACCGGCATAAAGTTCCTGTCTTTTGTTTAATAACACTGAAAAGTTCGTGTTGCTTATCTTTATTTATGTAAAATATGTAAACAGCAATGACAAGTGAAACAAGATGGAGCAATTTAAACCATAATTGCAAAACCATGATTCATTTTCATTAGATTGGATACTGAACCACCCAAAAAAATCTTTAAGTAACACACTGCAGCTGAAAATAATGTGCAGATCGTCTTGGCTGATCTTAAAGTAACTTTTGTAATTACTGGTATTGCTTATCTTTTCTTTAGATCCAAACGCTCCAGTTTAGAAAGCAGAACCTTGGAAAAACTGCTACCAGTACAATAAAAAACTCAGCTCAAGCACTGACACACTGTTTTGGGATCTAATGTTATTATGTCGTTCTATCGTCATTCTGAATAGGATCAATAACCTGGTGTCTCGAGTTACCTTCCTTTCTGACAGCTTTAATTTAGCTCCATCCTCTTCATCAGTCTTCAGGGATTTCTCCGCGCTCACTTCTTTGTTGGGCTGCAGAGGAAGACCGTCAATAAAAGGTGGTTCAATGGTTATATTCCGACTTTCCAACGACATCTCCTCTGACTCACTGATTTAATAATCTAACGAGCACAAGACAGAAATCCATTTAAGCGCTTATTTTTCTGACAATTAATTGGAGGAGTGCTGCCGACTGTAATCCCGATCGACTCACATCTACTCACACAAGACTGGCGTTTCACAGCCGCAGTCAAAACGGAAACTGAAAACTAATCAAGGCGATTACTGCCGATAAAGGAAGAAAGGAGGAAGAAAAGAGCTGGCAGGTGGAAAAGACGAATGCAGTGCAGTAGGAAAGATGTGTCGTCTCATTTAACTATCTGTGTTTCAGAGATCTTCTCAACTGATACAATGTTTCTGCTCGGTTAAACTGTCATGCTTCGGTTGCTAATATTTGAGTTCCACAAGAAAATCAAGCAGAGGAACAGTAGATTTAAGATCCGATAAAGTCCCTCAAGTACAGCTGTTCTACTGGGTTTACTCACCGACTGTCCCCCGCCAAACTGGGCAGGCAGCCTCCTGCCAGGCATCTTTGGTCTGTTCACTGTGGGGTGAGAGAGCTTCTCCGAGGTAGACGACAACTCATCAAAACTCATCAGATCTGCGAAGACGGCGGCAGGGACAAGGCAAAGATCAGGAAAGGTTTACCACCAGAGCTGGTCACCTGTATCATCCCATCAATTGGGATTTTCATTCTATAATACAAACTTAAAGAGATATTAAAGAGAAAATCAAACTTATTAAAAGACAGGTCAACTATGCAATTTTGTACCCAACATTCAGTGACTCTCGGTCGGCTGGTCTTGATTTCCACATTAAATTAAAGTGAAATAATGAAAGTGTGCGTTGACTACGAGTCACACAAACAGGGGACAGCATGATACTTCCTTAGTATCAGCTGCTGGGAAACTTCTGAACTGCTGCGTAAAAGCACTTAGCAGCCGAAGCTGGTAAACAGCAGCGTTTTGGCCGGAAGAAAGATGGAGTTTTCCTGTTTCCCGGCTGTCTGCCAGCCTGACCGTCCGGTGAGAAGAGATTTTAGCAGCTCTTCATCATCTCTCGCATCTGCGACGTCCCCTCAGAGCAGCTCTATTAAACACACCGCAAATGTCTTCCTGACCTCCCAGCTTTCCTCTGCGTTCCGGTGTGTGTGACCCCATTCACTTTACGGCAGAACATGCCACAAATTTACCATTAAAATTGTTTGGTACATCATTTAATTTTGATTTTTTTTTTTTTTTTGTTTGTTACTGTATTATCTTTTTATTTTATTTAAATTCTTTTGTGAAAAAGATCTCTTTCCTCAAACTTCCATTATACAATTTAACTCAATCATGGATGTAACATCAACTTAAATTGACACTTATGAGCTTATGTTTTAAAAAAATTCTTAACGCAATCACACTAACTACAACAGTTAAAGGCCAAACTGTGAGAGTTTTTTTTTTCTCTTTTTTGCCCCACAAAAAACTGCTTTCCACATATCATTTGATGCCTCTGCAACGCAAGATGGGCCAATTATCTGCTGTGTTATCTTTATAAGAGTAAAAAGTTATAATGGAAAAATTTTTATAATGGAAAAAATGATATAGTTAAATAGAACATGAAATTGGAAACTCTATTCTTGCTAAAAAAAAAAAAAAGAGAAGGAGAGAAACTGCCAAAAGAACACATCATTTATCTCTGCTGCATCAGTTTTATATTATGTAGCAAATTAACTTGAATTTAACAGTGGTGCCCTGTCAAACTGATCCATGAGTCAATACATCACTTTTAAAAGCCTATATTAAGATAGAAAAACTTTTGTTCTATATTTTTTTTTCATATTTAGTTTACAGTTTATATCTACCATCCTCCAATTTAATCACATTTTCCTGTCCTTTAACCTAATAAAACTGAAAGTTGGATTTTTTACCTAAAATTAAAAATACAACAATCCCAAAGCAATCTAAAATGGCGTGTAACAGAGAGAATGTTGTGCTCCTGCATCTGAAGCTGTCACCTGTATCTGCAAACTTCTCTCCCAGGTCCAGAGAAGCCGCCTTGACCTTGGCGGGAGGTACCTGCTCACTTTCTGATTTTGGTCGTGTTGAAGGCACCTCCCCGTTGTACCTGAGGATGCAAAGGAACAACCATCAGAAATAAGTACTCTGAGAATCCAAACAAAACACTGGTGAGAGACGAATAAATGCAGCCCTGGCTATTAATGCAGTGATGTAAATGAAGCTGCGTCATGCATGCAACTGCGCTTGAGCTATGAGCACTAATAATTGTGCAAAATAATTATGCAAATAACAAAAAACTGACAGGAAAGTGTTTCACGGCGCAGAAGGTTAAGTTGTGTTTCTACTGAGGAATCCTGGAACACAAAGAGCACTGGAACCTCATTATAATCTACATCAGAGGTGGGCAAACTAAGGTCCAGGGGCCATATGTGGCCCGATGAACTATTTAATCCGGCCCGCAGAGCCTTCTCAATAATCTCACCAAAAGCCAAATTTAGAAGGTTGTCAGCTTGATTGGTTAGAAAAAGGTTCAGACCCCCCCTTCACCTAGCATGCTAACATGTCCTCTCAAGAAGGTGGGGCCAAACATCATTTGGAGCTTCATCATCCATCTCTACTTGGACCAGTTTACAGGCTCTTGTGCTTCAGGCAAAATAATTTCCCACCCCTGCTCTACATGTTCTGAGCAATATTGTTTGATAACATTAAGACATCTTTTCAGAGAGGCGAGCTCACTTAAGGCTTGGTGAGGGAACGAGAGGCTTGTCCGGCCTTTTTGGTGGCAAGCTCCCTGGTTTGCTTTTCCCCGGGGGAGGGAGTGGCTTCTTGGGCGGGACCAGCGGTGCTGCGGGCTTGGCTGATCTGTGATCCGACAATGGCCTTTCACCTGTGAAGAGACAGATCTGAGTTTAAAAGGGAGGGAAAAAAAAGGAAATTTTGGTAATACATCAATAAAAAGAGACAAATACAGCCAGGACACATGGTGTTACAGAATAATACATAATAAGCAGGGCTGTCAAAGGATTGACTGGTGATGATAATAAACGTAACATCACAACCTGAATGGGTCCGCCCATTAAGTGGACCAGCAGGTTGTTGTTTTTCATACTCCGCTGCACATCAGCTACAACGTTATCAGGCTGACGCGTTAACCGTGTAAGTAAATTTATGCATTTATTCCAAAAATTTGGCAGCCCTACCATCATTTTTTAAAAAACTTTAATTGACACGCAGAACTTTTTTAAAAAGATTGCCGAAGGATTCGAAATGACTGGTATCTGATTCTGTGAGACTGAAACTGAACTGACAGCGTGGCTCATTTCACGTTGTGAAACAGAGGTGTTGCTGCGTCCTCAGCATTTACACAACAGAACAAGTGGTATTTTTAGTCCAGTCTTACTCTTTTCTCCAGCTCGGTTTCCACCGAATAAACATATGTACGACAGCGTTAACAGTGATTATTCAGACAAAAGTCAGTGTTTGATGTGCAGAGCAGAGGACAAATTTGGTTAAAAATGGCAAGTATAGCTGGGGAAAGAAGGAGAGTCGTATTACCCTTGTCCTCTGTCCTGGGGGGATAAGGCTTCTTGTCTGCACTGGGGACATCAGGCTTGAGAGCTAAAAAACAAATCACGATCCACGTAAAGTCACCTCGCTAATTGGAGGGACAGACTGACAGACTGTGTGTGTGTGTGTGTGTGTGTGTGTGTGTGTAAAAACAACAGCTCTCTTACACACACACACAGAAAAAGTACCTCTGCTTAGCCTCATTGGAAGGAAAATAACAGGTCCAGAAACCAAAGCTGTATCACACAGTAAAATGTCTGTGTAGCTCGTGATATGTGTAGGTATATATGTAGATAATGGTGTCTCTGCCACAAAAGTGACAGGAAGTCCGACAAGCAAATGAGCTGATGTCTTGAAAATAGCAAGCCAAAAAAAAAAAAAAAAGAGAATCTCAGTTCTGAGATTCTGCGCTGAGCTCCGCTCCACTTCCTGTGTGTTTGCAGATGAAAGCAAGCAATCTGCAACCTGACTGTAGTTTCTGCTGGCGGAAAAGCAGCCAGCTCATCGACGCAGATGTTTTTATAAACTAGATTATTACTGAACGCATATAAAGGAACAACAGGAAAATGCATGCAGGACCATAAACAAATGACAACTCCCTCGGATTTTAATGAGCTAAAGGGCAAAAAGCGTTCCTTACGTATATTCTTTGATGGTGGAGGCGGCTTCTTCGGCTTCTGACAAGATAAAACAGACAAGACTGAGAATGTGTGGGTTGAAGTGGTGTATAAGTCATTAAAACTCAGACTGTTCTCCATCTTCTAAATTACACAAGATTACAGGGGGTACCAGTAAGCAGACCTCAAAAGACAATATGCAAGTCTAGGAGCACCATCATCCTAGTGTAATAATATTAAAGATTTTACAATCCAGTAATTTATTCTTCTGAAATATACAACATGGACCGTCATCTCTTTTTATATACACACATACACTCAGACCCATTGGGCACAATTACCTGGAACTACTGAGTGGTTTAAAACGTGAATCTGGTCTAATTTCAAAAGCAACAGAGGGACCTACCTAATACGATTTCGCAACAACAGAAATAATCATCAGCCTGACAGCTTGATGAGTAATTCTTTCTTATAAAAAAAGAAATTAGACCAACTAATCATTTATTTCTCATTGGTATGCAGCAGACTATACAGAGTGCTTAGAGATGTAAACGACAGCTGTCATCTTAAAATGTTGTGAAAACGGGGGGGGGAATCCAATTCCTCACCTCCTCCGAGTCCTGCTTGGACGACAACCTCAAAGATCCCCTGGACATGTGAGTCTAAAACAGAAAGATAGAAATCAGCTGTAAAAACCATTTGCGAGCACTCAGGAGTCCTTTGGATAACCTTGCTGAACAGGAAAGATTACAATTCAGCCTGATCTCCCACAGAACAGAGACAAAGACAGGAAACATCGCTGTGAGGGAATATTTGTGACATGATTAAAGGTGAAAGTGAAAGGTCATTATACTTTAAACCCAACATCTAACTATAAGACTACTTGTCGTTTCAGTTTGGAGTGGACTGCAGGTGAAATTGATTCCTAATGTGAGATTGTTGACATTCTGACGTAGCTAAGAGTCAGTAATTATCAGTTCTGTAATTACAGCCTGAGACACAGTTTGTGGTTTCAGTAGTCATATTAATCATTTCGCAGGATATTAGCAAACAGTGGACCAACCACTAATACTTTAAATATGGATCAGCTTAGAAGAAATGAGTCGACTGCAATAAAAGTGAGTCACAATATCTGAGTTTGGAAAAGCAGAATCCTCAATGAACCGTGTGATTTCACCTCTCTCTCTGCCTCGGAGAGCTTGGCGACAAAGTTGTCAGGGAAAACACCTTGTCTGCCTCCGATTTCCCCCCTCCACCAGCCATGCTCTCCTGTGTCCTGGAGGCAGAACGCAAAACACTTCTGTCATCACAATTATCAGTTTGTGATGGCAGCAAAACGGATCAAAGAATTTGGGTGCACTTCTCAACAGCCTCCACTAGATGGTGGTAATAATTCTGAGCAGGATTTGTCATAAAAAAACTTTTTTTTTTACATTGTCAATCCCAAATGAACAAGGTCGAATAAGAATAATTTATACAAAACAAATTTACTGTATGGCACAATCTCAAATACCTGACATATTTGTATGTGCTGTACTGAGTGGTGTTTGTGAGCTTTTTTTACCCCCTGTATTTTTTGCGAAGACTTTAAACAGCTCTTGATCACTGTCAGGGCTTTGCCTCTTGGGCTGAAATGTAACCAGTCAAAGGCGGAGCTCTGCACACTGCAGGCTGCCAGAATAAACCATCTTAAAAACAGGTACTGTGAGCAGGTTTTGCCTGATTTCTCACACACAAACACAAACACACACACACCAAACACCTAACCTCAAAACTCAATTTCCATTTGATTTTAAACTCACTTTTCAGCTGGAGGAAGAATTATTAAAAATATCTTGAGCGAGTCACTGGATTAGGTGATTGAAGAGCAATTACTATTCAGATTAACACTGCAGTGGATGGAGGTTTTATTTTATTGTTATCGCACCTTACACGATAAACTCAAATTGCAAGGTGGCCACATCCGGTTTCCTTATTTCATAACTTTGATGTGCGCAGCGGTGAAACTGTACCTTGTTCAGAATGCAGACAATGTCGCCCTCTTTCAGATCCAGCTCGTCCTCGTTTGTAGCCTCAAAGGTAAATGTGGCTCTGCAGTACTCTTTTGCTGGGGAAATATTACACTTCAGTAAGATGTACACAGACAAGGAAAGCTGACATGCACAAGACAAACGTCCCATACGTCCGCACTGTGCATTACCTTTAGATCTGCTGTCTCCATCTGTCCTCTGTGAGTCTGTCATGTTGGGCTTTGCAGTGGATGGTAATGATGGGATTGGCTAAAATGAAGCAAACCACACAAATGAGGATGGTTTATCCCACGAGTGGAATTGTGACTTCAAGTGGAAGCTCCCTGTCTACAACGCCGTTCATGGCTGTAATGTTTATGAATAATGCTGTTAATTATGGACCTAAAAGGAAGTGACCGTGGTGGATAATGGAGAGAAGGGATAATTACTGAAAAAATGAAAAGAAGCGAGCCTGAGGCGCAAAGAGGTGTCAGGAGTCGCTCGCTGCAAGTTCAATACGGAACAACAGAAAATCTTTTATAGAAAAAGAGTGACTGAAATGTCCTGGAAAGAGTGCGAGAGCATGCAGCGTGTGGAGGGATATGAACAGTGACAGAAGCCCTGTTAGTAGTGAGGGAGTGTGAGTGCTGGGGAGAGAGGAGAGGAGGCACAGTTTCAGAATAGTGACATTGTGAAATTATTCCTCCAACTACATACCAGCCTCTGAATTATACATGGAGTCACAGGGTCGTGAGAAGGTCAACTACATACAGTTTGTTTTCCACATCATGTTGCAACACCTTTGGCCGTGGACGGTGGTTAGAATATTAATTTGTCTGATTTTTCAAGTACCGCTGCATTTTTAAATGATTAACTGCCAATTAAGAATAAGGGTACCGCTCAAAATGTGTCTACCAAGTGTTTGTTAGGCTGCTTCACAGTCTCACTTGGACTGAAGCTGCTGTGAGGACAGTAAACATGAATCAACCGATTTATTTAAAAAAAAAAAAATAATAATAATAATAAAAAAAAACTACACCTATTTCCAGTCAACAGTTTTGTGGTATTGACTCACAAGGAATATAAAAACAGTTTATATTTGTTCTACGCAGTCACGAAAGAAGATGTTAAACACCTTTAGGGTTATTCGTCACACTTATATTATACACTCACTCTCTCCTTCTTCTCCTCTGTGTCGGGGCTCGGCAGTCGAACTTTCAGCTTGAGCGACCCTTCGCTAAAAATGTCTCCGAAGCCTATACCGCGGACCTTTTTGGGCTGAGCGATAACTCCGTTTCCAGAGGCTGGTGGAGGTGACGTAGGGGTGCCGCTGGTATCCATGCTGTTCCCATCTGCGGTGGGGGGGGGATCAAAAGAGTAAACAGAAGGATGTGGGATCATTCCGATTTGGGCCCATTGTAACAATCCTTCCCATCACCATATTTGAAGACATTTAACAAAGATGTCTCCCACTATATTATTCATATTAATAATAATAGTCACACTTTATTAATCCACACAAGTGGAAATTAAACCTCTGCATTTTTTCCCATCACATGCATGTACAACACACACTGGCAGTGGGCAGCCACTTCAGGCGCCCGGGGAGCAACAACCAACAACTAGGGGGTTAAGGGCCTTGCTCAAGGGCCCAAAGTGGTGGTCACAATTTCGGTCGAGGTTTCTTCCTCTTCCTCTCATATCTCCCATGCCGACCTCACATCTGGTCTGGTCTGGACTGGAACCAGTGCCTTAGATGCCTCCAGGTTATGGGACTCGCCTCTTTATCCACTTGACCACCACCCCCCTATTACAGTAATATTACAGTATTCAGTATGAAAGTGCTTATTTTTAGCAAAACCACAAGAGAGTTTTCACAGCTCAGCTGCAGTTGTAGAAGCAGGAAGTCAGAGGCTGACAAATATGTAGCTGCTTGTTCAGGCGTGTTTCAGCTGGGATGGAATCGCATCTCAACAGCTCTATTGCAACATACCGACAGAATTTATTGCTTATCGGGCTATTTGGACGTTAGGAAGTGGAAAAACATTCAAGTGCACTTTGTGAAGATATGTTCTTGGAAAAAGAAATCCCCGTATGACATTAACTATTGACTTTGAAACAATTTAAGGTCTAAAATATAAGAAAGTATAAAGTAGACCTGACTCACATGTGGCACTACCTGTAGAGGTGGCTATGAAATGAAAAGACAACTTTAAACCTTCAAAGTTTAACCTATAGTTAAAATATATTTGCAGGCAGACTGGAAAAAAAAAAGAAATTGTGCAGCGTTCCAACCTGCGAGGCGGACTTTAAAAAAGCTACATATGAGTCAGACAGAAAGCAGCACCTGCTTGCATTCCCTCCGAGTAAACACACAACATGGCTCCCGTCAGTAAGCCTCAGCCGCTCTTACCGGCCTCATCTGCTGCTGTGCTGTTGGACTCCGGCTCGTCTCCTGCTGCATCCAATTCTTTGACGAAGTTTGAGGGGAACACCCCCGACTTGCCGTTGATGCTTCCGCTCCACCAGCCTTCTTCAACCTGACAGGAACAAACAGAAATTAAAATATCATATCTGCTGCGAAATTCTGCTGTAATCTTTAAAAATATCCAGCTGTCTGTTACAGTTGTTTTAATGGAAACTCAGCTGTTAGCGTTTCTGGACTGAAATACTAAAAGCTGAGCCAGCCATCCCATAGAAAACATGTCTGGAGTACCTCTTCTAGAATGTCCACGATGTCGCCGATCTTCAGCTCCAGCTCATCTTCGTTGACGGGATTGTATTCAAACAGCACCTTACACTGTCGTTTCTTTGGTTCTGTGGAGGGTAAAAGGAAGTTAAATGAAAGGAGCAGGTGCCGTGCACTCCACGTGCCACTTACAAGGGCTACGCTGAGCTGCGTTGACCTGCTTGTGTCACCTCACGGTTTCACTGTGGGACAGAGACTTAGCAGTTTAAAAAAAGGCAAGTGGTAAATCCAGGAAGTAGGAAGGGAACTCCTACTGATCAGGTGATCTCATGGCTGGCAAGTGACACACCCAACTGAACAAGCAGAACCCCTCGGGTAGAAATTTGGAGTGTTTGCAAGCTTGTTCTTTGGAATAAGTAGAAGAAAGTGCTACTGTGTACACTTAAAGCAAAGAGCGATACCAGACGTGCAAGAACACGTAGCATATTAATTTGATTCGATTATAATCCGCAAAGAATCTTCGTCCAAAGGCCATGTGATGCTGAAACGCAGAAAAACAAGAAAACAGTTTCAACTGTTTGTCAACCATCTAGGTCTCCTCTGATGGAACAGCAACAACAGTAACAGGCAGCACAGTGGACCGTGCAGCGGTGAGCACAGCTGTCATGAATAGGGAGAAAAGTTCTAGATTTTGGAACGTTCATGTCCTCCTCATGACTGCAAGAGCTTTTTCTTTGAGTACTTGGTTTCATTTCAGACACAAACATGCACGTTAAGTTGATCAGAGAGTCTAAACTGCTCCCAGGGTTGATAGTGTCGGTGAAAGATCTGTGTTTGTGATGGATATTACGTCTCATCACCTGCTTCCCGGTAAACCTGCCCGCCTTTCGTTCCTGACCACGAGACTGCGTGTTCCGCCCAGACGCTGCCGATTCAGCTCGTTTCTGATTACAAGCACGGACACGCGCTCACGCCTGAGTGTTGTCTGCCTGCAGGCAATATCCAGCTTTCTTGTTTGCCAGTCAGTAAAGCTGAGTTTTACCATCCAGTTGTGCTGCAGTTGCGTCTTTACGTGGATTCTGACAATTTATTATTATATTTAGAAAATATCACAGTTTTCATGACGGTCATATCACGTTCTTTTGTTGTATTTATCCGCCACATAACAGCCAGGCCCTGAAAATACTGTCCGATATTAAACCGGTTGGTGGTGCAACAAAGGTGGGGACCACTGCTATAGACAAGCAGATTGTGCATGTTTTTTATGTGATTGTGGCAAGATAACACAATATAGTCATAAACACTTACTTTTTGCTGCCGGCGGTGGCTGTGGCAGAAAACCCCCCGTTGGGATACCGATCGTACTCATCCTCTGAACTAGGTTGGCCACATTTCCTGAACTCTTCTCCCTCTTGGCGGCCTGAGACGGCTCTTCTTTGTGTTCATTCTTTGTTTCCTTGACCTCCTTGGATTCCTTCTTTAGTTCCTAAACGAAAATGTGAAAAAACAAAATAGTTTAAGAGTTCAGTAAATGGGCATCAGTATCACATTCAAGTCCTTAGTGGTTGTGCATGCAGCCACAGCGACCACTAGAGGCGGTCACTGTGCTATAACAGGGAAGTTCATATACTGTAGTATTTATTTATTTGTTTTGTCATTTTTGGAACCATGAGTCTTAATAATCCCAACCACAAACACCAAACTGCCTGATACCAGCTCAGAGTCCACAATACACATTTACTACACGGTAGAAAAAGACCGATGACACATTAATTCATTTTAAAAGACAATCATCCCTCAGAGCTAAAGATATGTAGTATAAGAAGCTGCTGTTATAACTAAAACACCTCACCTCTCCATGGCTACAAACATTTATTAATCTCCTGTAAATTAGGCCAAAACAGTGATAATTAAAAAGTCCACACTAAAATATGTCAAGAATACAGTATTTCAATGATCATTCCGAGCAGTTTTCACTGCTAAATAAGATTTAGCCTTTTTCTGGTGATACATTTTAAGCACAGGAATGTGTGTATGGGTGTGTGTGCAGCACCATGACAGGGTTCAAAATTCACTTCCTGGTTTGAATGAGCTGACTCAGCAACTCAGTAGCAAAGCGAGGATATGTTTGGAAACCGAGCAGTTCTTTTCAGAAGAGAGGACATTTTAACCCATCCTAACAACTTCAAAGGGCTCTTTTACGGTATTAAGACTTTTGTTTTTCAGAGCAGAAAGTGAGGAAAAACGTGCATGACGAACTGTTTCGAAACATGGAGGGAATGAAGTGAAAAGCTTCGTAATCACAGCTCAAAATATAGAAGCAGAGAGAGACGAATACACATAAAATCTTTTTGGTATGTGACGGTAAATATAGCGAAACCACATTTCAGAACCTCTGACACAGTATGAAGACAGCAATGACTAAACCCCTTCGAATAAAATCTTCTTTTCACGCCTCAACACCACATTAGCAATCTTGGCAATTTCCCCACTTTCCATATCACGATAACATCCAGCAGAAGGTGGGGCCTCCACTACGATTTCTTCAATAAAAACAGCATTTGCACTCAAATGTCACAGGTTAATAGCAGACAGACTGGCTCAGAGGCCACCACCTGCTCATCAGGAAGAGAGATAACTATTCAAAACAACCTGTCCTGCGGCTTTTTCACTGTGCAAAACAAAATTAGTGTTTCCTTCCTGGATTTTCTGTCAGCGGTCTGTCAGCTGAATATAAGGTAGAACAGAAACGTCTGATGATTCCACCTCACCAGTAAGTGAGAGAATGCATTCACAAGGGTTCTTGTGTCTCCCAGTACAACGTCAAAAGCTAGAGAGATGTCAGGAGACCTGATATTAGCAGGATGAGTAACTACTCCTTTATACAAGATGGGGCAGGAGGATTAGAAAACGACAAAACTCATTCGGGAGTCCACCGGCTCCCTAACTGCTGACGGGAGTGTTCGCAGGCATGTGGCAAGTTTTTTTTTTTTTTTTTTTTAACGACGGGCTGAGGTTTAGTCGAGAGACTACACTTATAATAGCTCATCAATATTTCAGCACAGGCTACACAACACAGAGGATGCATATTACTATAGAATTCTACAGAATTATCACTATAAACACACACACCAACGGTTAATATTTTAGTCAACTTAGGTAATTTTGGTAACTAGTCTATTATATGCCTCAAAAAAAGCATGTATATTCTGATAATACATAATATCCAAGCAAAAAAAAAACATTAAATATTTTCCTGTTTCTGTTTTGTAGCCTTTTATCTTAATTTGTCAAATACAAAAATTCAATATGCACAGAAAGAACCATGCTGGATGGCTGTGCGGTCAGAAAAAGAGATTCCAGCTCAAAGCCCTTCGTATCTTCTAGATAACGTTCCCTTTGAAGAAGAAACATTCCCGTACGTTCAGCGGAAACGAGGCATTAAGGCTCAGAAACACCTTACCATCTCACTACCTGGCATGTTTTCCCGACTCTTCGCTCAAAAACACCATTTAAAAAGCTCAGACAGCACGACGGGTTGTCAGGAGCAAAGTTCAACAGGCAGCAAGCTACTCAGAGGATTAACTTAGTGACTGGGCAAGGCTGCTTAGCTGATTATCTATGTCAACGTGGAAGATTATGGAGTGAGGGAAACGCAAGATAGCTGAGACCGAACAAGGAACATCACAAGAGGGAGGTTAAGTGATCTATAAAAATACCTTTATTAATGAAGTCTGCTGCAAACACCGAGGTTCTACAGGATCAGCTTAAACCCACATATGAGTGCTCTTCATGTTTTATTTCACCCCTTTTCAATGGATTGTGGTTATGTTTGAAAAATGTCTAATGGATATTCATTCACATATTTCACAGGCAGGTGTCGCCAAAAACACTGGAAACTGTGAAATTAAATTTGCTTTAAACTGGCCATTAATATCTCAAAACCTTTAGATCTAAGCTTTTATTAGCCTACCAGCTAACATCCTTGAGAGAATCCAAACCAGGTACTGTAACCTCCTCAGCCAGGCTAAACCAGCTTGTAGACAGTCAAGTTTAAAATTCTAACAAAACCCACAATATTCTGCAGGAATTCAGAACCATGCACATTTATAACAACATACAAGAGGGAAATTCCTATGATAAATAAAAAATTTTAAAAAAGTCTGCTGAGTCGCAAGCATATTTGAAATTCCTCATCTCGGAGCGCCGCGCACAGCTATCAGCGACCACATCTCAAGCAAACACTCTCAGCAGGAAACTGCTACAGTTTGATAATGTTTATTGCGTTTACACTATCATCTCAAATGGAACAGCAAACAAAACACATCAGGGACCTCAGGAGTGTGTTCAGCCCTGCAAGAGACAGAACGACATCCTGCTTCCTTAACATGACTCAACGCTTCTGCATGGCGACATAAAGAGGTGAAGACCATCGTTTGCATTGACACATCAGAGTTATGGGACGGTTGAAATGGCCAGTGGTGATCAGCTCTGCATCAGTCGGTAACTTGCCTCACATCAACCCTGACTGATGAGAGGGGGACCCTGCAGACCCCCTGTGCACCAGTCTGATGTGCACTGCTGCAGAGCAGTAGCATTAGCATCAAAGTGGACTCTCTGCGTGTGTGTGTATATATAAAATTTTTCGTTTTACCTTAACAAAGTTGTCAGGAAAGAGGCCCCTCTTTCCGTTCAGCTCTCCCTCCATCCAGCCCTCCTCCTCAATGTGCCGCACGTTCCTGATGATGTCGCCGGGTCGCAGCGTCAGCTCGTCATCGTGGAGCGCATCGTACTCGTACTCCACCAGGACCTCTGCTCGGAGGAAGAAAAGGCCGGGAGAAAAGGACGAGTTTTGTCGGCGACAAAGAGGAAATTGGTCAGGGAAAAATGTGCCAGAAGTTGAGGGAGCGCAGGAAAAGAGAGGAGGAAAAGACATTAATAGGAAGTGCAAAAGGTTAAGAGAAGATGAAGCACAAGGGGAAAACAGCCGTGAGCGACAAAACAAAAATCCATTTTCTACATCAAACAGTATTTCTGACAGCAATTAAATTAAAACTCAGTAACACTTAATATTACATCTAAGCGTGCCCTTCTCATTTAGACCACATCTAACTTAGCTGCTTACAAACTCCTCAACATGCTAACACCTATCATGTTCATATTTCCCAGCTCAGCCTAAATATAAACTACAGTATCACATGTTGAAGCGCGTCTGTAATTCCTTGTCACTTCATCAGGCTCCCTTATTCAAAGTGGTTCAATAATGCTGTGAAACAATATAAAGGTGTTGCATTCTGGCGGGTAAACATTAAAGCCGGTGACTGTGAGAATTACATGAAATCCATCATTAACCTGCTGTTAAGCCGCTTTTATGTAATGCAAATGCCTGTCTGTGAAGGAAACAGAAAAGAAGTCTGAACCAAGTGGCAATGCTAATATTCTAGCGGAGGAACACGCTTGTATGCAGATCATGGCTGACGACAGGAAAGACCTGGAAACATGAAAAAGGTTTCCATGCCAAAGTTGTTATCAAAAAGCTGCTAAACTTGCACTTCGCATTCATTTCTTTACTGATTTACATTCAGAAACATCAAGGAAGTCAAAAATAAACTCACTAATTTAACTAAGTTCACTTCCTGGTGAGGATGAGCGCTCCAACGCTACCACTGTGCAACTGAGAGTATCCTTACCAACTGTATCACAGTCTGGTATGGAAATTGCTCTGTTGCTGACCGCAGGGCAGTGCAGAGGGTTGTGAAAAGCGCCCAGCACATCACAAGGATGCTGACTTCCTGCCATCGAGGATGTCCAGGAGAAGCGATGTCTACGACGGGCGCGTAGCATTCTCAAGGACTCCTCTCATCCATCCCATTCACTGTTCCAGCTCCTCCCCTCCAAGAGGCATCACAGGAGCCTTAGGGCCAGAACCAGCAGGTTTAGGAACAGCTTTTTCTACAACTGTCTCCTTGCTGAACTCTGTCCCCCCGCTGAACTTCCTCTGTCCAGTCATTGAACTTCTTCTACTTCTTCTATTCCATGCACTCTCTGTACACGTTTAACTGTGTATACAAACCTGTATATATTGTCCATACTCATCTCTCTTCCTGTACATATAACTTTATTTTACACTCTTCTTTAATTCCCATCTGTATAAATATGCCCAACTGTATATTGGAATAGCCCATACCTGTACTTCATAACACATTTGTAAATTCTGTATACAGATGCTAACTTAACCCACTAACTTGTATATAACTGCACTTGCATTTTTTGGCACCTCTGATTAGATGCTAAATTATATTTCATACATGTAATGACAGTAAGATTTTATCTAATCTAATGATGACCTCATTTATATAATGGCAGCCATAAATATGTCACTCAACAATCCAATGAAAATAAATTGCGGCTGGCTGCGGGCCAAGCATTTAAATAGTCGTGTGTGTGTGTGTGTGTGTCCATGCCACAAGTGCAGAGAAAAGACATTTTTGGAAAGCGGGATATTCTCCCTGCACCTCTGGACAGGCCTCATACCGTCGTCTCACTCCCAAACGCACCAAGCTGAGACCCCAGACGATAATTTGGGTCTATCTCTCCGTGTAACTGCAGGAAGTGATGCGAAATAAACACAGGCAGCGGCACCGACACGTGGGACGATCCTCAACTTTGACATGAAGAGGAGGGCTTTCTGTACATGTGCGCGCACACACACACACACAGTACTGGGTTCAACAGTTACACACACACACTCTGCTTGAGAGATGTGAAGCTGCAGAATTGCAGATGCTTTAATTCATTTCAGAACAACCCTGACAGCTTAAGCTAATTAATAAATGACATTTTACAGTGAATACAGAGATATCTGTATTTATTAGTGCGAGCTAGCTCTCTGGTGACCTGTCAACATAGAGATTGATCGCTGAGCCACACACCCACAGGGATATTCACCAAGAACGCACCAACATCTGCAGCCGCAGCGCTACCATTTTACCACTCCTATTTTGTCACACTTTATTAAGCATTTGTTACATGTGGTATTTTGTATTTTAGCACCAGAGATTGTTAGGTGTTTATTGTGATTTTTAGACTTTTGTTTGCATTATCTGAGTGTTTTCCACAGCTGTGTTGACATTTCCTTTCTGAGATGATCGCTGAGGGGATTATAATCAGAGCAGAGAAAGGTTAAGTTTATCACTGTAATAAAAACTGTCGCCAGCATCACAGTTATGGCTGAGCTCTAGTGACTGTGACAGAAACTGTACTAACGGAGTATTTGGAGTCTGTGGAGTTTCCGCCCCCCCCGAATGCAGCCTGAAGTCGGCCTGAATGCAGCTTTGTCCTCTCCTCATTCCTCCATCATGCCCAGTCTTGCTCAGCTTTGTTGGACTCTTATCTCTCTCGGATGCTGAAGATTTGTGGAAGCCTCCCCTCCCTGCAGCCAGGGAGCAGGAGCAAAGCTGCAGTCTCTCACCCTCGTTTGCAGCTTCTGAAAGGCTACGTCCATCTCTGTGTTTTCATCTAAAGTCTCGGCGGAATGGACAAAAACGCCAGGTGACTGTCACCTTTCCTTCGCAGGGGTGGACTTTGTGCGTCTTGCATAAGCTGGTGAAAGATGAGAGGATGTTAGCGGGGGAGGCAAAGAGAGAGAAGGGGCAGGAAGGAAGGAAGGAAGGAAGTGAAGGCCGTGCAGCCAAACCGACTGCCAGGCAGACGCTTGGAATCTCTACGCTTCAGTCGCACAATCAGCGGAGAGGAAACTCAAATGTTCCTCGCCATCTACGTATCTAAGCGCTGGCTGATATGAAGCGATACCTCGAGAGGAAAAGAAAAAAGAGAAAATTGGCGTCGTTATCTACGGCTCTGACTAAGAGGACAACAGCGAAGCACATTGTGGCACATAATCCACAAAGCTGAACGTTCATTTAGTCCTGACTGACTACATTTTTCCAAAATAGTAAATAGATTAAAAAAAATAGCAAAGCCTCTGCTTAAAATATGCTATTATGCCACAAACTTGTTAGAATTAAAAGGTAAAATTAACTAATTGTGGCGGGCAAGACACCTGAACCGCAAACACAAAAGTCTCCGCTGAGATGCTCCTGACTGCAGGTCCCACACCTCCCTGCATGTATGGACTGACATGACTGTCTAATATAACCAGCCGTGAACCCATCAATGTCAAGCTGAACCATTACAGTAACTAACTGCACCAATTACCTGAAATCACAAGTGATCCTGTTCATTAGAGAACGCATCATGATCAACATGTGCGGCTTCCTCAATTATTGTCCTGCTCTGGGGCTGCACACTACTTTCCTGATTCATATCCTGTCAGCTTGTGGAAAAAGCAAACCAGTTCTCTCCAAGTTTGTCAATAAACTAGTTTGGGACTGGTTCTGGTCCCAGCTTCGCACCAGCATCGGGTCTTTTGCAGGAAAGACATACTCTTAAACAGATCAAAGAATATCCTTTTATCTAAAAATTCTGATGAAAGCATGGAGGAAATGCAGTTTTTCTTTTTCTTTATGTTTTTTAAAGGATTCCACTGGTTGTTGACACTGCAAACACTGAGGTTTCATCCACTTAGCTCAAAAACAAAATCACAGTTAGGGGATTTTAGCCATTCAGGCAGAAGCGGGCTAAATGTAAGCTACGTTCTGAGAAAGCAAACAACTGGAGGGAGAGCTCAGACATGTTCAAACATAGATTAGATACCCTTAGTGGAAGGAGGCTGCAGAAAAGCAAAAAAAAAAAAAAAGCACAAAGTGTTACACATTTAGAAGAAGCTAATCATTATACAACACACTAGTCAGGCCTAACTGGTTGGATTATCACCTGGGTCCAGGAGAGAACTCATTTTCTCCACTTTTTTTAAATTTTTCTCAAAACTCTGGGTTCCAATTGTGCAGCTTCGGTTATTAACTTTCAAAGTTTCTCCCTCGTTCCCACGGTCTTATGAGCAAAAAAAATCCACATAAAGCACAGTCTGAGGAAGCTACCTTGACTTCAGAATGTCACACCAACCCACAGCCTGCAACTTTCCACCCCTGATGAGCTGAAAACCTGTCTTGCAACATAGCAAAACTGTGCACAACCACACAAACACCAGGCTTTACAAATCAAGAGCTCCGAGACAGACAGGCTTTATGCTATGGGTTTGTCTCCTCCACAATTACTGTGACGCTCCTCTGAAAAACTGTCAACAATCAAATCAGATTGCGTTCATTTGTAGTCCCATTGTGCGATCAGAGAATGGCGTTTATCATAAATCAGTTGTTGATGTCACAGAGGAAAACGTCACCGTGTGCGACGGGAACTTTGGCTTACAGCAGTTACAAGGCAGCTGTCAAAGTGTGGCAACGTCCACTGGTGCTGAGAAGATGCTAGCTTTAAATAGGAACTTTTAGCTCGCCTGTAAAGTCCTTACGTGCAACACCAAATTACATCCCTGGGGCAAATAAACGCAAGCCAGGAATATCAACCTCATAAAGTTGTGTACAATGAACTGGGTGTTTTTTGTTTTGTTTTTAATAACCTCCTTGAGTCGGGTTAAAATTAGCAAGAAGTGGAGCCAAATCCAAGGATGGATGTGGCGTTATCCTGTAACCAGACGGCTAGCTGGCTAGGCTAACGCGGCTAGCTACCTGGATTGCTAACTTGACTCCCTGCTGGCAAAAGCTGACACCATGACTTCAGTTTCTGACACTGCCTTTAAGGCTGCCTATTCCCGTCTTATTGTCAGTTAGGGTTTAGGTTCTAACAGGCAGATGTAGCACTCAGTTTATATATATTTATATATATCCAAACACAAGCGCCACATCATGGAAAACTCACCCATTCCTGTCCTTCGCAACGCCTCGCTATCAAATGCTGGGAATGTCTTATCCAGCAGTCTCGCTGATAGCCGAGTTAGCCACTAGCCAGGTGTGTGATCAATCGATCTTTTCCTCCCACTTTTTTCCTGCTTTTGTGGCTTTTCAGCGCGGGGTGAGAGGCGCCGTGGGCCGTGCGTCCATTCGTCCTCGCCTCGGCGGCAGCGGCTGCAGCCTCCCGACTTTCTCTCGGTGCTGCTTCAAGATTACAGTGCAGGAAGTTGAGCAGTCTCCACCTTTCTTGGACCTGCCTTAGCGAGTTCCTGCTGCTGCCACCAAGATACCGCATAACGCAAGAAAAATAACGAGGCTTTGGGGTCGAATCCTCCAAGTTTCATGGAGAAAGAAGCATTGATCCCCTTTTATTAGTGTCAGTAATACTGTCACACTGGGGTAAAAGAAAAAAATATTTTGGTGCAGATCCAGAAATAAACCCATGTTTATCATTTATGCATCCTTGACATTCCTGGAATATATTTATATTTTAAAAAATGAATGAATCCCAGTAATATCTAGGTTGCAGACCCATGTCCCTCACAGAGTGACGTCATAAGAGGAAGTAGTTGAGGACCCGTTCAATCTGATAAAATCCATTGATTCTTTCTTTGATCACAGACGCAAGCTGTGTAGAGAAGTCTGGGCATTTGAGTTTGATAAAGGAAATTAAACATCAATAAAGCAGGAAGTTCATACTCACTAAAAAAAGAAATAAAAACACATACAGCCCTATACAATAAATGGGCATAATTATTTTAATTATGTGATTATTATTATCATCACCGCTCTATTATTTTTTTCTCTCTATGATTATCTTACATTTGTTTTCCTCTTAAAAAAAGGAATAAGTCCAAATATATTGAATGTCAAACGCAGAATGAGGTCGTGGTTGAGTGAAAATGAGTAGTTTCTAAGGTCCACATGTGCGTTGAGGATGGATGGAAGGATGGAATGATAAATGATGGCGCAGGTGCATGATTCATTTGTGTTACCTTACCTTTTCTATAAAAAATTTTACGGTATTCTGGTATGGGATTTTTGCAGCATAGCACTTTAACCTATTAACGTATGTGAGAAAATTGGAAAAACATTTAGCTGTCAGCTAATTAGAGAAAATAAAGATAACGACTCTGCTGAAGATTACGTTCCAACCGAGCGCGCAGCTGCGCGTAATTGATTTACTCCTTTACTCCCTCCTACTTATATAGACATTTATATTTTAAAATGAATTGTCTCATTAAAATGGAGATTAGGATTCGCATTAACCTCTTCTCCTGTTCTGTGACGGGTCTGAGAAAAAAAAAAAAAAAAAAACATCGTGGAAAATGAGAAGCAACGAAGCCGTGCAGCGCCGCCTGCTGACTGTAACGCGTCACAATCCAACATGACAGTTCAACAGATTTTTAAACGCTTTCTGCAGAACAGAAACTTCTGGGTGAACGTGCTCATTTCCCAGACTGTCCGATCCAACTGAGGAAACCTTCGGCCGTCTTGCTATGGGATGCATAATATTACAACTGTGATGTTTATTTACAGTGTAAAGTTATCATCCTGACGTCTTTATCGCGATTTCAAACTTATCTAGCCTGGGGGAAAAAAAAGTCCTTCATAAAAAAAAAAATCATCATGTTTAAGTGAGGAATCACAAAAAACATGACACAGATATTTGGTGAGTTTATAACAAACGGGTTTGGCACAAGGAAAGAGCTGGCGTAAAGTCAGCAAACATTTAACATCTATAGACGCCCTACGAAAATAAATGTAAGATTTATGTCACATGCACAGTTATACAAAGTACATGTACAGTCAAATGTATTGTTTGTACTGTTTTTTTTTTTGTTTGTTTTTTGTGTCATTATGGGATTTAGACATTATTTTTATTGTTGATAAGGTGAAATTGTATAGTGCAGTTTTTAAAACGGAAACTGAATCATTGTTTATTATACGTAAATAGTCCAGTTTAGGGCCGAGACTGACAGGTTGGAGAAGAGTTTTTATCCACAAGCCATCTATCTGCTCCAGTCCTGAGGCAGCAGGACGCCAGCCAGCCTGATGGCAGAAGGGAGAAGACAAAGTGGAAGTGAGCTGGTGCAGATCATGTCCTGCATGTTGGGGGAGGTGGTTCTGATGGTGGCCTCCTACGACGTTAATGGGTTGAGTCCAGTCCAGGTCCAAAGAGTATGCATTTGAAGGTGTTCACTCTTTCTATCTCGTCTCCTCTAATGAGAAGTGGATATTGTTCCCTTTGCTGCTTTCTCTGGGAGTCCAGAATCATTTCTTTCATTTTGCTAACGTTCTGCAGGAGTTGTTGATGTGACCCACTTTGACCATGGATGTACGTAATGAAAGAATGTAATTGGTCATAATTTCTATTCTATTCTATTCTATTCTATTCTATTCTATTCTATTCTATTCTATTCTATTCTATTCTATTCCGCAAAAATTACATTTGTCCACTAGAGGTCAGGCTAATAGTTCTAATGTTTCCACGAATTGTATTTTTTTTTCCTTTGTTCCCTCCTAAAGCCTGCTCGTAATACGTAAAACTTTGATACGAATTAAACACAAATTGTATATGTATATAACATATGTCTCCTAGGATCTGAAAAATAGGGGTATTCAGAAAAAGAAAATATTAAAGTTTTGTGTTGGGGTCATCTTCATTCATCTGAGCTGTGTTCAGCACAGGGACAAAATTTCATTGGTTCCCTTCAAAAGCAAATGCAAAGTATTGCTGTAAAGTAAGTCCATCATTTAAACATATTGATAAAAGAAGAAATGCAATGACCTGGTGGCCTAATTTATTCCCATATATATTTTTCTAGGATTGAGTAGCAGAAAAACAAACAGCCTGTACCAGGAGAGAAGATATAAAAACAGGTCTGCAGTTCTTGCACAGGATTGCAACATGTGGTTTACTTCAGTCACAGAAAGGCGACAAATGCAGAGATGACTGCTGAGAACAACAGGAAACAGTTCTCTCTCATGTGGATGTAAGTATATCTGAGCAACCTCAACCTCACCCACTGACACACAGCACTTTGTTCAAACATAATGCACAGCTGGGATGTAGATTCAGGTTTCAGTTTCAGACCAAACACGATGAAGCCCAGTGAAGAATTCTATGACTTCTGGGTGTTAACAGGAGCTGCTGGCCCCGTCTTTAATTCAGAGCTCTGCAGTTAGTGCATGCTGGATACTGTTGTCTTTAGTTTGTCCTGTTACCGGGAGACGTCACTCAGCAGCTGCTGCTGAAGCCTAAAATCTCCTGCATATTTACGCTGAGGAGCTTAACTTTGGTCCCCTGAGAGGAGCCCTTAAACCAAAACAATAAAAAAAAACACAGTAAAAGGACCAGTCCTTAAACGCATCACAAGTGACAGCTGAGAATTACATATCAGAAAGAAAGAAAAGAAAGAATGAAAGACAAAAATACTCATGAAAAAGTATTTTTCAAAGATGCCATGAACTGTTACTTTCAGTTATCACTTTTTAACACAATCAGGAAGCAAAAAAATTTTTTCTGGACGTTTTCATGACTGAAATCTGTGAAGGTCTCTGAATAGTTGAATCATCAGGGCAAAACGGCCACCAATATGTGTGTTACAATTCTGACATCAGGCTGCGGGTTTTCTGCAAGAGAACGGACGCTTCCATTCCGAATAAAGTTTCTATCAGTTTATATCTCATCTGCAGATGAATTACCTGATGACAGTTTTCTCAGACTCAGTGTCGATCCAGGTTGAAGTTGTGGAAGAGCCTCTTTTACTTCCGCAGATTTTTGTCTTCCTGGACCTCAAATTCACCCCAAAAAGGTAAAACAGTAAAAAAATTGCTCTGATGTTCAACATCATTGGTAAACGTCTCCCTTCTCCTTCAGCTCTTTTTACTCACGCCTGCCTTCTGTCCGAGGGGATTACCTTCACTGACCCATTTCCGCCGGGTTCTCGTCCTCTCAGCAGCAGAGTAAAGCGGATCTCCCTCCCCCTTGGCCCCATCTGCGTCCACTCACTTCTGCTCTGGGCAGATGGTCGTCCAGTCTATTTGCAGAAACATCTGAGGCTATCAGCATCCCGGTATGTGTGTGTGTGTGTGTGTGTGTGTGTGAGTGCAGACCGTTTACAGACAGGCTGCCCGGCACGTGTGTTGTGTCTGCATATCTGGAAAGCAGGACCATGACAGGCTGACTCCTCTGAACAGATGACTAAGCAACCCAAACCCCCATGTTTACGCCATGTTATTGCTTAACTAGCGACTTTTTTCTGTCTATTTGTATGCATACATCAGGATTACTAAGAACAATTAACATACAAATAATTGTACCTTATTTAAGCACAACAAAATGATAGGTTCAATTAGCTCCACCCGAGTCATGAGATTTTAATAGTAATTTAAAAAAATAATAAGAAAACTGTGCCATCATCTGATAAAACATGCCTCAATGCATTTGTGTTGCTAGTACAAAAAAAAAAAAAAAAAGCTGAAAGCTGTTCAATTATTCATGCATTTGAACATTACTCAGCACTTTCTAAAAAGAGAAAAATATGTATGGCCTCTTAACAGGAGAAAAATGGATAGGCCCCACCTAATTGAAGCCGGGCTATTGACTGGTTAGCTTAGTCGGACCTCTGACAGGCTGTGTCCCACTCAGGGTAATGAACTCTGGGCTCAAACAACCATCATGGCTCTGTAACCTGCATTTAAAGGAGCAAACTTTTTAATCCTTAAATACACAACAGCGATGGATAATGTGAGATTTTAAAATGGATTCAAGCCAATGTCTTAGTTAGTATTGCCCAAACACAGGAGTAACTAATATGAACTCATATTATCTGAGATGCTGTTAAGGAAGGTCTGTATTGAAAATCTTGCACCAATATGAAAAATGAGGATTAAAGCCATTTGGATGCTTAGTATAGAGTTGAATATATTGCCTAGTTTTAAATATTTCTGGATAATGTGTTTAATCAGTATGAATCCAAACAGAAACACGTCATTTTGATATTTGATCCAGCTCACCTGTAACCCGCACCCCTCCTCCTGGTGCCCGCTGGGCTTCCATGCACGTGCTCACTCTTTCCGCGCATCGTGATTGGCTGCGGCGCGCCACTAGCGCCCGCCCACCCACCTGACGTCACCGCGGCAGTGCCCATGGCGCTCGGCAGCCTCAGCAAAGCCGCACTGACGCGCCTGGTCTGGGGCGAGGCGGCGCAGCCACCGTGGCTCCCTCATCTCTCACCGCTATGGGAATGAAGCGAAGCCTGATCCCGGACTCTGTGAACACGGTCCGCCCGGCGACGCGGACGAGAAAAGGCTGCAGTTGAGAGAGAAGCAGCTCTGCCGTCTCACCTCCCATAAAGCTCAGGCAAGAGGAGGACAAGGAGGAGGATGAGAAACATCTAGAGATGAGCGGTGGTTATCCAGAGGGCAACTTGGTCAAGGACGTTCGCTCGAACCTCGTTTGTGTTTTCTGAGCCGGGACAATGTCTGCAGTGTGTGTGTCCACAGTGGTGAGTCCATCACAGATACCTCAGCCCCTCTCACTTTGTCCTTTTCATTCTACGGACTCCTCCAGCAGGTTCCCCGTTTAAAGGGACAGTACCTGTTTTTGTCCCTCTCTTTGTGTCCCCAAAGTAAACTTCCCCAGAATCAGATCAATGCAGCCACAACTTGTATAACTAATATAAACTTATTATTAACCTAAAACTTAGATTTCATCAACTCATTGTTTTTGAGTCAGTAGGAGATCAAATAAGCTCCACCAGAAGGATGGAGAAATAGACACCCAGCAGTCTTTTGTTTCCAACACTCTGGAACAAGAGTTAGTTAACTAACTCTTGTTTATTGTCAGTCAAATACAGGCTTGGCTAACGGCAAAAGAAAACAATCTTTTGAATGTAACTCCAAGTTTAGTAACATTCCAGGCCTCCTGGATGGTTGGTGGGTCGTTTTTTTGTGTGCCAGTAATCATGGTGATGCAATGCAGGATTTCCTTTGTTCACACCATGGAGGTGTCCCTCTGTTCCTGTCAGTGATGTGTCGCAGAGATGCCTCAATGCTTCATCATTCTGAGTCAGAAGAGAGTTCGACTGCATGCAGAGAACTGCGGCTGTCCCTATTTTATTGTGTTGAATTGGGATTCTGTCACCAATGTTGGAAAAAAAGTGTAAAAAAACAAAAACATTTTTCTCCCTCAATTTTGGGAAACTGATTAATCTGTTTATTAATCTGCTTCAGCCAAATGCCTGAAATTCGATCAAATGTTTTTTTCCTTGCAGATTCAATTTGTACATGGATATCCCTTTAACACAACAATAAATAAGTCACAACAAACAACAGGAAATCATATTTATACACATATTTATATGTCCATGGGGGTTCTAATTCGTCAGGAAATACTTCTGTTGTAATTTAATCATTAAACACTTAGAGGAAATTTGGTGCATTTAAAATAAACTTGTTTGTTGACGCAGCCTTGGCCTCTCTTCTAACCTTTGGCCCCAACAACAATGGTTGAACAATTAGACTGTCCGTGTCTTATTACTATTGGACATCTGCCCTCTGGTGGCAGGCTGCAGTAAATCCATCTCTCCTCAGTATTTGAGGACTTTGGAAACTCAGTTTTCATATTTCTCCCCCCCCAAAAAAAGAAAGCAGTTATATAATGCCTCTTTATGTATTTCTGATTAACTGTCATGCAGGTTTTCTGATTGCTACATCTGTTGTTGTAATGTTGTTGTTGTAATATGTTGTGGAGAAATGGAATATATCACGTGTCTGGAAAAATACTAGCTATTGTAGGTCCCTCAAAAAGCTCTGACAATAGGTATGAATAGAAAAGGATCTCATCTCTTAGGACTAAGCTTCGGTATATTTTAAATCTTTATGTGCTTTTCAAAAACTGCTTCTAATTAAACAAAGTAGCTTTGGCGTATGGTGATGCCTCAAAATCCTGCGCCATAAGAGGGTGTCGTGAAATATATACAACCAAACTGCCCAGACGGAAGATAACTCATGTTCGTGTTCATCATTTGAAAACGAATTAATTTGGTTTGCTGTTCACAGAAGTATTTAGGGACTTTGAATTTTTTTTAATTTATTTAGTATTTAGGAACAGTTGCCATTTAACATAGAGCAATTTGGTGTGTCGGTCATTAGCAGCTCACTCTTCTCAGTTCTCCACGGATTATCACAGCTATTGTCAGCAGAAAAGAGCCTCTTTCCCTGTGCTGCAACAGTCTGCAGTGCGAGGACACAGAGCAACAGGTGCTGCCTCGCTGTTTGCTGTGTGTTTAAATGTGTGTGTGGCATCAGAGTTACAGTAATCGCCTGGAGCATATGTGTACGTGTGTGTATGTGTGTGTGCTTGCTAGCTGATCCTCACAACTTCAAAGGCCTGTTTGTGGGTTAAGACTTCGTTTTAATGTTGGGGTTGGTATTGGGTTCAGGTTAGTGTTTGGGTCAGGGGGTTAGTTTGGAAAGTTTGGATTAGGGTAAGGGGCTGGGTAATACATGACGTCTAAGAAAGTCCCCACAAGGATAGAGGTACATGAATGTGTGTTTGTGTACGTGTTTGGTGGGTAGTGCTTTAATTGGATAGTAATGACAACTTAATATCTGCCCCACACACAAACATCCTACCCACACCCACACACCTCATTAACACACACAATAAAGCATAGGCGGAGACACACACCAGGCGACATGTGTTTACCGTCGTAACCCACCGGGTTCTATAATTTCTTGAAGACCAGCAAGAATGGAGAAATACTGAGACATCTGATGCTCCCGCTGGGCGTGCTGCCTTCACTGCGGCACAGCTTGTTGCTGCAGGAACCTGAAGTCGGCAAGAGCGAGCGGAGTCCCTGCCATGAACCCTCCCTGATGCTCCCCTGATCCATGCGGCAGCAGCGTGTCCATGCGCCCGCTCACTGCTCACTTTAGCCTGCTGAGATAGGATATAAAGGAAGACAAAGGTGCCACTGTCTGAGATTCATATTGAGTTTCACTTTGTCCTGTGATGGACTGCTGATTTGTCCAGGCTGTTTTTGTGCCTTTCCACTGGTGACTGCTGCGAGCCCTCCACGTGCCCCTGGTTTGGAATAAACTGCAGTTAAAAGAAAATGGATGGATTTGCTCATGTCAGTTGGATTTTAGGTTGCTAATATTAATATTGAGTCATCTGCATATTGATGGATATTAGCTTTGTGGAGCTACAGAAATCAGTAACAGGTGATACTAATGCACATTTGCTGGACTGATCAATGTTTATCAAATTTCCTAGTATTCATGGAGTAAGACGGTATTTAATGCGATACAGGAGATATTGTTTTTTAAATAAGAGGTTAGAAGCTTTTGAATGCAAACTGCAGCAAAACGCTTGTTTTGTTTGCTCTATATTCACTGAAAAAAAACCTATATACCTATATATTCAATATAAATTATCATTCATTTTGTTATTTAATATGATTTATTTCTTTTGCTGATAAAAGCACCAACAGTATCCTGTCATCTTCTTGTCAAAATAATGGTATCAAAGTCACCTGATTAAAAATTGCTGTGCAGCTGCAGCACCAAAATAAATCTGACTGATTGTTCTTTTAAAAAACAATCCTAATTAGTTGTCTTTCTTAATGCTAGCTTCTTATATCTTGGAACTCATGCCTGTAAATGATGTGACTTACGTCAAGCTAAGTCACATCTTGAATGGGTCCATTCCCAGTTATACAATGTGGTACCAGTCCTGTAACGCTCTCAGGTCAGCTCTTATATCATGATGTGCTGAGTTCAACGCCGATCTATCGCACACCCAAAGCAGGGCAGTGGAGGAGCAGCTTCTCATGTGGATGGGCAGGAAATGTAATCAGGTTCAGCTTTTCATGCCTGTCACGTATATGTTGTTGGTTTGTTACAGGCAGAGTTGGTAATGGGTGTGTCTGTAGCCGCTGCAGGGGGTGGAATTACAGACTTATCCAATGGCTCCGTGTATGTGTATGCACGTACAAATGGGTGAACTCCACTAGAACCTGCTCTGCACCACGCTGGTGCCCATAAACAAGACTCCACCCTCAGTTCTCTGCCTTCACTCACTCACACTCGCTTCGTCCTTGAATTTGCTACCGACTCACTGAAGCGTCAGCTGAACCTCCCCCGTGATCTGCATCAGAATGAAACGGTAGATTACAAGTCTTCATGTTCACCAGTATGGCCAGGAGCAAAGCAGCAATTACCAAGCTACCAGATATTTGTTGAATTTCTATTCACGGATCAGCTTCATGAAGCTTTTTGTCAGTTTCAATAAAGCATAGACATCCTTTGATGTACTGACCTATGACGGTTTTCTGAGTTTGCTTTAGTGTTATTGTTGGGACCGCAGAAAAGGTCAATGAATGAATGAATGAATGAATGAATGAATTAATTTGTTTATTATCCTGCAATGGGGCAATTGCAGTATCAGTATGCAGCAGCAGCATTAGAAGAAATTAATAATATAAAAGACTTTTGAGAAAATAAAAATAAATATATGGCTAACCCTATATATTTACAAGTACCGTGCTGTACATGAATAGCATGACCATTTGCCCATGGGTGGGTTTATTCCACATAGGCAGATACTGCTCATGAGGTAGATTGTGTGATAATTAGGATACTGCGTTAATTCATTTTAATTCAGTTTTATTTATATAGCGCCTTTTACAATAAAATGGTCTCTAGGTGCTTTACAGAGGCAGAAACCCAGAGCCTGAACCTCCAGGTAAGAACAGTGGCAAGGAAAAACTCCCTTTTAACAGGAAGAAACCTTGAGCAGGACCAGACTTACAAGGAGGAACCATCCTGCTGAAAGCCGACAGGATAGAGACAGGGAGACAGGACAGAGAAAATAAAAGAGAGAGAGAGAGAGAGAAGCAAATATAATCATAGAATCATAGAAATACAAACATAATACAATCGTAGAAATGCAAACATAGCAGACATATACATAATACATATTTATTCATAATACAGCTTAGACAGGTTTTTCTAGAAAAGGGAACAGCATAGGCAGGTGCTGACAGTGAACACTGGGTTTGTCAAAGGCCGTTAAACAGTCTGATTGCTGTGGGGAGAAACAACCTGCGGTAGCGCTCCTTCCTGCACTGAGGATGCCTCAGTCTAGTGCTGAAGGAGCTGCTTACGGCCTCCACAGTGTGGTGCAGAGGGTAGGAGGAGTTACTCCTGATGGATGTCAGCCTGGCCAGCATCCTTCTGTCCTCCACCTCCTCAATGGAGTCCAGGCTGCAGCCCGAGACAGAGCCAGCTCTCTTAACCAGCTTGTTGTTTTGGACGACCTTCAATGAGTTCCTTAATATATTAATTAAAATTAGACATTGCCGCAGATAATACAGTACAAGGTTGTCCAGCAAGAACTCATCTGGTGGAGGCATCGCTGGGATGTCTGTTGAATTTGTTTAATTGTTATTATATTGAATTGTTTAAATATCAGAGTGGAATGACGGACAAACGATAAGGCACTGGCCAACTGACACGGCATCTGTTCGGCTGCCCTTAGCATGCCATGCAGTCATAATCCTGATTGGTTTAAAGCTGCAGCCGCACACAGAGCACCTGCGTAAAAGTCAGGGGAGATGCGTTACGTTAAAGAGGTAATGTAAATTACTATTGGGTCAACAGTGATAAATCCCTTTTGCATTGCTCAATCAGTACTGAACTAAACTATTAGCATTAGCATACAGTGCTTTTTGCTTTGTACTATTCATTTGCCTGAACGGCCCCCAAACATGTGGTAGAAGAAGGTATCTTGTGCTCCAGAATGACCCGTAGATGTCTCATTCCAACAGGGTAATTATGCTCTCAGGAGATGGTTGGCATTTTTTATTTTTTTTAATGAACCAGTTTCCCCAGAGGAGAAAAATAATCGGCTCCGCGGGTGGTGGCATGAAATTCGTGACTGTTCTATACTCGGCAATCAGAAAGCTCTAGGGTGAGGCCGCAGCATGCCTCCTCTTCCACAGCGTAACATTGAATAACGAGTGATACACCTCAATTACTGTATACTGTACAGCCATGCTGGTTCTATAAAGTTCCACAAATGAGCAGAAAGAGCCAAGGGGAGAACATCCATTGTCCCGTAAACAGCAGAATGTTCCCATTTGCTGCTGCCTCCACTGTCTGCTCACTGTCTGATGTGAATGAATGCATTGATGCTACTGACGCAACGGTTATGAGCTGCGTGCTGACAATAATGCTCTGATGTTTATGGATGAGGTTCTGGGAAAAGAGCACGGGGAGCTGAATGGGTGGAATGGTGAAAGGGCAGCGAAGCAGGGCAAGAAAGGGCGACTTGTTGTTCTTGTTAGCACAAATCATAAAATCAGCCCTGAGAGGTTTGTGGAAAATATGTTTTGAGCCCCACGTTTATGGTGGATCAGATTCAAACATGAAGAAATAATTAAAACAAATCTGATCACGCTCTTCTTTTGCCCAGAAGATAGAGGAGGTGTGGGAGGTGCAGACCGCTCAGAGCTGCACCTGAATATAAACACTGCGTCGGATAAACCTGCAGGGGTGGGATGATGAAAGTAAGGCTGCAAATTACAGTTTAAGAACTTAGTGCCAAGTTCTCAATACACACCTCAAAGACAGGACAAGGACAAGACTACACACTGGTCAGACTGCCTGGTGTTAGACACCAGCTCCGACATGACTCAGTTCGGTGCGTGACGATGCCTTCCACTAGCGTAGTAAGGACATTTTGGCAGTTTAACGGGTTAAGTTAGTCTTTAGGGTTAGTAGAGTGTGTGTGTGTGTGTGTGTGTGTGTGTGTGTGTGTGTGTGTGTGTGTGTGTACAAATCCTAATTAATATAATTGGGTTTTTTAAGCCCCGTGTGTTGTTGTGAGTCTGATGAAAACACTGCAGTTGTACTTGTGCAAGAGGAGCAGGAGGAGCAACTTGATGAGTCAGTGCGGCAAGTAAATTAAATCAAATGTTTAATGAATTTGCTTTCTTAAAGAGATATTTGCTGGCAAATCTAATTAAAGTGGGCTTGTACACAGGAAATGGCAACAGTAAAACCTTCCAGGATTTAGATGGAAGGAAGGAAGTTTGAAATTTAGAACTCTGATCTGATCAGAATTTAGATTTTTAGAATATAATATGTGCTGGAGGGTGTAAACCCAAATGTCATTGTTTTTCACTCTGCCTCTCCTCTCCTCTCCCCTCCTTCCCTCCCCTCTCCTCTCCTCTCTCTTACCTCTCCTCATCTCTCCTGCCCTCCTCTCTATCTCTCTCCTCCTCGTCTCTCTGTCTCCCTCTCCTCTCCCCTCCCATCCTCTCTCTATCTCCCTCTCTCCTCCTCTCTTTATCTTCCTCTCCTCTCCTTTTCTCTCCTCAGCTCATGTGCATTCTCCTGGTGCAGATGTCGGTTCGGGTTTTGACCACAGGCAGCGCAGCCGAGCGGCCCGTCCTGTCTCCTCGCCAGTATCGGCACGTTGATGCTGACTCAGGCACCCAGCTGGCGTGTGACAAGTGCCCAGCAGGCACCTTTGTGTCTCTGCACTGCTCCCTGTTGCGTGTGAGGGAGTGCAGCCCCTGTCCCAGTGGCACCTTCACACGCGGCGAAAACGGCGTCGAGCAGTGCCATCGCTGTCGGCCGCTGTGTCCTGCGGGCTTGGTTGAGAAACTGCCCTGCACGACCACCCAGGACCGCGCCTGCGCGTGCCCCACCAACAGCTTCCTGCCGAGAGATGGTGGCACGGAGTGTAAGCCCCACTCGCTGTGCCCTCCGGGGACGAGGATGAAGAAGCGCGGCGGGGAAACCGAAGACGTGGTCTGCAAGCCGTGCAGCAAGGGGACTTTCTCCTCCCGGGAGTCGCACTCGATGAAGTGTCAAGCCCACACCGATTGCCAGGCTCAGGGGCTCCTGCTGCTCTCACCAGGGACAAGAGATACGGATAATGTTTGTGGGCCACCTGCCTCATCTTCTTCTATCTCTCCAACCACCCCACTGGTACCGACAGAGGGCGGGCACACACCAGACACCATGACTTCCTCACATTTATTTTCATCTCTGATTGGACCTGCACCTCAAGGTAAGACCAGAAATTCAGCCGTTTTTTTTTTTTTTTTTTTTTTTAAATAATGTGTTAACTGTGTGTATCTGTAAGCATGGAAACCTCGTAACGGCAACTCCCCGTCTGTGGAATCCTATTTGCCGGCTGGAAGAATTATGGCTATTTGAGTCTTCGTCCATCACCCTGCCTTTTCTTCTTTTTCATCCCTCCTTGCTGTTTCTGCTCGTTGTTTCTGCTCGTTTGGCCATTTCAAACAGACATCCTTTGCATCTTTCCTACTCATATAAGTATAACGCTGTCCTCGCAGTTGATTTATACCATCTTCTGAGAGTGGATGTGGTGGGTAGGGGCGTCATTTCTTCCTCTAGAAGGGCTGTAAAAAGAGTTTTAGTAATGTAAATGTTTTTGACAATATGTCTTACAGCTGACATAATTAAAACCCAAACATTTCAGGCTTGTAGATGTGACATTAGCGGTGTATAATTACTGTAGGTACATCTTCATTCGTGCTTGACTATTATGTGGCCATCTTATCCACGGACACCCTGTAGTCTGGTACTCTTTCTAAAAGCTGTGTGAGGAAGTGTTTCTCAAGGTCCCTGTGATTTTTTTGTTTTTTGTTTTAACCTTTTTTCTTTTGGGAAAGTTTGATCCGTTGATTAGTTTGATTGGCATATTTTCTTGCTTGAGTCTGCAGTTTCCATTGCTGTAAAGGTTTGCCTCCTCTAAACCTTTGTGACGCTGGCCCCAAACAGCAGATGTTTAGGGATTAGAGCTGCACCTGCGTCCCCTGATAAGAGGATGAGATCAACAGGCGTTCAAGTGACAATCCTAAAAGGCAGCAACCAACGAATGGTTTGTCGTCATCGTACAACAGCTGTTATTGTTTTAAAACGTGGTGATGGCGCTCGTCTTATTGGAACACAGTGGGGTGTCTGTGATGGCAGAAGAACTCAAGGACTCGAGATGTTGTTTGTTGTTAACCCCAAACTGGTCTATGATGACTAGAAAAGTGTAATATAAACACAACCCAAGGATGGAGTAGTGTGTGTGGGCAGTAGTAAGAGGTTATTCCACCTCTTGCTTTGTGCGCCTGCTTGCTCACGTGGATTAAAGCGTTAGGGCTGGTGCTCCTGATGCCTTCTGTCGTCATTGTCTAGGAAGCAAAATCATTGAATTTAATATCCCCACCACGTGTTGACTACCTTCTTTTGATCACATTGTTCTGATTTGTTTCTCCTGTCCATCCTTGATCTATCTTCATCGCCGTCAATCCCTCTGTCACTTATCACAGGCTCCTATGCCCAGTCAGCGGCCATTCAGCTGAGCGGAAGCCCTGGTGAAGGCGACCTGCCCGGCGAAGTGCTGCTGCTCAGCGGTCCGGGTATGCTAGCAACGCCACACCCAACACGAAAACAAAAACACCTGCTCGAGAACCAGAAAGGCCAACAGGCCCCTGACCTCCTGCCGGGGCCCAGGAAGAGAACGATGGAGCATCTGGAGGATGCAGAGCCAGCCAAGATAAGCGACAACAAGCTAGCTGGACAGGAGAGCATAGAAGGCGCAGGTGGCGTTTCCAGCTACTACAGGCCCACTCGCAGGGGTTCCCCAAGGCCGAGCACCCACAACAATTTTGACATCAATGAGCACCTCCCCTGGATGATAGTGCTGCTGCTCCTGCTGGTCCTGGTGGTGATTGTGGTGTGCAGCGTTAAGCGGAGCTCTCGCGTGCTAAAGAAGGGTCCCATGCAGGACCCCAGCAGCATCATGGAGAAGGCAATCCAGAAGAAACCAGCTGCGCCTCCAGCACAGGTCAAAGAGAAGTGGATCTACTATTCCAACGGACAGGGTGAGTGCACTTTTCCTGTCGCCAATGGAGCAGCAACGTAGGAATCACACAAATAAACATAATGTATATGAAATTCATTGGGCCACTACAAACATCCAGAGTTTGTAGCTAGCTCCGGATGCTGTTACTTGTATTAATTACCTTGTTACAATTAAGACTTTGGAATAAACAAAAAGTTATATTATTAAATTAATATATTAGGAGTAAGATTTCCTATTGTTAAATAAACAATTCCCCTCAAATTCCTCACTTTAATAGAAGGCCATTCCTACTTAAATACAGGGTAAACTATAAAATGATGTCGTTTTTATGTCGATCATGTTGTGCATGATTGCACCGTCTTCTCTTTTATCTGTTTGGAGGATGTGACTTAACCCTGTTAATGCTTTAAGGGAAACATCTTCAGCTAACATTAGGGCAAAGAGGATGTTGTGGTGACTTTGAAGAACAACGTGTTAATGCAATGGATATGATCAATTCCCCTCCACGGCAAACAGGGTGGAAGGCTGTGGTTACACAAGGAAGTACGTGACCTGTGGCAGAAGCATACTGCATTAGGCATAACTGGGTTACCTGACTGGTTTCAGCTCTTCTGTTTCAGTGTGGTGTCTTTTCCCTTCATTACCATTCTTTTTCCCTTACATCAGTGTTTCTCAAAGAGTGGTCCACGGACCACCAGGGGTTCACGGGCGACCCCTGGTGGTCCGCAAGGTGACATGTAACAAATCACATTTTAAAATATTACATTTCAATATTTAAAACTCAGTGTAAAATCAGTGTTTTCAAAGATAAAGATTTCACTTTATTGTATATTTCCCTACTTAGGATATTGTTTTGGAGGCTATTTAGATTCAGGTGGTCCGTGAGTGTTTATTTATGGGTTCAGTGGTCCTCGGTCTGCAAAAGTTTGAGCAACACTGCCTTACATGTTTACTAGCTGGACTGCGTGATCACCACCAGGGAGAGTGGATTTCACCCGATAGTGAACTCTTGCTTTTTTTTTTTTTTAAGATATCCAAACCCAGGTGATGCGCCCACCTGAACCACTCTCTCAGCTTTGAAATGTGCGCGTGCTGCAATGATGCAGACTCACCGTCAACATTTTCTGCGCTCCGTGTCTCTCCATCTGCGCCCGGCCGCTGCGAACTGGAATAATCTGGTTTTAGCTGCATCATGGTAGCTGTTCGGTTAGAAAAGCATATTACTGGATGATATAGACAGAGATTCTGCAGGAGTGTGTGTGCATGCGTGTGTGTGTGGTGATGGTGGTTTCAGGGTTTCTCTGTTGCACTAGTAGTCTCCTCTCGGATCAAATAATAACAAATATTGTCAAATTTTCCACTCGATAAATTAATTAGAAAGAGAAATATTAACATTTTGACTGTAGTGCAGAATCAACCATGTCTTTCTCGTGCTCGTTTGTGGCCATAATCTCAGTTATTTTGTCAGAGTTGCAACTTGTAAACAGGTCATTTTAAGGATTTTATTTCTACACTCTGTTTATCTAATGTGGGAAATTATTTTCAGTGTCAGATGATTGGTTTTAAAGCATTTAAAGTTTTCTCTGTCCTCCTCTGACTATGAAAACCTGGCTGCCATATGTATGTATTTATGTGGAGATATATGCAATCCAAATAGCCATTTTACACCACTATTTACTCCTGGTAACGTTAAACAGGGCTGCTTCTTAATCCTTCCAAGGTGCATGGCTGGCTCCTCTTAAAGGTTGTAATACATTTTACTAGAGCTGTTAAAACCAGGGCCAATAATGGTAAAAGAGAAGGGACACGTCAAAGCACAGACCAAACACACACACCACACATGCCACACACACACACACACACACACACACACACACACTCACACACACACACACACACACGCACCTTGGAATCTGCATTCAGGAAGCAGTGAAATCTGTTGCTTCTCTGCAGCAGCACGTCTGAATGGGGCTTTCCAGGGCTCTGTGCCAGGCTTTTACTACACAAACGCCACACCAAAAACACCTGAAACAAGGGTACAGCAATAAATTTAAATTAAAGGGAATCACAAAAATGTTAAGGAGAGGTCATCTTGAGGATAGAAGAGACCTGACAGAGCTGCTGTAACCGCATTTTCCCACATGTGTGATGTAGATCTGTCGACTTTTAAAATCTGAAGAATCTGAAGAACCAAAACATTTTTTTCCAAAACATATTTTGGACAACCAAAACATTAGCTTGGAAGATAATGTCCAAATCATGTGTATCCTTATGTTTTATGGTATATTATGAATCAGTTTTTGTAGGAGTTGTGGTTGCATAATTTATCTGTTTCATCTATTTATTTCAATTTATTTGCCATTTCTACCCATGTAAACAAGATTTTTTTTTTTTGCACTGGTGTTCATGTAAAAATAACAAATACAGTCAATAAGATGTGTGTTCAGAGGTGACTTGCGTACGTTGGTATTGTGAACATAAGCTCATGAACAAGAAAACCTCTTCCAGAGTACAGGTAGATGCTTGGACATTTCACATTACACGTGCACCACTACAGGATCGGTACGTTAAGGACCCAACACACCTGCGTTTTTAAGGGTGCAATGGATGGTGATGGCGTTGTTTTATTGTGTGCTACACTCGAGGCACACCCGTCGATTTACAGAATCATTTGGAGTTACCACACCCCTGCAACAGCTCAGGCATGCTGGGATTGTGCCGCATTGGCAGATTAGAGACGTGTGAGACGAGCGGGAGTTAAAAACTGACCTCAGATCTGTAGTTCGTGACCCAAATTTTCACTAAAGGGCATCAGGGCTCCGTACAAAGGAGAGTAAATATGTGAGTGAGAGTCAAGTGGTTTCCAGTTAAAAACGATATACATGGTAAAATCTCAATAATGACCCTTTAAAAGAGCTTCAGATAGAGGCAGGACTGTGTTTGGTCATCAGCCATATTATTTACGACATACGTTTCCCGAGCGAGATGTAGATTGTAAAGAGAAACATGAAGGAAAACATCCTTCTACCTGCCCACCATACCCCCTCATTAACCATCCACAACGTTAATGACGCCAAATTCCCACCCTCCAGGCCCAGCAGGGAGCCTGCGTGTTTGAACACACGCAGTAACCAGGGTGGGCTGAGGGAGCCGTTACAACCTGGCTTTGATCGCCAAGTGTAGGGTTTCTGGGCGGGCGGTGGTTTTTGGATGTATACAGCAGTGCGCGTGCACACACACACACAATTTTACCTAATTCTCAGTGTTCCTAAATAGAGCATTTATTTATGTTCTAGTGCTATTATAAAAAAGCGCCATTTTGTATTTTTAAAGCACATTCTTCTGCAAGATTACTGCCCCAAACAGATTTTAACACGTTAACATTTTTATGTGGCACTGTACAGCGTTACCCAACACATCAAGCCTCCAGTCACACTTTTGAAGGACATGGCGAAATGCACGCCTTTGCGAATGCAAGTGTTAAAAAAAAAAAAAAAAATCATACTCGCACGCTCATAGAGACACACACTTGATCCCACTTCTGTCAGACGAAAACACACAAACACATGCCGCAGGCTGACATACTGAATCATCACGAGACTTATATAGGTCATTTAAACACGGTGTGTTAGCGGCAAGGCGTGCAGAGCGGAGGGGATTTCTCCTCCATCCGCATGGATCACGGATGAGAGTCGACAGGCTCCCGGCCCAGAAGGCTGGCACGCGAGGTCTTCTGGCGCCTCCAGGATTCATACAACTTTATCAGAGTTAAGGAGGAAGACATTGTGTTGTCGTAGTTATTGTGTGTGTGTGTGTGTGTGTGTGTGTGTGTGTGTATTATTTACGTGTTCTTTCTTTTTGAATCCAGTTTGATTGAGTTGTAAAATGAGGTCAGGGTTCTGGTTTGGGGTCATGGTGAGTCTAGTTTAGGTCGAGGACCTGGGTTGAGGGTTGCACCCAAGAATTAGGTTTCCGATAGTCGTCGAGAGGTTTGTGTGAGGTAATCGAGTGTGTCTGCAGCAGCGTGTGTGTGCAAGCCTCACGTGTCTATTTTTACTTGCCCCTTGACTTGTGTGTGGCCGCGTTTCTGTCTGTGTATCTGTTTGTATACGTGATTGCCTCCGTGTGTGTGTGTTTGTGTATGTGCACCCTGAAGTGCCTCCGTGGGTTTGCCTTCACGTAATCTCGCTCTCATCCTGGATTTACGTACTTTACATGTTTACTGCTCCATCGACAATAATCGGGGATCAACGCGCTCATCAAAAGTGTTGACATTTTCCGCGGACACACTCAAATCAGAAAGACGGAGCAGCCATTAAAGTGACGATTAATAAAATGGAAACATTACTTTGTGTTCTTGAACCAATTATTCACCAATTAAAGAGCAAAAAATAATTAATTACTTGGAGTTACTTCACTTACATTTCAAAGTTTAATCTGACCTTTAAAAATGATTTTGTGGGTTTTCATAATCCCTGTGTACCTTGTTGCTGTAGATTATCCAATCAGAGCGCTGATGCATCCTAAATATCTCAATGTTAAGGCTATTGTGTGAGCGTGCACATCAAACCTCCCAAATGCACCAATACTAGCACAAGCGAGGCAGCGTTTGTAAGTTTGCTGCGTTTGCTGAGTCACCGCCATGACACTGATGTCTGAGCAGGGAAGCTGCTCGTGATAAATTAGGAAGGGAAAACGTGAGAGATCTAGTGTGTACTGTGTAAATGAGAGGTGATTTGTTGTGAATTCTTGAAAAGGTTCGATCTTGACTTGGTCTAGGCCGTAGATAGGCGGCTTGTGAGAACTCCAGATAGATAACAAGTGCAGACAGGTCTATCTGGCCCATCGTACTTGACAAGGACCGCTAACGGCGCTGCTTGTTTTGGCTGCTCTAAATGTACTTTAGAAATGCGAGTCCACGTGACCTTGTGCTTACAAGCCCTTGGTTTTCCTTGAAAGATTCTCGTGGCAAGTGAATAATTAAGCAGCTTTATTTTTTTAAAGAGTGGGAATGTTGAGGTTTGGTGGGTGATGATTGACAGGTTAGCGTTCCAGGACTGACAGTAACTCATTTAACCTTGAATGTTTGCTATGGTCCACCAAAACATGCCAGCGTTCATTCCGCACTTGTTCTTGCTAAATACTGATCCAAGGAGCTGAACCAACAGGGGATCCTGCCTCAGTACGGAAACATGAGCTGCTGGTCCCAGGGAGCTCCTGGACAACCTGACTGGGGAATTATATGAAAAATTAAACAGAATTTTAATCAGCCTGACGGTCACCAGAAGGAAGTTTTTAACCGAATTGATTTTACAGCAATTTTCTGGTCTACAGAGACTTCAGTGAACTTCACAGTAAAAGCGCATGGTGCAGTATCCCGAACCACGTAGGACAGACTCTACGTATATTGGTTGTACTTTACATAGCATAGGGCTCTGCGTGTCCTAAATCTAGCTTTAGGAAAGCGATTTTGGGTGCTTATGTGTGGCGTTTTTGGTAGGAAAAGCCTCTGAGATTGTCAGACAGCATTGTTTTTGCAACATTTCAACTCATTTCATTTCCTGTCTGTTTTTCAGGGGTGGATATCCTGAAACTAGTGGCTGCCCAGGTGGGAACGCAGTGGATAGATGTGTACCAGTCCCTGGCCAACGCCACAGAGAGGGAAGTGGCGGCCTTCTCCAACGGTTACTCATCAGACCACGAGCGGGCGTATGCCGCGCTGCAGCACTGGACCATCCGGGACGGTGATGCGAACCTGGCCAAGCTGATTAACGCCCTGCATCGTCAGCGACGCATCGATGTGGTGGAGAAGATCCGCTGTGTCATGGAGGATAACCCCCAGGTAGGCAGGCCTGAAGCCACAGAATACAAACACCACCGGATATCGCAACTCGAAATTTGCGTTTTTCATTCATCGTCTTGAAACGTGACACCGCGTCAGTCTTTTTCCGTGAGTGCTGCTCTGTTTCTGTCAATCGGATTAAACTTTCAGTTCAGTTTTTTTATTCAGTGCAGTTGTATTTATATAGCGCCTTTTACAATAAAAATTGTCTCTAGGTGCTTTACAGAGGCAGAAATCCAGAGCCTGAACCCCCAGGTAAGCACAGAGGCAAGAAAAAACTCCCTTTTAACAGGAAGAAACCCCGAGCAGGACCAGGCTTACAAGGAGGAACCATCTAAAAGCAGGATGGTTGTGGAGGAGAAGAAGAGGGAGACAGGACAGAGAGATTAAAAGAGAGAGAGAGAGAGAGAGAAAACTGAGTCCGATCAGAAAATCCAAACATTGCTGTTTACACGGACTTGGAAGTGATTTGTGCCTCAAGTCGATCAGAATCAGAAAAAAATCCGAATAAATTAACTTTTTTTGTTTCTGGTTTTCTAATTAATTATACTTCTTTTACATGGACCTCGATCCCAAAATCAACCAGCATAAACCATCATCCTATTGACACGTTTTATTTGGATCTGCATTCATTCTAACTTTGTTTATGATTGTTTGTGTCCACAACTAAATACCTAAATACCTTCTATTTGAATACACTGTAAAAAGATGAGTACCCAAACAGACTGGAACAATAGTTGAAACCACTTATATAAAACTTACGTTTACTGAACCTCACCCAGAAAGTCACTAAGTCAAGGGACACAGAATCCATCATCACCATTTACTTTCCCTTGTTCTCTTTTTATCGATTTATTTTGCAGTAGTGGCCTTGACGGGACTCTTCGAGGTCAGCGGTGCACAGACATGCCTTTTGTGTTTCTTTTTTAAGTTAGTAAGTCAGTCGTCTGGGGCGCTTCAGGACTCATGTCACATGCCTAAACCTTATGTCAACACTTGATAATAAGCAGATCTCGCTTGTACTGTTTCTGGATTATTCTCTGTGGTGGATGATAAAACAGGTAGAGGTCGGCCAACAGCGGAAGATCAGATGGTGCTGCGGGATACCGGTGGTCCTCCACGCTGGGATTTCCGCATGTGGACATGCCACATGCAGGACTGAGGGGTTTTCTGGGGTTTTTCTTTGTTCTGTGCTACCACTAGAATGCTGTTGCCTTCAGAAGAAAGCTCCATAAAGAACACGATTGTGGGGTGGAAGAACAGAACTGATATCGACCTGTTGGCCAACTTTGGGCGTTATCGCCTCAGATTTCTCCCCACTCCTTGTTGTAACACGTTGTTCTGCATATTCTCACTCGTTTCAGATTGGTCCAGTGTAACGTATGGTTCAGAACATGCCAGTGTGTGTGTGTGTGTGTATGTTACATAACGCAAACCATCACAGAATCAATAGTTCTCCAGTTGGAAAAAGTGAATGTCAGCTGTCAGCTGATGGATGCTTCTATTTATATTTCTGCTGCAGCGTGACAGATGCGATCCCCTCTCTATTTTACTGCACTGCTTTTTCTCACTGTGATGTACGAGCCCTCTGAAGTCACGGATATCGTTTAAAATGGGTGTAACCACAATCATTCCAGATCCGCAGTCTTGCTGTGAACGTATAGATCACTAGGTACGCATTCATGTGACCAAATAGACATTAATTAGCCTCTTACGACAGAATTCCAAGCTTCTTAAGGCAATGTTAATTAGCATTTTCCCACATTGTCCCGCAGCAGTATGGTTCAGTTCAATACAGCTATAGTTGGTAACCGTACGCCCTGATCCGGCTTGTGTTTCCAATGGAGGGTGTTTAAAAATAGAAACACAAATGGTGTTGAATCCCCCCTCTGGCTTCAAGACTGTTCTTGGAACCCCAGTGGAAGAATGTAAGGAACGGGATGGTATGGATGAGTTATTTTTGCATCCTTCCATGTTCTACAGGTGAAATGCAGCATCTGTATCTGTGTAGGATATGTAATATAAATGAAAGGATGGAGAGCACGACCTTGGGAAGCAACATTCAAAAACGAGAAACAATCCAACAAGGGCACACCTGAAGGTGAAAAAGGACTCCAGGGTAATGAGGCGCAGGTGACTGATGAGAAACTCATCTGAGACCCTGGGACAGGCGGACCAAGGCTGCAACACGGTGAAGTCCGAAGCCTTTGGGCGGTCTGCTCGAGGCCGGAACACTGAGTCACCCAAAGCCCTTTGGCGGACACCATGGAGTAACCCAAAGGCCTGATGATGGCCTGGGGCCAGAGCACAGGCTTTGGTCAGAACACCAACTGAGTAGTACAAGCTCAAGGAGAAGAGTTCAGTCGGAATGCCAATAGGGCCACACTAGTACTGGAGCTCTGGGAATACTAAGGACAGGAACCCTAGCGCAGGGAACAAGGAGTTATGGGGCATCAAGAGAAAATAAGCCAGGAGCACAAAAACAAGCTAGAAGCTAGAATTTTTCAGGAAGCTTAAGTTGGCAATGGAGGAGATAATACACTAGGAGAACTGAGCAGGCTAGAAAAAATACATATGGTAGGGAAAATAGAAACGGTAGGAAGCATGGAATAGCTAGAAAAGTTAGGGGCCATGACAGAAGTAGGCACACGAAGATAATGAGAGGAAAATGAGAATGCCAAAAGTCATGGGGCAAGTAGCAACACCAAGAGAGAATGCTAGGAGCACTGGAAACATGGGTATGAGTTCCCGAATGGCTGTCCTTGTACGTCCCAGCACAAGAGGTCACTGACCAGCATATTTTCTGCCTCTGCGGTAACAAACACCTCCTGTCCTGAACCTGTAGTTCACCAACAGGGAAAGCTAAAGAAGATAGCAGGCTAGCTGCCTGGGAGGCTAAAGCAGCTGGCTGGGAGCTGCTATAGGCAACACTGGACGCGGTTGGTAGACAGGACAGATGGGAGCAATCGGAGCAGTCGGGGGGGGGAAGAGGTAGGCAGAAAGGATGACAGGCAGGAAGGACAAAATCAAACACGAACGAAACGACAAGAGCAGCAGAAAATTCCCACTTGCACTGACCCAAGACCGAAGTTTGTGAATATATGCTGTGAAAATATTTTCTTTCATTCCTTTGATTTTCTTCAGCCACCCTGATTTGCTGTTTGTCTGTGAGTCTGTCCATCTTCAGTTCTGTCTTTACTAACTGGAAAAAAAAAAACTAGGAACAGGGACAAAAAAGAGTAACTCTTAAAACTTTGCTACTTGGGTCAGAAAACGTTATTAAATTACTCGCAGTGCTAAAAAAAGAGCTTGTCCGACAACATACAGTAACCATTTTGCCGTGTGGAACTTAACAATGCACTATCAATGCAATTTCTTCCCCAATTGGGTGTTAATGACTCAGGCCCCATTAGCGTTTTTTGAGTCCCTCCATAATGAGCTTCATGAGACAATAAAACCAAAACCACAGTCGGAGCCTTCTGGGGAAAAGGACAAAAGTTTCCCAGAAACGGCATTGATTCTATTAAAGGTAATTTAGGGAGATTATCTGCAAATCTTTCGGAGTCTGTTTGACAGTGAGCATGCTGTGACGCCGCCTGGCTACAGCAGATCCTCTGCAGAGGCCAGAAGGTGAATTTGTATTATTAAAACCTCATCCCCCTACCCGGTTCATGAAGAAAATTACATTTTGGAGTTGCCAGCATAATGTTTTTGAGTATTATTTTTATATTTGTTGCCAGTGTTTTGCAGTGGAGGAGCTAGTTTAGAGCTATGGTCGATAGCACAGGAGGTGCAGGATGACAACGGAGGAAGAGGAGTTTGCTCAGATCACCTGATTTAAAAAAAAAAGGTCCATTACAGCGATCTGCAGTCAGTCTGCAGTTGTTATTTAATGAATCCAGACATTCTGTGCTTGTCAGATCCCCGTGTCCTTCGTACCTCAGCAGTCTCCGCCAGCTCGCTCATTTGCGTGCTCGTGTGGGTTCGTTGCGGGAACAAAACGGCGTGCTGACAAGACTCATTGGCTACCTGCTCAGAAATCATCAGGGACAGCAGATTAAACAAAACTGAAATCAGATCATACAGTATGTTCAGAGTCTGTCAGCCAAGGTTGTGTGAATCAGCTCCGTTGGAAGAACCTGGCGAGGATCTGGCCAAAAGTTTCCACTGATGTGATCTTGCTGGAACAGTGTTATTAAATATGCTGTGATTTTTACTGTTCTCCATAACCCAGAGAACAGGCTGGCACCAGTTCATATTAAGGCCCAACCAGTAAAAACTGGTGACTATATGTATGGTTATGATGCGTTCATGTTGAGTCCGAATTCACAGACACGTCCGGCTGCTTCTTTACAGGTCTGGTTTCTTTATCTGCTTCCCGATGCGTCTGTGTTGGAGACGTTATCTCCATTGTGGACAGCCTTTCCTGAGAAGGTGCACGACTGTTTTGGATATGTTTCATGCTTAGATGAGTCAGACAAAGATATATATTTGCTTGAAACTGTCTTTTGTCATATTGTCCTGAAGCTTTCTGTAGAGGAGAACAACAGTAAGAGCTTTCATTTAATCAAAGTGTGTTCTGTGAGGTGTTTTGCTGTAGCTAACGGAAGCGCCGATGTAGCTGTTGGTTTAAAAGACCACTGACGATCTCTTGATGTTCCTCTGAAGGGTTCTTGCTTCTTTTATTAGCGGTCTTCTGCTGTTCTCATCTCCAAAAAAATGCAAACAGGCCTTTTTTTGCTTTCAAAAACAACTGAAAGGCCAGGTTTTGGATGTGTGTGATTGTGCTTTCCTCTGGACTTTCTGTGTTATTGTCTACCTTCTTCTCTTTGTTTGGCTTTTGAAATAATGATTTCTTCCATTCGGATGTGCTGCAGTGTGAAAAGCAGGGCGCTATTGTGGATGCACGAGTGTGTGTCCGCGTTTTTGTCGAAGAGACAGAGCCCGTTTGTTCCCGACAGCATCACACATGCTGGGTCACACTGCTGCACTGTGTCCACAACTTCATGGAACACAGGGAAAAAAAAGGGAAAAACAAATACTAGTGGTTCTGTTGGAGGCCATCCACTATCTGTCAGAGAATATAATATTCAACAATTCAACAATTCAGTGTTTATTTCTTTGTTTGATTGGAATTCCTGTGTGTGTGTATGTGTGTGTTTGGTAACCTCTTTGCTTCTGTGACCTTCATGTTCATGCTGTGCAAAACAAGAGAGGCTCTGCTCCAAACCAGTCACTACTGGTTAGAACCACACTTTCATTATAACAGAGAGGGGTGGAGGGTGGAGGGTGGAGGAGAGGAAGCGCTGCTGGGATATCCAGTCGAGGGCAAACGATGAAACATGAGATTTATGAAAAGGAGGCAGAATTTGATGAGTGTTAAAAAAAAAAAAAACAATACAGGAAACATGAGTTGAGCTTAAAAATGCTTGCCACATTGAAAAGGATAAAAGGAGAAAATTATGAAGGTGATGCGAATGGGTAGAGGTTGAATAAACTGCCACGGTCTAAAAGATGACGCGCACAAACCAGTGCGGGAATGCATATTCTTAAAAACCCCCAAAAATCATCAAGTTGAATTCAGTTTTCCCCACGTTTCATGATTATTTGCTTATAACTGGACTCCAGTGTAGCGTTTTATCAGAGGTGAGGGTTCTTTCCTGTCTCATTTTCTTCTTCATGTCTGATTTTACTTGCAGGTGGACATCCACCAGCTGATGATGACCTCAGTGAATGTAAGCCAAAGTCTCAGTCCCATCCACAGGCCAGTGGAGTCCCCAGGCGGTGGCAGCAGCAGCAGCGGCAGCGGCGGTGTGTGCGGGCCCAGCGGTGCTGCAGTGGAACAGTCACCGGTGGACCGCACTAAGGGCTTCTTTCCGGATGAGTCGGAGCCGCTTCTTCGCTGTGACTCCACCTCTAGCAAAGACTCTGCCCTGAGCAGGAATGGATCCTTTATTACCAAAGGTAAGCGTGCCATCAAACATCATGTATGACCATATCTCCTAACAAAGAACTTGTAGAGCAGACTTTTGTCCCCAGCAAGGACCATTGCTCACTATCTAGCTTCTCGTTCTATTAGATTTTCATTTTTGTGTCATAGCGCCCCCACCTGACGCAATGACGTAACAACATGTCAATAAAAAATTATTTCCATGCAATATTTCCATCTGTGGTGTTAGATTATCCCCCAGACCTGTGTTTCATAACCGGTTGTTCCGAGCAGATACAGGATTCACCACTGTACTTTTCTTGCTAAAGCGTTTCTCAGATGACTGAAAATTTTTCCAACAAACCTGAATTCCTACGGGGATTTATGAAACCTGAGCGCCCCCAAGTGGTCAATATGAGTGTTGTTAAAATAAAACAAATTTAAATACAATTCACAGGTAAAACACTTTATATAGTTTTTAAAACTATGAATTTATATAAAAAGATATAAAAAGTATTTTAAATTGCAAAAATTTCACAAAAGGGATAAACCAGTCTTGTTAATAGTTTTCCGCAAATAATAAATTGGAGTTTCACAATTTGCCACTAGGTGGGGGTAGTATCTATACATAGAATCTATGAAGAAAAGCAGAATATTAAAACGAACTAACTGAAATATCATATCTAATTATTCATTCATTATTGCAGCCAATCACAGAGGTTTAATTCTTTCAGGTCAAATTCAACTTATTGATCAGTGTTTAAAAAAAAGAAGCTTATCACTCTTCTTTTCTTTGTTCCCCATCCAGAGAAGAAAGACACTGTCCTCCGTCAAGTGCGTCTAGACCCGTGCGACCTACAGCCCATCTTTGACGACATGCTGCACATCCTGAACCCGGAGGAACTGCACGTCATCGAGGAGATCCCAGCTGCAGAGGACAAGCTGGACCGCTTGTTCGAGATCGCCGGAGTGAAGAGTCAGGAGGCCAGTCAGACACTGCTGGACTCCGTCTACAGCCACCTCCCAGACCTGTTATAAAGGGCGATGCAGATGAAAGGGAGGGGTTAGAAATGCAAAGATGGCCATGTGGTCAGGCTGCGTTTGGTCAGATGATTTAAGTAGATCCTTTTCTATCTTTACTGCTAATAACCTCCATCTGTTGTCTTGCGTGTGCACATCTCTCCTGCATCCTCTTCCGTGATACAAGGTCAACTCTCACTGTTGCTGAAGCACTCAGCCGGGACTATTGTTTCCCCCACAAGTTCATCCTTGTTTGAGGTGACGTTGGTAGAGAAATGTGACCTCCACGTCGAGGTTTGCGAACCTCAGAAAAAGCACTTTCTGAGCTGGACGATGCCTTCAGTTTTAAAGGGTTCGTTCACCACAAGCTCAAACAGTTATTCTCTCTCACCTGTAGTGCTGGGATATTAGTGATAACAGCGTTAGTGATCAGAATAACCAGTAATTTCTCCTCTGCATGGTGCTCAGCTCTCAGCATCCTTCACTTTTCCACAGGGAGATACATCTTCATCGCTTCATCGCTCTTAACAGACTGTTGAAGGTTTATTTCCATAAATGTACTTGTCTGAAATGCAAACACACAGGGAATACATAGGACAGTAGCTAATGTAATATTTGACTGTTCATGTTTCTTTTTGTATTTATTATATGTAGACACCATGCAGGGGAAAAGCTGTTAAACATGCATGTTCAAAAAAAAAAAAAGCCAGTATTTCCAAACAGCACTACATGGAAAAGGGAATAACAGGGCTGAACCCTTTAATGGTAACGGTAGTTTTTGCTGGTTTTGGTAAATCATCCAGTTATACCTTACCTTCAAAACTGCATCAGCGTTGGCTGAACAAGTATTTTTGCTTGGTTACCTGGAAAGGAATCCACACACAAATACCTGTAACTGACATAATTATCATGGGGTTTCTTGCAAAGTGAATTCATAGATACTCACATATATTTCCTTCAGGTTTAATGACTTATAAAGTTGTGTGCCTGAGCTTTGTTGCCTGTTTTTCGCCTGGAACAGATCATCTTTTGATACTGTAGTTTATAACTACTCTATCTGGCCAGCAGGGGGCAGAGCTCGATGAGAGCAACCCAACCTGCTGAACTGGTCTCTCAACAAGCCAATATCAATACCAAAATAACCTGGTATTGCAATACTGATATATAATTATAATAAGCAGAACATTTTATGTACCCTTGCCTACAAAAATCCTCTCATTTTCATGTTTTTGATACCTTTTCTTGGCCGTGGTTTCGCCTTCACAGCTACTGGACGAGGTCACATAAAAACCTTTACCAACACGGACATTCAGATTTGTCCTTGTAAAATGTAGCAGTGAAATGATTCTTGGCACAGATTGAGTTTAGAGCTATTTCTTATGCATTAAAATGTTGCTATTTATATGTAGGTCATTAAAACATAATACTGATGCACTAACTATGTTTTCTCGTGGACATTCTATGTCCATGACTTTATTTTCTGTTAACCGACATTTTATTTTGCTGCAATGCTTTTTTACTCCTTTATGTTATGGTAGAGTGCCCTTATTATCATTTCAATACCGACATAGTTCATGTTTTCATGGGCATTTAAGCATCGCTCAAGTTATGCACAGTTCATACTTGACTTGGAAGTGTCTCGCTCTCGTGGTACTTGAGTGAAATGAGGAAGAAACAAACTACACACTTCATCACCTGCTGACACGGCTGTTCCCGAAAGAACGAAGAAACTGAGAGCTACCAAGAACCGATTAAAGAAAAGGTGCTCTGGATTCTCAAGAGAGCCTCAAACGGGACTCCAGTGGTGCTAGCTGTGAACTCTCACCAGTTGGCCTGGCATTTGCGGGGTGTTCACCCTGGACTAAGGACTAGTTAACATATTCCAGACTGCGTGAAGTCAGTGTTTGCTGTGGATCGCTGAAGTGTTAAGTCATGATGAGGGTGATGACGATGACGGTGTGGAGGTAGTAGGACGTTCTATTGCCTGATAATGTCTGAGAGGATGAAGGTGACACGAGACGCACAAGCAGCTTGACTGAATGATTTCCTTAAACCTGTGTAACCAGTATGTTTATTACTATGTAACCTCCCTAAATCAATCAAATAAAGCTCCAGATTTGTCATAATACTCTGTTACCTTGTTATTGCTTGCTACCTTGTTACAGCCAAAGAAAAGAGGACATTTTGCACGTAGTAGTCCAATAGATCCTACCAGTGAGACTATGCTGTGTTTAAAAACTCTATATTTTAACTAAAATTCAAGAACATTTAATAGTTGGGGTCCAAAGTTAGATCTCTCTGTGTCAACTGGACTGAAAGGTTTCCTTGAAAACGCTTCGCCCTCTCTCCAGAGAGCTTCTACAGTTCTAAGCTTGCTGGGGGCAGAGCTTGAACATATAACCATGGTGGCTGGAGACTCTCTCTCTGGAGAGAGGGCGAAACGTTTTCAAGGAAACCTTTCAGTCCAGTTGACACAGAGAGATCTAACTTTGGATAACTATGACCTGGAGGAGTGAGGATCTACACAGACATCTTAATAGTTGGGGGTTATTTCCCAGCACTTGATGGTGACAACAACAGCGATGTCGTCAGCTGTTGCCATCTGAAATGGGTCTATGCTATTTATTAAGTGATCATGGCATTAATTGAAAGTGAATAGATATTCTGGTTCTGGCCTCCATTCTCATGAGAAGAAAACAAGAACCTAATCACGGATCTCTATAAGGTCATTTTAAACAACCCACTTCCACCATGTTGCCAGACTGTAAGTATTATTTTAACCACCTGTAAGCCAACAACAACCAGTAACAGACCGCAGACCGGTTTGTGAGTGTGCGAATGTCAGAAAATCACCAAACCAGAAAGAACAGGTGCAAATTAAGGTCACAAAGGTGTGTTGATCCCCAGTGAATTCACAAAAACTGTCATTGAGCAGCAGAATAGAGGGCGTGCAGGTAACGGAATGGATCTACTGGCGGCCATATTGGATGGCAAGAATAACAATCAAGTAGTCTCATGGTGTGTGTGTGTGTGTGTGTGAGAGGGCTTTTCCTTTCCCTTTTAAGTACTTGAAAAGTTTAATTTGGTTGTTGCTTGTTTTTAGGTAAAGTTGATTGATTGATAGATTGATTGATTGATATAACCATGAGAAGTAATGGCGAGTAGTGCTCGCTCACACACAGCAGCACCATTTTACATTGACATTTTTTAGTAAAAATGCCAAAAATCTTTTTCCTCACGCAAAAACACCTTTGCAAAAACATTATCATAAACATTATTGTTCCACCAGCTCTCTCTCTCTCTCTCTCTCTCCTGTCTTGCTCGCTAAAAACATTTCGTCCTTTGTCTCCTGTTTGTCTGGAGATCTTCCTACCAGACGAAGCACTGCAACCTAAATCTGCCGTGTTTGTCCAGCAACAAATAGCACGGCTGTGGTGATGCCGCACACAAACACTGACGGCATGATTAAAGAGGTGTGAAAACTTGCTTTGCAAGTCTTCATGGCTCTTCCAGGAAGACACAGTGTACCCTCTGAAGGGGTCAGCCCCAGCACGCACACACACGCACACACACACACACACACACACACACACACACACACACACACACACAGTACTACTCAGAAAATTAGAATATCGTGTAAAAGTTGTTTTATTCAGGCAATCCAACATAAAAGGTGATACCAATACATTTATAGACTCATTAGAGGTGCAAGATTTTACTTTCAGAGGCCTGACATTTTTGTATTTAAAATTATTTTTTTTTAATTGATTTTCTAATAGCAATTTTCTAATTTTTTAAAATTTAAGTTTTTAAATTTGAGGTTTTCTGAAGCTGCAAGTCCTAATTAGCAAAATCAAAACAAAGCTTGACAAATATTATTTGCATACTATTTGTCTGTATAATATGTTCATTTCACCTTTAAAGTTACAGAAATGCATGCCCTCTTTCAGGATATTCTCCTGAAATTTTCCAAGCAGTACTGTAGACACACACACACACACACACACACACACACACGAAGCTTGGGAGTTTCTGAAACCTGATGAGCCACTGCTTGTAATGTGTGCACCTTCCCATATTTCAGGAAGTTGTTTTTTTTTTTTTTTTTTTTTTTTTGCTGGGGGCAGCATGTTTCCAACGGTTACACATAAAGTCAGATTCCCTGGTCTCGTCGAGAAAGGTGTTGCTAGAGCACACAAGGAAATGAAAAATCAGCAGGAGGAAACATAATGAATGAAATGTGGTAAGTGAAGACTTTTAATGTAATTTGTTTCTTCTTTGACAGAAAATGTAGCTGATTGCAGTGCTGTTGTGACCTCTTTTCTCACTCAGCAGATGAAATGGTTTTACTGGTCTTTACTGCCTTCTTTTGTACAGGTTTCCCTCTCTATGGTGTGTAGAATTTCCAGCCAGTTACTGATCCATTATTCTAATGTATTTCAGTGATAAAGATGTCTGAGCAGAAACATGAGCGATGATGCTTTTCTAAGGGCAATTTTATAAAAGTGCATGATTCTAAACAGTAAAGTTATTACATGTCAATAAATCTAGAAAAAAGGTAAAATGGTAAAACACACAAAACAGTTTATTTTAGTTTTGCTGATTTGTATTTGCCGATGTCTTTTCTGCGGTTTTGCTTGATTGTTGCCCTTGATCTATCCTTGATTGTTGACCGCTGCCGCTGCCCGTGTCCTACCTGAGCCTGTCTGCCTCTTTCCTGACTGCTGGTCACCTGGTCAGTCTCACCTGGTCCCCCTCACCCCTGCGTTCTCAGTTCTCTGGCTGTTTTTGATTGAAAGTCCAGTCCCTCTTTGGCATTGGGAATTTTCTTGAAGAGGCCCAATTATGATAGACTTTAGAGTTTTAGGAATTACTGGTCCTTCAAATGGCAAAATGATTACACAAACACGATAATTATCGATATTATTTATGAAAAGATATTATCTGTTCAAATTTTAGTACAATTATTCTGACATATAATTTGTGCTACACAGTTATTAGGTGAATTAGCCCAGACTCTCCATTATGGGTTCACAAATTCTTGGTGCCAGTTCCGCCTCATCCAATAATGGTTTCAACCTCACACGTGCAGGATGAAGTTAATGCGTGTATGCACATGAGGGTGGTGCACCTTAGATCGGGGGGCCTGCCACGGTCTCTAATGTAACGCTCCGCATGCTCTGGTCCTTTCTGGGTTTTCTTCGGGGTCTTTGCACATCCTGGAAACATGTGCAGGCTGATTGGAGACTCTAAATTGGCCCTATAGGCGTGAGCGATGGTGAGAATGACAACCTCCCCTGGGTGTATTTCTGCTCCTCTCCTGGTCAAAGTCAGCACCCGACCCCTTCTATACTCTTTTTAAGCATCGTCTTAAGCCCATTTGTATGTGCTTTCACTGTCTTGAAGTTGCTTCTGCAAAATGAAAGAAATTATTTTTAGTTAAAGCCACATAAAAGTGTATGTCCACCCAGTAATCTGATCACACAAGAGGAAGAGAAAGCAAAACATAATATATTGCCCTTTTGGCATATTTTACTACAGATATACCATCTTGACAGTATATTGATGTATATTTTTGGATGAATTCTGCCTCTCTTTGGACAGAACTCTGATCTGGCATCTTCAAAATGAAAAACTGTGTGTACTGTCCGGCAGGACTAGCTCTTGATGACTTAACATAGTTACCCGCAATTAAAGGTGTGTATAGAATTTTTTTTTACTGATCTATCTATCTAAAGGAAATTACAGATGTAAAAATATTGAGTTTGACTATTGTCTCGATCAATTTCCGCTAAATCTAATTTAGTCACTGTACTTCACTAAAGTCATATTGGACCAGCTCCAAAACCAAAACTTCTGCTTTTAATAAGTGAGTTGTTAATAAAAAAAAAAAATATGTAGCCCACAAACTAATAAGATAATTATTTACCCAACTCACAGTATTTGTAACTGATCAAACGTTTAGCAGCATGTAACTCATATACGAGTTAGCGGGATTGTTTCTACATTAATACAGGCTAACAATGCAGGAAGTAAACTATTTTTTTTTTTCTGTGTCGTAAGGAATGGCAATATCTAAGAATGACGTGATCATCATTGCCCTCTTAGTCACAGTCTCCGTTGTGGAAATAGGCATCCTTGTTGAAATTTCCAGTCCAGGTTTCCCGGTACGTCCATATTTACAAAAGAGAGAACAAACCGGGCACAGTGAGTTGAACAGCTTCAAACAGGCTTTTAAATAAAGAGATGTTTTGTCAATTCAGGTACACAATGAAGAGAACCTTACACCTCACTCAAGGGAAAAAAGAAACGGTCAGTGTGCGCATTTGAAAAGGAATTATTTAGCCCTTTCCTGCTAAATAATTCCTACCAACCCAAAACAGGTGACTGTCTACTCTCCATGGGATGTTTGCTCATTTTATTTCTTTTTTCTTGGACACACAAAAAAAAAAAAAAAACACTGATGCTGCTACATCACCTTCCTTTTGGACAGCGCCCACCGGTGTGTATGAATATGAGGTTATTATTGAAGTTAACAGCACAGATGTAGCCCACCTGAGAAACGCGCTGCAGAGCGTCGCTTTTCCTGCTTCGGTCAGCGCGCACACAAACGTCTCATACGCTACCATCACGACAGGTAAAAACAAATCGTTCGCTCTTTCCGTCCGTGCTCTGCGGTTTCAGTTTCCTTTGGTAAAATATCGTTCTTTTAAGTTTGCAGATCAGAAGGAGGCACTGTCCAGTGCCGATGTGAGGATGGCCACTCATGGCCATGCGACAAGTGCGTCACGTACAGGAGGTGTGACAATGACACAAACACGTGTGGGTGCATTAGAGGTTTCCCCGCAGATGGACAACTCTGCCAGTCAATACACCTTCAGAGTGAGTTTCACTCCATAATTGAAATGCTTGTCTCATTATTTAATAGCAATGATTTCTTGCCCTCACATGATGTCACCAACAAGTTTGGTTTTTTTTTTTTTTTTTCCAAAGATTTCTCGACATGTCAGTCACCAACAGGTAAAACATGCAAGATCCTGGTCGATGCTGTACTTGTCACTTTTCGGAGCCGTCTTCAGCAGTTGTGTGTTGTTCGGGTTTCCTGTCTTTGCAGCTCCTCCGGTTCTCCACGAATACCTGATTTCTGTTGAGCTGAACCTCTCAGACGCTGCTGCCTTGAATCAGCTGAAGACCGTCCTGAACAGGACTGCTTACCCCATCAGGCTGAACGGCTCCATCCAAGTGTCTGGCATCAACTTCACCACGGGTACGGGGCGAACACATGGGACAAACAACCGAAAAGGAATTTTCTCATCAAAATAAAAGACTAATAACATCAGCAGATAAAACTGCCCACATTATACTTAACTTATTGTTCCTGTCTCCAGTTTGCTCTGTGAACAGAGGTAGTTTCCAGTGCAGATGTGAGAATCTGCACCGCTGGACTTGTGACCAGTGTCTGAAGTACGGACCTTGTGACGCCATCACCAACGGCTCGTGCGGTTGCATCACTTCCTTTCCTCCAGATGGACAGTACTGTCAGCCAGCCGATCAGCAAAGTGAGTTATGTCACTGTGTCACGTCATCTGTACATTACTAGTAAACATCTGCACAATTGCTTGTCTTCTCCCTCTATACAGACTTTGCCACTTGTCCATCCACCACACTCTCTCCATCAACAGCTTGTAAGATATCTTTAACGCCATCATGAGTTGATGTTTGAAAATAAGCAAATTTTATTCTTTTATATGTGTGTGAATTTTTTTTTATTTTTTTAGATTCAATCCAAAGAACCACACAGCAGAACACAACAATGCCCACAATGACATCACCGGTTACCGGTAAGAAGGGAAGGAAACTGGTTAATATGTCAGGGTTTCTGTTCTGCCTGTTAAAAGGGAGCTTTTGTCAGCACTTTCATGCGTGTAAAATGTATTTTGCAGCTTCAACAGTGATGACTACAACTTATACGAACGCAACCGCATCGACAACTTCACCAAAGACTGTGGCTGCAAGTATGGCGTTGGGAAAAAAAATCAGTTTTACAAATTGTTCTGACTTTCTATGTTTTGGTTTTCTTCACCTCCATTTTTTTTTAAATTTTATAGATTCAACATCAACAGCAGATGTGATCACGACAACACCAACAATTTCATCAACAACTCTTTTTACTAGTAAGTTTTCTAAGAAACTGTTATCATTTAATGACTTAGTTTCTCTTCTGTGATTTTATATCTCTGTGCTATTAATCTGAAACTATGGAATATTTTTAAATCACACCATTTTTAAATCACAGCATTGACCATCTGTCAGTGAGCAAGTACAGAATTTGTTTCTATGTAACCGATCTGGGGCCCGTTGAAGAAAGAAGATTTTCAAAACTTGGAGTTCGAACCTAAACTCAGGGTTGTCAAACTCTGAAATGTCAGAGTTTGGCAAACTCAGAGTTTTCGGTTTCAGAATATGCGGCAAAAGAGAGAGATGCGGCTGAAAATTGCTGACTTAATTGGAGATTAAAAAAAAAAATGAAAGAATGTTCCACTCATTTTACATTTCTATTCTAGATGTGTGTTTGAATCACAAGTGCAGCCCAACAGGCACAAAACAGACTTGGCAGAAAGTTAAGATCAAATACAAAAATATAGTTTAAACATGGAAGATGTGATTTAAAAACAAGCTATTGTGGTGGTGTTTAGCCTGTCCTCATTAAACAGCATTCAGTCGCTTCATTTAATCTCTCATAACTAGATTTAATTAATTAGAGAAATCCCCTAAACAAAGCCAAATCTTTAGCCTTCCCATCAATGTCAGTATTTAATATTGAAAGCCAAACACGGGGCCCATTTCAGAAAGCGGATTTAGCAAAAACTCTGGGTTAATTTGTTGTGATTTAACAAATCAGGGTTTTCAGTTTCAGAAAGCAGGTTCACCGTAACTCTGAGTCGGTTACCGGGGTAACATACACTTTCAAATGAACCTGCTCGCAAGCAGGTTAATTCCAAATAACCCCGACTTTCTGTTGCTCTTGAAGCCTGCAGAGTGCAGGTGTTCCGTAAATCCTTCCTACCCATCGAGAATTCCTACCAAGCCTCACTGTGCATGTGCACAAGGCATTATGTTATTTATCGTAGGAATTTGTCCTACCAGACAGCTGTTCTGAGCGAAAGTGGTGAGTGTTTAACATTTTCTGCTTAATTTAACCTAATGCCGATTTCTAGCTTTTATTTGAGTCTTTGGCCGACTCAACTAATTGTTATTGGTTTTTTTGAAGAGTAAAACTGTATAAGTTGTCTAAGCAGACTTTTGTCTTTTGCAGACTAGTTCTATCAAGTACATCTGTGTTAAAGCTTACTCTAATGCTGTTCATTTGTTTAACAGAACATGGTTACAGTAAAGCATACTCTGATGGGGAAATTTTAACTGTCAGAACGTTCTGGATACATCTACGTTTTATTTCAGAAGAGGTTACTCAGTGTTTGAGTGTCATACTTGCAGGGAAAAAAAAGTCTATAAAAGAAATGTCTTTATTTCTTTTAAATCAATATAATCGAAATTCTTTTCTATTGTATTGCTGCTGCTCTTCTTCTTCTTCTAAAACAGCGATGACAAAAAAAAAGAAACCGGAAGCGCACGGTAGGATTTTCTGTGCTACCACGTCAGAGGGTAGGACGTTTCGCGGAAGTAGGAAATCTCGACAGAACACCTGTTGAGAAAGATTCGCCCCCGATTAGACGTTTGATTAAGCCCTGTTGGGAACTTCTTTGAGCGTTACAGATTTATTTGCACCCTCTAGACTTTATTTAACAGCATTCTCAGCCCTCACGTCGCTTATGTTGCAGAATGGCACTCGGTTCGGAGAAAATTCTTTGTGTTGTGATAAGGTTTTTTTCTCTTTTTTTGCGAACGGGATTTTTTTTTTTTTTTTTTTTGATATAATCAGTCAGTGAGCATGTGTCCAAAATAATCGTCGGGCTATCATAAACGTTACTCTTATCCAAAATTATAAAACTATATGTTTGTATTTGATCTTAACTTTCTGCCAAGTCTGTTTTGTGCCCGTTGGGTTGCTCCTGTGGCTCAAACACACATATAGAATAGAAATGTTAAATGAGTGGAACACACAAGAACAAACATTTCTTTTTTAAAAATCTCTCTCCAGTTAATAATCACGCAAGGACTCGGTCAGTAATTTTCAGCCACAAGATCTCTGTCTTTTGCCGCTGCCGCAGTATGTATATATATATATATATATATATATATATATATATATATATATATATCTCTTAGTTACCCAGGGAAACAGCAATAAAAACATATTCTAGATGCCTGGGGCGGAGCAAAGCTTTAGCCTAAATTCCTCATGTCTACTATATTTTTTTTTTTTTTTTTTTTTAATATGCAGATTTTTGGTGTACGTGGTTATGAAATCTTCCATCTCCAACTGGGAGAAGTGTGATGATCAAGGTTTTTTTTTGCACTTGTTGCCATAGTGAATCACATTATCTGCATTCCATTGATAGGGCTTTTTATATCCTCGTGCACGAGCGTCACTCGGGGTAATTGTGACTCGACTGTGAGTTGATTAAACCAATTGTTAACACGTGTTCTGAAACCGAAAGGTCTCAGTTGCACATTTCGGAGTTTGGCTACCCCGTGCTTCGGTACTGACCCCTAGTTTGGTAAACCCGCTTTCTGAAGCAGGCACTTGCTCTCTGAAGTGGGCCCCTGAGCATAAGCGCTGCTATTTAATAACAGTATTAACATGTTATTTATCTTATTTATCCATGTTATCACAAACAACCACAGCCAGACCAACGACGATATCAACAATAATGGTTACCAGTAAGAATGGAAGAAACCTGCTTAATACTCAACTTAGATTTTGTGTTGTTTTCCCATGAAAAATGATTTTTCTTTACACAGACAGACAGACAGACAGACAGACAGACAGACAGACAGACAGATAGATGTCAGTGTTCACGGAAAGGATCCAAGTGCGACACGTTTGGCAAGTAAAAGCTCTTTTAATGTCCAGAGCGCAGGTCATACAGGAGCAGGCAATCTCGAGTCAGGGACAGAAGGCAAGCAGGTTTTCGGGGAATAACGACAGAGGAAGGTCAGGTACAGGTGAAGTCAATACAAACAGGGAAAGATTAAATGCTGGAACCTGCAGTATGATAACAAGCAATGAACTGGCGAGTGAGTCATTCAAAGTCCAGGGTTTAAATGCTGTACAGATTAGTGGGCATAGCGATAGATAGATAGATAGATAGATAGATAGATAGATAGATAGATAGATAGATAGATAGATAGATAGATAGATACCTATGGTCTCAAATATTTTATTATTTCTCAAAACTATGTTATTTGGCATCATTTTCTTTTTCAAATATTCATTAAAATATTCATTGCAGCCCCACCAACAACAATAACAACACCAACAACAAAAACTACAACAAGCACAACAACTGTGACAACAACAGCAGAATCAACAACAGCCCAAATGACAGCAGCAACAATAACAACAGCCGTGACAACAAGCACAACAAATGCAACAACAGCAGCAGAAGCAAAAACTGAAGCAGCATCAGGAACAACTGCAGTAGCAACAACAGCAGCAACAATAACGACACCAACAACTGCAGCAATAACAAACACAACAAAAACAGATTCAACAACAACTGCTTCAACAATGACAGCAGTAGCAACAACTGAAGCAGTATCAGGAACAACAGCAGTAGCAACAACAACAGCCACCCCAACAGCAACAACAACCATAGCAAGACCAACAATAGAAACTACAACAAGCACAACAACTGTGACAACAGCAAAAGCAACAACATCAGCCCCAACAAAAGCAGCAACAATAACAACAGCAACACCAACAATAGAAACTACAAAAAGTACAACAACTGAGACAACAGCAGAAGCAACAACAGCAGTAGCAACATCAACAGCAACAATAACGGCACCAACAACTGCAGCAATAACAAACACAGCAAATGCAACAACTGCAACAACAGCAGAATCAACAACAGGCCAAATGACAGCAGCAACAATAACAACAGCAGTAACAACAAACAAAATAAAGGCAACAACAGCAATGACAACAAGCACAACAAATGCAACAACTGCAACAAACAACAGCAAAAGCAAAAACTGAAGCAGCATCAGGAACAGCACCATTAGCAACAACAGCAGCAACAATAGCGGCACCAACTGCGGCAATAACCGACACAACAAAAAGCAGATTCCAACAACTGCTTGCAACAATGACAAGCGGTAACAACAATCGAAGCAGTATCCAGAGACAACAGCAGTAGCAACAACAACTAACAACGGCCCCATCGGCAACAAAACAATAGCAACACCAACAACAGAAACTACAACAAGCACACCAGCACAAGGCAAACAACAGCACAAGCAACAACAGCAGCCCCAACAATAGCAGCAACAATAACAACAGCAGCGATAACCCACAATGACTAACAGCAACACCAACAATAGAAACTGCCAAAAAGTACCCAACAAATACAACAGCAGAAACGCTGGCAGTAGCAACATCAGCAGCAACAACAATAATAACAAGCGACAACATCAACAACAGCAATGACAACAAGCACAACAAATGCAACAACTGCCAGCAACAGCGGAAGAAAAACTGAAGCAGCATCAGGAACAACAACCGGTAGCAACAACAGCGGCCCCAACAACAGCAGCAACAATAACAGCACCAACAATAACAGCACCAACAACTGCCGGCAACCAACAAACACACCAAAACAAGTTTAACGACACCAACAGCGATGACGGCAGTGGCAACAATCGAAACGATAGCCGAACGACAACGGTAGCAACAACAACAACAACAGCCCCATCAGCAACAAAACAATGGCAACACCAGCAACAGAAACTGCAACAACCACGCCAACAAACGGCAACAACGGCACAAGCAACAACAGCAGCCCCAACAATGGCGGCAACAATAACAGCAACAGCGATAGCCACAATAACAGCAACACCAACAGTAGAAACTACAAAAAGTGCAACAAATACTACAGCAGAAGCAACAACAGCGGTAGCAACATCAGCAGCAACAACAATAACAGCGACAACATCAACAGCAACAGCAATGACAACAAAGCACAACAAATGCAACAACTGCAACAACAACAGCAAAAAGCAAAAACTGGAAGCAGCACATCAGGAACAACTGCATTAGCAACAACAGCAGCAACAATAGCATTTCCAACTGCAGCAATAACAAACACAACAAAAACAGATTCAACAACTGCTGCAACAATGACAGCAGTAGCAACAATCGAAGCAGTATCAGGAACAACAGCAGTAGCAACAACAACAACAGCAGCCCCATCAGCAACAAAAACAATAGCAACACCAACAACAGAAACTGCAACAAACGCACCAGCTAGAGCAACAACAGCACAAAGAAACGAAAAAACAGCAGCGGCCCCAACAACCAGCAGCAACAATAACAACAGCAGCGATAACCACAATAACAGCAACACCAACAATAGAAACTACAAAAAGTACAACAAATACAACAGCAGAAGCAACAACAGCAGTAGCATCAACAGCAACAACAATAACAACGACAACATCAACAGCAGCAATGACAACAAGCACAACAAATGCAACAACTGCAACAACGGCAGAAGAAAAACTGAGCAGCATCGGGAACAGCAACCGAGGTAGCAACAACGGCAGCCCCAACAGCAGCGGCAACAATAGCAGCACCAGCAATAACAGCGCAACAACTGCGGCAATAACAAACGCACCAAAAACAGATTCAGCAACAACACCTTTTGATGACACGGCAATGCAGCAACAATGTGGCGAAGCAGTATCCGGAACAACAGCGGTAGCAACAACAACAGCAACAGCCCCATCAGCAGCAGCAAAACAATAGCAACACCAACAACAGAAACTACAACAAGCACCAACTGCGACAACAACAGCACAAGCAACAACAGCAGCCCCCAACAATAGCAGCAACAATAACAACAGCGATAACCACAATAACAGCAACACCAACAATAAGAAACTACCAAAAAAGTGCAACAAATGCAACAGCCAGAAGCAACAACAGCGGTAGCAACATCAACAGCAACAACAATAACAGCGACAACATCAGCAACAGCAGTGACCAGCAAGCAACAAATGCAACAACTGCAACAACAACCCGGAAGAAAAACTGAGAAGCAGCGTCAGGAACAACAGCCGGTAGCAACAACAGCAGCCCCAACAACGCAGCAACAGCAATAGCAGCACCAACAATAACAGCACCAACAACTGCAGCAATAACAAACACACCAAAAACAGATTCAACAACTGCTGCAACGATGACAGCAGTAGCAACAACCGAAACTGCCCCACCAGCAACAATAACAACAGAAACTACAACAAGCACAACTGCAGCAACAACGGCGGAGAAGCAACAACGGCAGTAACGCCACAGCGACGGCTAACAACAGCAACCAACAATAACAGCAACACCGTAATAGAAACTAAAAAAGTCACAACAAATGCAACAACTGTGGAGACAACAACAGCAGAAGCAACAACAGCAGTAGCCACATCGGCAATAATAACAACAACAGCGACAACAACCACAATAACAATGATGACATCAGCATCAGCAATGACAACAAAGCACAACAAATGCAACAACTGCAACAACAATAGCGAAGCAAAAACTGAGAAGCAGCATCAGGAGCAGCTGCAGTAGCAACAACGCGCTAACAATAATGGCACCAACAACTGCAGCAACCAACAAACTACAACAAAAACGGATTCAACTGCAGCAACAATGACCCAGCAGTAGCAACAACCAAAGCGGTAATCAGGAACAACAGCTACAGCAACAACAACAGCAGCAACAATAACAATAGCAACACCAACAACAGAAAGTGCAACAAGCACACCAACTGGAGATAATACCAGAAGCAACAGCGGCTCAGCAATAGCAGCAACAATAACAGCAACACCAACAATGGAAACTACAAAAGTACAACAAAATGCAACAACTGAGGACAACAAAGCAGAAGCAACAGCAGCAACGTGCCCGACAACATCAACAATGACCAATAAGCACAACAAATGCCACAACTGCAACAACAGCAGAAACAAAACTGAAGCAGTAGCTCAGGAACAAGTGCAGTAGCAACAACAGCAGCAACAATAGCACGGCACATGCAACTGCAGCAATAACAAACTTACAGCAAAAACGGATTCAACAACAACTGCTGCTGCAACAATGACGGCGGTAGCAACAACGAGAAGCAGTATCGGGAACAGCAGTAGCAACAACAACAGCAGCCCCACCAGCACCAATAACAATAGCAACACCAACAACAGAAACTACAACAAGCACACCAACTGCGACAACAACCTTTCAAAGCAACAGCAGCAGCCCCAACAATAGCAGCAACAATAACAGCAGCAGCGATAACCACAATAACAGCAACACCAACAATAGAGAGAGCACAAAAGAAGATACAACAAATACAACAACTAAGACAAAAACAGCAGAAGCAACAACAGCAGTAGCAACAGCAACATCAACAGCAACAACAATAACGACAACATCAACAATGACAACAAGCACAACAAATGTTCTGTAACAATAGCAGAAGCAAAAACTGAGAAGCAGCATCAGGGAGCAACTGCGGTAGCAACAGCAAGCAGCAACAATAATGGCACCAACAACTGCAGCAATAACAAACACAACAAAAACAGATTCAACTGCGGCAACAATGACGGCAGTGGCAACAACAAAGCAGATCAGGAATAACAGCTGTGCTTAACAACAACAACAACAGCAGCAGCCCGCAGCCCACCAACAACAACAGCAACAATAACAATAGCAACACCAACAACAGAGAAGTACCAACAAGCACACCAGCTGCGTCGATAATGCCAGAAGCAACAGCAGCTCCAACAATAGCAGCAACAATAACAGCAACACCAACAATGGAAGCTACAAAAAGTGCAACAAATGCAACAACTGGAGACAACAAAAGCAGAAGCAACAATAGCAGCAACACGATAGCGACAACATCAACAATGACAATACAGCACAACAAATTGCCTGGCTGCAACAACAGCAAACAAAACTGAAGCAGTGTCGAGACAAAGTGCAGTAGCAAGCAAGCTTAGCAGCAACAATAGCGGCTTTATACAACTGCAGCAATAACAAACCTGGCAAAACAGATTCAACAATGGCACAACAGCAACAATGACGGCAGTAGCAACAACGCGAAGCAGTATCCAGGGAACAACAGCAGTAGCAACAACAACAGCAGCCCACCAGCACCAATAACAATAGCAACACCAACAACAGAAACTACAACAAGCACACCAACTCGACCCAACAACAGCACAAGCAACAACAGCAGCCCCAACAATAGCAGCAACAATAACAACAGCAGCGATATACAATAACAACAACACCAACAATAGAAACTACAAAAATACCGTAAATGCAACAACAACTGAACAAAAACAGCAGAAGCTTAATAACAACAGCAGTAGCAACAACAACATCAACAGCAACAACAACCGCGACAACATCAACAGCTGACAACAAAGCACAACAAATGCAACAATAGCAGAAGCAAAAACTGAAGCAGCATCAGGAGCAACTGCAGTAGCAACAACAGCAGCAACAATAATGGCACCAACAACTGCAGCAATAACAAACACAACAAAAACAGATTCAACTGCAGCAACAATGACAGCAGTAGCAACAACCAAAAGCAGAATCGGAATAACAGCTGCCAGCAACAACAACAACAGCAACAGCCCCGCCAGCCCCACCAGCAACAACAGCAATAACAATAGCAACACCAACAACCAGAGAAGTGCAACAAGCACCAACTAGATATTACCGGAAGCAACAGCGGCTCAACAATGGCAGCAACCAATAACAGCAACACCAACAATGGAAACTACAAAAGTACAACAAATGCAACAGCGGGACAACAAAGCGAAGCAACAATAGCAACAACGATGGCGACAACATCAACAATGACAATAAGCACAACAAATGCCACAACTGCAACAACAGCAGCAGCCCCACCAGCCCCACCAACAACAACAGCAACAATAACAATGGCAACACCAACAACAGAGGAGTGCAACAAGCACGCCAACTGCGATATTAAGAAACGAAACAGCGGCTCCAACATAGCAGCAACAATAACAGCAACACCAACAATGGAAACTACAAAAAGTACAACAAATACAACAACTAAGACAAAAACAGCAGAAGCAACAACAGCAGTAGCAACAGCAACATCAACAGCAACAACAATAACGACAACATCAACAATGACAACAAACACAACAAATGCAACAACAGAAGGAAAAACGGAAGCAGCATCAGGAACAACAGCAGCCCCAACAACAGCAGCAACAATAACAGCACCAACAACTGCAGCAACAACAAACACACCAAAAACAGATTCAGCAACAACTGCTGCATTGATGACAGAAACAATAGCAGTCCCAAAAACAACAGCAGCAACAATATTAGCACCAACAACGACAGCGACAACAACAGGAACAACAATAACTACACTAACATCAGCAACAACAAACACAACAACAGATGCAACAACAATTGCAGCAACAACAAAAGCAGTAACAACAGCAACAACAGCATTAGCAACAACAAAAACAGCAGCCCCAAAAACAACAGCAACACCAACAACAGCAGGGACAACAACCAAAGCAACAATAACAACACCGACAGCAGCAGCAGCGACGACGATGACAGCAGTAGCAAAATCAGCAACAACAGCAGCAATAACAACAACAAAGGCAGCAACAACAGCAACAAGTAAATGTTATTCAAACTGAAATTGAAATGAAATATTGACAACAAACCTTTAGACTTTAAACTGTTAACAAATACTTGGGTAACTTTTTTGTCGATCCAACACCTTCTGTTGAAACTATCACACTGAAGCGTGCACACTTTGCTAACGGTCACACTAAAAGATGCAAGTCCAGCTGCCTCTGCTGTTAAAAGGAACAGAATGGGGAAAACCACAAGTACAAGAAGCACAAAAGGGAGTCACAGTGACCATTAACAGTGTGTCTAATGTACAGTTCTTGAAATTTGAAATGTGTTTTATATGTAGCTGCAAGTGTCACAACACCAGGGGCATGTTTCAGAAAGTGGGTTTAGCCAAAACTCTGATTTAATTTGTTGTGACTTCAGAAAGCTAGTTCAGCGTAACTCTGAGTCAGTTACCCAAGTAACATACTCCGTGAAATAACTCAGTTTCGCCCTGATGGCAATTTCTTTGAGCGTTGCCGCTTTATTTGCACCCTCAATACTTTATTTAACAGCATTCTCAGCATAACGTTATAAATGTTACTCTAGCGATTTTGAAACGCGTTTGTAGTGTTAAAAAGTCACAGACGCCCCAGACATCTCATGGAAGTGTTCCACAGAATTGCAGGTATCAGTTTACTCATTAAATTGATATCTGAAAGCAACAGCAGAACTTCTGCTACAAATTTGGAGACATGCACGTATAACAGACATTTAAGTGTTAGGCTTTCATATAGACAGTACTAAATACTGACAGTGATGGGACGGCTAAATATTTGGCTTTTTCTTTGCTTAGGGGATTTCTCTAATTAATTAAATATAGTTATTACAGGTTAAATGAAGCGACTGAATGCTGTTTGATGAGGACAGGATAAACAGCACCACAATAGCTTGTATTTAAATCATATCTTACATGTTTGAACTTTATTTTTGTATTTCATCTTAACTTTCTGCCAATTCTGTTTCGTGACTGTTGGGTTGCACCTGTGGTTCAAACACACATCTAGAACAGAAATGGTAAATGAGCGGAACACACAAGAAGTGTGACGATCAAGGGTTTTTTCTACTTGTTGCCATGGTGAATCACATTGTCTGTGTTTCATTGATTGGCTTTTTATATCCCCGTGCATGAGCGTAACATGGGGTGATTTTAACTCAGAGTTGATTAAACCAACTCTGAACACATTTTCTGAAACCAAAAACTCTGAGTTGGACATTTCAGATTTTGGCAACCCTGAGTTTAGGTTCGAACTCCGAGTTTTTTAAAAACTGCTGCTGACAGCAACGACAGAGATTAAGAAACTCTTGAAAGTCGATTTTATCTATTTCACTTTCTTAAATGAAATAATATTTGCATGAAAGAGCATTGTACTGCTGTATTACATACAGTGTTTTTAGATGAAATAGATCCATATTTATTTCAATGATGCCTCTAGATCACTAGAGGGAGCCCAACTACCACTATTTGTCCACGCTCCACACTTAGAGAAACACTGCCAGGCTTAGATAAACAACCCCACATGTAGATTTTACAAAATGTAAAATACATAAGTGAAAAAGTATTACTAATTTTCTAGTGACTGTAATGTCTTTGTTAATTAATATTCATTGATATTATACGTTTTATATCAAGACTAATGTAATGGTGGTGTTTTGCTATTTCAGCTCCCACTGTGACGAGCCATAAAAGCACAGCATCAGCTTCAACAGCAACAACCCCAAAAGCTACAGTTTTGACCACTACCCCACCCACAACCACTACTACCGCTGCTACCACCAGCACAACCGGAAGCTCTGTGGCCAGTTCAACAGTGGATCCCTCAGTTTTCACAGGTATCACTAAAAATTAAATCAATTAATTCACCTCTCCAGCTAGTGTTTATCATATACAACAGAATATATATGTATATAACATGAATACACCAAGATAAGACATTTTAATTCCTACTTTTTAATGTGTCTGTCTTTTTAAAATAATCAGGATTTAAGGTGGAAATGTCGCTCGTACTGAACAAAGAATTCTCATCAGCTTTGAACAACCCAGCGAGTTCGGCATACAAAGAACTCGAATCAACAATCAATTCAGTGGTGAGTTTGAATCCGTGGCAACCTTGTAGTTTGAGCCCTTTGTATCCTAATGTTGCTCTCATCACCCATTCTTCTCCCACAGTTAAGTGGCCAGTACAGTCGAATCACAGGGTTCATCAGCGCTTTTGTGAAAGCCTTCAGGTAAACTTATTTGCCCTTTAAAAACACCGAAATGAAGGGATCAAAGTAGACTGTTGTTGGTGGTGACAACCTTCTTTGCTGTATATTCTTTCAGACAAGGAAGCATAATTGTGGACTTTGAAGTACAGACGACACAACTCATTAATGACGAAATTGCTGTTGCAAATAACCAACTCCCAGCAGCCATGAGTTCTGTTGCCCCACTCCTCAGCAACGTTGTTGCATCTTACAAAAGCAAGTTCAATATCATACAATAACACTGTCTGAAATCAGTTTACTTGTATAAATGCAACATATTTGTACTGTATTAGTTCTTTATCAAGCTTTTTTTTTTTTTTTTTACATTCTTCAAGGTCGAACTACAATTCAAATTCCAGCAGTCATTTATACTGGTAAAAACATGACATTGACCTGCGGTCCTCCAGACATTGATTTGGGACAGATTTCTGCCTCCAAGTGGACTTTTAATGGACAGAAAATTGAAAATGGCAAGAGGTTTGAAATAACCTCCGGCGTGATCTATACACTTAGAGTGAACAATGTCATCCTTGCCGATATCGGTATGGCTGTAACTGAGATGGAGTTCACTTTTCTTTACCTTTATTTTGAGAGTGCTCATCATTAGCTTGTTTCTCTTGATCACAGGGCTCTATGAATGCACTCTGAAAGGCCAGGTAATTGATTTCATCCAAGAGGGCCGTGTGACTGACGGCGTAATCAGAAATGCTCCTGTGGTCCGGGTACACAGTTGGGTTAATGTTAAATGCCAAGAGGGTCTGAGCCAGGAGCTGGAATGCTGTGTGAAGTTTCCATATAAAGTCAACTGGTTTCAAGACAAAACAATTTTACCTTCAAGTACGTATAAAATAAATGCTGACGTTACCTCAGTTAAGCAGATTATTACAGCATCGTTATCTGTTCCCAGTCGTGACCTACAAACAGAAATCTTACTGCATAAAGTATAATCACCAGTTAGAAAGCTGCAGCGCATCAACGCAAACTAAAACTTTTACATGCACGGTGGACGAACTAGCAGATTATGAAAGGACAACGTCCCTGACTGTTTTTACTGAAGGTGAGAGAAACATGAGGAACATTATTACAATGCCTGTTTGCTGGTTATTTTGTCTTTTGGGATGGTGGTAATGTTTGATCTGTCTCCTTATTCAAAGACATTATCTGCAAAGACAGTCACTATGGGACTGGCCGTGAATGGGACAATTCTACTATTGGGTGTGATGAAGGTCTGGAGGGGCACATCACTGCGGTCTGTAACGCATCCGGAAAATGGGAACTCAAGGAAGATACTTGCATCGTAACAGCAATCAAGGAGTTATTAATATTTTCAGAGGTATCTACTTTCACGTGCACTTTCCACTGTTGAATCACAGATCAACATAACTGGTGTTACTTTTGCAGAGGCAAAAGGTAGATTCATGGGCGTTTCACGAATGCCTGTATAAGAAGAACTTTTGGCACGTTTTGTCCTTTCAGCAACTGACTGAGGTTGGTGTGCCGGAGTTTGTGAAAGATCTCAATGCAGCTGTTCAAAGCAAGAAATCCAAGATCGCTAACTCATCCTCAACAATATCGGGTATTGTTAACATCGTAAACAAAATTTCGGTGCTTTCCACTGCTGTGAATCAAACTGTCATGAAGGTAAGTCAGTTCCTCCTGTGTGCACATATGAATCTTTCTGCTTCACCTCTGCCAGTCGCATGCGTGTGAGGGGAAAATGTGTCTGCCTCTACAGGATGTGCTTGAAACTGTTGACGCCATCATTAGTGAGGATTCAAGAGACTCCTGGATGGCTCTCAACCGCAATAAGACCGACAACTCCAGCTCTGAATTGTTGGGTTCTCTAGAGAGTCTCTCCGATAAGCTCGTAGGGGAGTTTGAAATCGCAACCGGACAGATCATACTCAACAAAACCAGTTTTAACACGTCCTTTGTCGCTAATCTGAACTCTAGTGTCGCCATAAACATTTCCCACACGGCATCTGACAACGCCTTCGTGATAACCACCATGCTTCTCTCCACCCTCAGCAACATGATGCCCGCACGGAACAACAGCGTCAACAACACAACCAGTGAAACTCGGGCCGACAATGCGATCAACGCTGCGGTGGTGCTCGTCAAAACAGACACGAAGATACAGAACGTCACTCTGAGCTTCAACAAGCTAAACAATACACTGAAGCTAAACCCCCAGTGTGTCTTCTGGAACTTCACAATCTTTAATAACCTGGGAGCCTGGAATGATGACGGCTGTATATTTGTCTCTGATATAAACGACACCGTAATCTGCAACTGCAACCATCTCACCTCCTTCTCGATTCTGATGGCAACGCGCCTTCCAGCGGTCCCTCTAAGTGTAAAAGTCTCTTTAGATTTAATCACTTACATGGGAGCTGGAATATCGCTGGCGAGTTTGGTTATATGTCTGATTATTGAGGGATATGTTTGGAAGGCCGTAACAAGGAATAGTACTGCTTTCATGCGTCACGTCTCCATCGTCAACACGGCCCTCTCTCTGCTGATTGCTGACATCTGCTTCATCATCGCAGCCTGTTTTGCAAAGAATCCCCTGGAGAACCCAGGAGAGAACTATGATGTTCCAGTTGGACCGTGCAGCGCAGCAACTTTCTTCATGCACCTTTTCTACCTGGCTCTGTTCTTTTGGATGCTCATGTCAGGCCTGCTGCTCTTTTACCGCACAGTCATGGTCTTTTCCCACATGTCCAAGTCAGCCATGCTGGCCATCGGGTTCTGCTTAGGCTATGGATGCCCTTTGGTTATAGCCGTTGTGACTGTTGCAGTAACAGCACCGGGCAGAGGATACATCCGGAAAAATGAGGCATGCTGGCTCAACTGGATGGAATCAAAGGCCCTGCTGGCTTTGGTGATACCAGCTCTGACCATTGTTCTTATCAATATTTTGATCCTCATTGTAATTATAGCCAAAATATTAAGAAGAGGTGTGGGTGAATCTGTCCAAGCAGACGAAAAGCATATGCTCGCTGTTATTGCGAGGTGTGTGATCATTCTGACTCCTTTATTTGGACTGACATGGTCTTTAGGAGTGGGGACGATGATATCGACTACAAATGAAGGAATCCACATTGCTTTTGCATTTTTCAATTCACTACAGGTACATGCATTTACTATAGAAAAAAAGAGTTGGAACAATTAAAGGAAGGGTTTTGCAAACTAAGAGAGAAATGTGCATTCTGTCTGTTTTCCGCCAGGGATTCTTCATTTTGGTGTTTGGGACACTGTTAGATTCAAAGGTAAGACATCTTGAGAAACATAACAGTTAAAAAATGTAATGTAATAATGGGTGTTTACTGTTTTTAATGATATTCTATAGGTACGTTCTATCCTTTCCAAGAAAGCATCTACAAGCACAAGCTCTAATCCAACAAAAGTGAGTCAACCTGATGTTTATTTCTTGTTATGCTTTAAATTTTAATCCATTAAAATCTGTAAAACAAACCTACAGATATTACTAGATTAATTTTCGGAGGAATTATTAAAAACTTGAGTTTTCTCAATTTTAACGGTGTATTTTGTGTTATAGAGTACAGGTGGTGGTGTTTCAGCATGGGACTGGATAAACTGTTTGCGTGGAAGGAAATGTGAGTTGTTCTAATTTTGCAGCTCATTTCATTGATTGATTTAACTCTTACTAGTTGTCTTTTTCTTTAAGATATCTATCATGTTTCACAAGCTGCAAACTCCAGCAGAAGCAGCCCATCAGAGTCATACTCCAGCATTTGATTCAACTCAACACCTTTTAAAGACACTTTTTGATATGGACAGATCAAAATAATTGAAATTATCAAGTAATTTCTTGTGCAATAATTTATTGTAGGATTTCTTTAAATGAATGAGACATTCTTGTTTGTTTAGTAAAAAAGCCTTAGGAAGTAAGACATATTTCAAATATAATTTTATTTTATTTTCAAATATATCATTATTGAAGTGAACAAAACTCCAATAAAAAAAATGAGAACACGTAACAATTACAAATTCAACTGTTCCAGTAATAATCACTGGCTGATGATAGTCATCAGCTCATGAAGTTCACTTTGATTTTGTGTTTAATCTCTGTCCCTTTTTGCTGCTGTTATTCACATAACTACAACATTTTGCTTTACTGGTGCAATAAATTGTGTGTTTTTCAGATCAGCCTGTGTGATCTTCCCCTACTTGTCAATTCTTGGCCAGTTTATAAAAAACATTCTCACTCCCAGGTTAAATAGTGAAACAAGTAACTTCATCAGCCAGAAAATCCATAATTATGAGTCAGCCCCACTGGGTTTCTGGCATGTAAATATTATTAAATCAAACTGAGTGATTCAAGAAATTGCAGAGTAAACCAATCTGACAATCTGGACAGTTAAACTAACATAACCTGCAATTTTCAACTATGAGCACACTCGCACCTAAAAAAAAAATGAATAAATAACTAAAAGGTCAGTAGCAGTCAATCTTGATTTAGAGACCCATGGTGGCCATTATATGTTTTCATAATTGCAATTTTTGTTTATATATTATAAATTTGCACATCAGCATTTCATACAGTTTAAAAAAGTTTATAATTCATAAAATCACCTTGAAATATTTGCCCAGAAATGATCATTTGGAAAGCTGAGTGGAACCAGCTGTGAAAGAAAGCATAAACAAATGGATTGAGCATTGAATTTGACCGTCCACACCACTTAAATGATTCAATCACAGAAACAGGTCTAGTGCGGGGCGTCGTCAGGCTCATTACTCAAGTCTTCAAGGTACTTAAGCTTAGTCGCCAAGCGGATTAGTGCCTCACCCCGATTTGGGTGAGGGCGGGTCGTGGCGTCTAAGACGCTGAAAATCGTGCTGTGTGTACTGGACTTTAGATTCCCTCACCCAAATTAAGGTGGATCTCAAAATACCATATAACGCAAACAACTTAATCCTGGGTTCCTAAAATGATCCATCATGTAAACATGTAGATATATTCCTTTTTAACCAAAATGTTTTCTCATGAACTTCTATGTAAAGCCCCAATTATGCTTAAATGAAGCGTTTCACCTTTCAAACTTAAATAATGCATATTTATTACTATCTTTGTCTCCCAACTACCCTTATGAACTTCAACACAGTTTCCCTTTTAACAGTTATTTTTAATGTATCAAATCAACACCCACATTGAGCACATCTTGCGCCCACCTGGCCTGCCATTGTTCATGTATGCAGGCTTTACTAACGTTAGTCTTTACCTTTTCCACACACCAATAAAAGTTTTTAACATCTTTCATATAAGTTCTTATCGTGAATTACCTTTGAATTAACGTCTCTCTGTGGCGGCATTTATGTTTGCGCATTTCCTACTTTAAGACCGACCGTCACGGTTCGTTTACACTCTCATTAGCGTCGGCCGCCATATTGGATCACCGTTCATTACTACAAACTCAATCGTTTCCATTCAAAGTCATTATGTTTCACAGTCGCAGGCAAAGGCTTTTATACTTTGTAATATTTTCATTTTCCCACGGTTATGATTTCTACCTTCTTACCTGTAGCAACAGCGACAAAACACAATCAGTCCTTTTGTGTTGTCTGCATCACATGCACTCTCGGACGTCTCGTTCTCTACATCCGATATTGATCGATTGAACATGCAGCGCCCTCTGCTGACCCGGTGTGTAACCCAAATGAACCATAACCAGAAAATACGGAAATATGTGAAAATACACATGAAAAATATGAAAACAGTAACTTTCCATATGTTTTAAAGTCTTTAGCTGCTGAATTTAAATTTTGTATGAGACAAGATTTGATCAGGTCTTTGAATAAAACCCGTAGTGCCACAAAAACAAGAACTGAAAAAAGAAAAACACACAAAGAAAACGCAGAACATCACAAATTCTAATTCATAGAGAACAGAGAACAAGTGGATCTTTGGTTTTGCTTTGAACACTTCCACTAAATACAGGCCTGCCTAATGTCCAGTAAAAGGCATTTCCATCGTAACGATGCATTGAAATGAAAATGCTTTTTGACTAGATGTTTATGTCTAGTTAGCGTTTGATAATGTAACTAGAGATTTACGTTCCATACCGCAGAGTTGGTTCAACTATTATCAATTGCCAGTTTATGTAAAATGACATTGCACCCATGATGTTACGTTAAGTGTCTTTACATGCACAAAAGAAAATTGAATTTATGATTTAGTCTGATTGCATAAAATGCATGTGGACGCTGTAGCTCAATTAAAATTGTCCCAGAGAACTCCGAAGTCAGACTAACACCCCCCCCCCCCCACCGATAGCGCGAGTGAGAATTGATGCAACAAGCATGTAAATGGCGAACTATACTATGTGACTATGCTCATGCGCTATGTTTCGCTTACATTTGAAACAAGCGTTCTAAAACAAGAAACCATCATTTTTCACAGGCGAGCGAAAGTAGTAGATTCGATTTTGCGATCTGTGATCATTTCTGTGAATGTCCGATAAGTTCTTCACAATCGGAAACTTTTTGGAGTGTTGTTCATAACATCAGTGCCAATTAAGAATTATATATTGTGTTTCTTTTGACATAAGCCCCTGAGGTGGCTTGACTCCAGCCAAAGCCCGAATACTGCTAACTGCCTTGTAGACAAACAGCTAGAAGAGTAGTCCAATTTAAATGTGCATGGAAACGCACTGTGTTTAAAATAATTTAAATTCGATAACTTTTCTTTGAGTCAAAAGGGAATTACATGGACACTTAGAAGTTATTTAAGACATTTGGAGGAGGTCAAAGCCAGGAAAACAGAACAAACGACAGGACGAGCAGCATTTGTCAGAAATCCAGGAAGAAGAATAATAACAATAAGGAACCCACATGGCATGAGAGAAATTCGAGCACATCTTACATGACAGCAGATCAAGAACAATGAGAAACAGGTGACAGACATTAAGATCACCATGGGAAATGAAACAAGTCGACAGGGCCCTTGGTGGCTGATTGGCAACTTGACTGAGAAAAGATGATGGCTGAGATTCCAGAAGGTCATAGTGTTGCAGTGGGGCAAGATAAGTAGAAAGTTAAATTTTGATTTGGATTTGGGATTAGATCGGCTTTTGACCTTTAAAAAAGTTTTTCCAAGTTGCTTCCCAGTCGGAACAGCTGCTCACAATACAGTCAGGCTATGTAATCAGTCAAAAACCACAAAAAAAACACTACGCATTTGTGACGTGCGAGTAAATGTCAATTATATTCCCATATTTGTTTCCAAGAAACATTAAGCTCCCAAAACCATTCTAATGTGGAAGAGTGTAATGACAGGAACCCGTAAAGCTATAAAGGAGGTGAAAACACGTGATAGTGCTAAATGTGGGCAATTCCAAAAGTATAAAACCTCAAGCATTTACTGATATTTAAAAACCAAGATTTGTCCCCTTTCAAGTAAGTTTTATCTGCATATGACGAGTGTAAGAATGTCTTTCTTGTGTTTTACCAGGTAAGTCAGATAAGAAAAACTACCCCTCGTATTTGTGAGTAATTTTAAAAAGTTTCTGGTTTAATTGCAAGAATAATACACATTCTGCTATAAAAATCAATGCACCCTATGTGTTTGTTCCATTTGTTGTTGGTGTTTTTGATACCATGGAAATATGCTTGTCCTATTAAAGGTGTTAATGACTGTCGTCTCCAAGGAGCCAAAGTGCAGCAGAGAGATCTGAAAATCCCTAAAGTATCATTATTATTGCGGCAAAATATTATGTAACATGTTGATTAGAAGGGGTTAGGACAAAACAACAACTGACCTTTTGTTCGTCTCGTCCATGTGCTAGGCACATTGTTTGTGTTGGAGATTAAAGAAGTGAAATTTTTGTTTTAACCTGCGTTGCTTCTGGTCTGTCCTGTGCTTGGATCCAGCCTGAATCGTTTCCTAACACAGATACTGTCAAAACTCAAAGATAATGAGACAAGACGATAACAACACAAACTATTCATTGAACATGAAAGTAAACAGATTATTTGCATTTGTTTTTGAGAATATGCAACAGCAAAACAACTGAACATCTCGTTGTGACTTAAGTGACTTCAACCGCAGCTTCGCCAAAGCACCACATAAGGTTATTTACATTATAAATTGCAGATGATCAGAAGTTTAGATCTTTTAGTATGTTGTCCACTTATTTTGTTACCACTGATTTAATACAAATGAAATAAAATGACAAAATACGTATTAAAAATAAAAATAAAATGCTTGCACTCACCCATACGGGTCTCCTTCACAGTGCCTTATTTGAAAACAAAGCTAGCAGCTAGAGAAGCTAGCTCTTCTCACAAGATCCAGCTTTTCATGAAAGGTCTGTCTTGAAAATGGTGTGGCTAGTATATCCACAACCAAATCTATCTCTTCTCCTCCTGACTGGATGGTGGCCATTGTTGAAAAGCCAGCCTAACTTAGCTCTGCTCTATCATTTAGCAAATAATTTGCCATGGTAACACAAAATTTACTCTATGACTGCTTCCTACACTGATGCTGTGTTCTTTGAATGTGAAGAATGTGTCCAGCTGTCAGGATGTCTCTGACCAGTCCTCCGTGTTTAGCGGTCTCTGAATTGATAGTACATAGGCATGATCTTGTGAACTTCTGGAGTTCATACTTGGACGCCCTTTGAAGTACACACTTTTTGCCATTCCTGCTGCTACTGGCTGATTTTGAATGCATTGTGGAATATCTAGCTGTCTAACGTCCACACAAGTCATAACTGATAAATATTTGATAAAATGGGTGGAGCAACAACAGTTCCAGAACACTTGGAGCGTAGTTGGCAGGTTGCAAACTTAGAATTGGAACCATACTTGGGTGACGATGGATGACGTTTCACAGGAGCCAGATAATGCAAGGACAGAGAAGTACACATACTGTGAAATGGCCTGTGTGAATGGCCATGATGGAAAAGCTCCAATATGATTAATAATATTGAAAAGGTGATGTGGATGTGTTGATACTAATGTGGATTTACTTTTCATTAATAAGGCTGGTAAAGTGTAATGGTGGTTGTGTGTATTCATGGCCATTGTTGGATGTTGACTGTTAAAGTGTCTTTGTCTCAGAGTGTTTGTATTGTGTGTCCATTTGTGTATCTTTCTCTGACTTTCATAGTACATGTTCCATAATCTTTACCAATGAGGAATAACATCATTACTCTTATGGGACTGTTCTCTAGGATTGCCTCACCTAGTGTTTGCATGGTAATGGCACAGCCCAACAAGAAACAGGAAATACATTTCCTGATGTCTCTGGCGTCAGTTTTAGAATACAGCTGACACGACAGACACGATCCTCATCTACTGTCCTGTTTATTTCACATCGACAGTGATGTGGTCTTGAGTGAGGAAAGATAAAAGTGTTTGTTCCTCTCGCTTCATGTTGCTTTTTTTCTGCTTGTGTGCAGGAAAAGTGCAAAAGAAAAGGAAGAACTCATAGATGTTAACAGAAACACTGAGAGTTTCATGTTTGTTTTTTTCAGCTCAAATTTAATGGTAATTTCATGATAACAGATTTGCATCTGACACAGCAGAACAAATATTGTCATTGATATTATGCCCATATAATGATGTTAAAATCTTTATTTGTAAAAAATAAATCATGATAAATATTTTATCACTATAATTTCACAGGTGAAAAAACTTGAAAAATCTTTTCTGTGCATTAAAATGTCTTTTATCTGTATTTAAATGAAGTCTGCTTTTAATGCATCAGATCATGGACGGAGAATGACGCTGACTTGGACACTCACCTTACTTGACATATGGTATTGAAACATGGGGAAATACCTATAAAACAAGAACTAAAGCAATTTTTACTCTACAAAAAATGCTGTCAAGTTAATCAATTGTGCTCCTTGCAATTCACCTATTAATGTATTGTTCATCAGATCAGAGATTTTAAAATTTTACAGCTTGGTAGACTTCTATACTGCTAAATTTATGTTTACTGTTAAACATACTCTAGTCCCTAAATCATTGAGAGCGATGTTTAGTGAGCAAGAAAGTAGATATAATTTAAGGGGAACATGCATTTTTGATAGACCTCAAGTGAGAACCACACAGAGAGAACATTTTTTATCAGGTAAAGGAGTTATATTATGGAATAGTTGTTGTGATGAGCTAAAACATTCCCTGTTACAGTTTAAAATGTCTTTAGAAGAATGATAATTAAAAGCTATTCAGTAGAATAAATTATTTTACTATATACAATGTTAAAATGTTTATTATGAATGAAAATTTTTGTTGATAAATGTCCTAGAATTATTGCCAACATGCTTCAAAATTGAAGAAAAGGGTAGGCATAATAAGCTTTGGCTTCTGCCTACACCTGGTCAAATATATTCACATGTACTTAATTTCTTGTGTTTGGTTGTAGAAAGAAAAGAAAGAAAGAAAGAAACCACACTTTAATAATCCACACACAAGTGGAAATTAAGCCTCTGCATTTTTACCCATTACATGCATGTAACACACACACACTAGCAGTGGGCAGCCACTTAAGGCGCCCAGGGAGCAACACCAACAACTACGGGGTTAAGGGCCTTGCTCAATCTCGGTTGAGGTTTCTTCCTCTTCCTCATATCCCCCATGCAATCTTCACAATCTTGGTCTGGAACCAGTGTCTTTAGACGCCTCCAGGTTATGGGGCTCGCCTCTTTATCCACTTGACCACCACCCCCATAAAGCTGAATGTATATTTGATCAAACAACAACAACAACAATAATAATAATAACAATACATGTTTTATCACTATAATTTCACAAGTGAAAAAAATGAGAGAAAAATCTTTTCTGTCCATTAAAATGTTTTTTATCTGCATTTAATGAAGTCTACTTCTAATGCATCAGATTATGGAGGGAGAATGACGCTGACTTGATGATTAATGGTTGCGTTTCTAGTTCGGGAGTTGTGACTGAATGTCTGCAGCTGCTGCATCTTCATCTCTCTGCTGAATCAGGGACAATAGAGCTGCTTCAGACTGAACTACAGACTTTTATTGTAAATAACCCCATTTCTGGAAGTGCATGAAAAATTACATAAGAACAGATCTATCATTTTACATTAAGCACATTTAATATATATATAATATTAATTTTATTTATGCTGATAAATTTCAGTCATGCAGACTGTGTATGATATAAATATTCTTTACAGAATGCCGTGAAATACACAGGAACTTTGTCCAACATATAGGAAAACAACCATTTACCAATTCACAGGAGTTTGGTGTTTGAAAAATCACCATGAAATATTTTCCCAGATATAATTATTCTAAATGCAGACCTGAACCAGCTGTAAAAGAAAGCATAAATAAATGGATTGAACATTGAGTTTAAAAATGCAAGCCAACTAAGAGCTTCAATCACAGAAATGGGTGTAATTTCATTCATTAATGGCTGAAAAATGATACAAAGGAAATAAGGAGTCCAACACAAGAGAAAGACTCCCATGACTATAGCCAGAGTTTTAGTGGCTTTTCTCTCCGTCTTACTGGCGATTGCTGCAGGTTTTGCTTTCTGACAGTTTGTTCTTAGAATGTTCTTTGCTTGTCTTTGAGCAACCAGGTAGATCTTAAGATAGATACTAAGCATTAAAATGACTGGGATGTAGAAGGAGAAAATGCAGGCCAGTGTGGTTGATATTAAAGCATCGATTAAACAACTTCCTTCACATTTTCCTTGATTAAATCCAGCAACGATGATGCCGGTTCCAATTGACGCAGCAACTCCCCAGCTCACCAGGATCATAACCCCAATAACACGATTATTTATTTTACTTCTGTAAATGAGAGGCTGACAGACTGCATAGTATCTGTCAAGTGAGATGCAGCATAAGTTCAAAATAGAAGCCGTACTAAGCGTAACGTCGAAGCTTCCTCGTAGTTTACAGAATAAATCTTCATGGTACCAGCAGGAGGTTACAGTGAACGCCATGCTGAAAGGAAACACCAACACTCCTACGAGCAGGTCAGCCACAGCCAGAGACAGGATCAGATAGTTAGTGGGGACGTGGAGCTGTTTGAAATAAACCACCGAGATTATTACCAGAACATTTCCACACACTGTCACAACAGACAGTAACCCAAGAAAAACATATAATAATACACATTTTAGTGAGGAAATAGGATTAAATGTGTAAGTTCTGCTGTGTGGTGTGTAGCAGGGATGAATTTCATCAACAGCAGACGTGTCGTTGACCATCAGTCTTGGTTCCTGCAATTAAATATACTAATATATTAACATGAATATGAACAATATTGTCATCAGTTCAGTAACACATAGTTAGAAGTTGCTTACCATACTACAGTGTTTATCTGTTCTCTCTCCTGGTGCTCAGAACCTGACATTTAAATGGTCAGCCTCAGACTAATTATCATAAATAATACAGGCCCACCGATTTTCCAACCATTCACTCCAGTATTGATAGCATTAATATGCAGGATATTTGTTCATCTGGACAACTAACAAGGACGTCGTCGAGGTAACAGTAAGTATACAGCTGTCCAAGCAGCACTTGATCCGTAGCCTTCTGGGATAAGTGATGATGCTACAATCAGGTCTAAACTGTTTAAAAGAATTCAACCTTGTTGATCCAGTGCTTTATTGGACTCCATCTCCATTAGTAGACTGGCATTTGATAAGTTCAATTTAGAGAAGCCTTCAGCTCCTTCCAGTAAGACAAGAAGGTCCGACTGGACTGTGGCAAATCAACAGCAATTGCTGGGTTGAGGGTGACCTTAAAATCCCCAAACAGCCTCACGGTGCTGGTGATTCTGGTGACTAACACCGCAGGTGCAGCCCAATCACTATGTTCCAAAGGAGAATCACCCCCAAACTCAGTCAGGCATTTTAAGTCTGCTTCCACTTCAGGTCCTAATTTGTAGGGAACGCTACATGGAGGACAGAATTTGGGTACCATCAGCCAACAAAGGCCCTGTCTATGTTTGTTTCTTTCTCACTGTTTTCCTAACGTCATTCATCCTTCTCTCATGTACGCTGTGTTCTCCTTTTTGTCATGTCGTTTGGGCTTGTCAGTGTTCTCCTTCGAATCATGGCAGCAAGTACCATCCCTTTTGCAAATTATTTTGGGTGTTGATTAATAAGATTTGGTAACTTTATCATCTGACATGCCAAGCATACTATCTCAATGATTCGGTGCTCTGAAATGGTCAAGGATCCTTAGATCAGCGGTTCCCAACCCCTGGGCCGCAGACCGGTACTGGTCCGTGGGTCTTTTGGTACCGGGCCACAGAGAAAATAAAACATTGACATTACTTTGTTTTATTTATTATCTGAACCTGAACGATACTTCGGTCCCAGATTGTGGTCTGCCTTATGCAACACTTTCTAGTGGTGATTTGCTGTCTGCCTGCCCGGTTCTGACCCTGCCTGTCCTCGATTACATCTCAACGCCTGCTTCCCAGTAAATCCGCCTGCCTTCCCTCCCTGACTATGAGACCATGTGTTTTGTCATTTTGCTGTCGACCCTGCCTGTCTTGGATTACGTCTCATCGCCTGCTTCCTGTTAAACCTGACTGCCTTTCGTTCCTGACCACCAGACTGCGTGTTCTGTCCAGACGCTGCCGATTCAGATCGCCTGGAGTGCTGTCTGCCTGCAACTGCTTTTTAGCTTCAGCTAAGCTACTGGACTTTGATATCCAGCTTTCTTGTTTGCCAATCAATAAGGATGAGTTTTACCATCCAGTTGTGCTGCATTTGGTTCCTTACATGGATTCTGACAGTTTATATTTCCATAAAACCACAATTTTCATGACGGTCATATCACGTTCTTCTGTTGTATTTATCCGCCACATCTTAACAGCCCTGAAAATACTGTCTGACATTAAACCGGTCTGTGGCGCAAAAAAGTTGGGGACCGCTGCGTTAGATGGAAGCAACCCCAGGGACTCGATTGCTAATATGATGATTACCCTGTTTGTAGTATGAGCAGGTGGCACAGTGGTTGTGGTTACTCCTTAAACATCACAGCAAAAAGGTCCAGGGTTCAAAGGTCCCTGGGGCCAGGGGCTTTTCTTAAGTTTGCATCTTCTCCCTGTGTCTCCTTTCACAGTCCAAAGACATGCATTTGGGTTATAGACAAATTAGTGATGCTAAATTAAACTTAGGTGTGAATGAAAGTGTTTGTCATTGTTTGCTTTTAAAATTAGAATATTGGCCAAAGTGTCACAGTGCTTTTACTGGCTTGCTTTCGTTCCATAGTTCATCTTGGTACCATGGCGGCCGGAGGATAACATCGCACCTGTCCATCCACATGATGTAAATACTCAGGGATTTATCAGACTATGCCACCTAACTTAATTGCACCATGTTCCGAATCTCACGTGCCTAACGTTGGTGCTTTTGGCTGTGGACAGGGCTCAACATTGGCACCACGGTTGGTTTGCAGTCCTCATCTGTTGGATCAGACCACTCCATGGTTACCAAACATCTACTTTGAGGACAAAATATTCATCAGTCCGACCACATTTTTGGAGCCAATCCCAGGTGCCCAGAATGATCATTTGTTGCCTAATTGCTGACAGGCAGGGGCACTACCAGGGATTTTGGGCCCCATGAAAAAACTTCACATTTCATCACCAAAGACAACAAGAACCCTGTGCAACTGTGCAACTGCTGTTACTACATCTCCAGGATCCAATTGACCCAGTCAAAATTTAATATAACTCTACCTTTTCAGCTGTCTTGCCTCTTGTCAGATATAAAATGAAGGATTCACTGCACACACGGTGACTGATTTGCCTCTTCCTTTATTAAGTCTTCATGGCTTCATCGTGGAAGCAAAATGAAGCATAAAATAAAAACAGAAGTCAGTTTAAGTTACATAAATGGGGTAAAAATGAATTTGCCCAATTAAAGTTGAAATCTCTGACATACATGTCATATATGTCAATAGGACAAGCATATTTCCATGGTATCCAAAACACCAACAACGAATGGAACAAACACATAGGGTGCATTGATTTTTATAGCAGAATGTGTATTATTCTTGCAATTAAACCAGAAACTTTTTAAAATTACTCACAAATACGAGTGGTAGCTTTTCTTATCTGACTTACCTGGGAAAACACAAGAAAGACGTTCTTACACTCGTCATATGCAGATAAAACTTACTTGAAAGGTGACAGATCTTGGTTTTTAAATATCAGTAAATGCTTGAAGTTTCGTACTTTTGGAATTGCCCACATCTAGCACTATCACGTGTTTTCACCTCCTTTATAGCTTTACGCGTTCCTGTCATTACACTCTTCCACATTAATATGGTTTTGGGATGCTGAAGTAATTTCTTTGGAATTTCTTTTGTAATTTCTTTAACTAATTTGTTTCTTGGAAACAAATATGGGAATATAAATGACATTTACTCGCACATCACAAATGCGTAAGTGCGTAAAGCGTTTTTTTTTTTGTGGTTTTTGACTGACTACATGGCCTGACCTCATTGTGAGCAGCTGTCTAGCAGGTTTCGACTTGGAAGCAACTTGGCTACTGGGGCAAAACCTTTTTAAAGGTCAAAAGCCAATCTAATCCTGTTTCTCATTGTTCTTGCTCTGCTGTCATGTAAGATGTGCTGTCATTTCTGTCGTGCCATGTGTGTTCCTTATTGTTATTATTCCTCTTCCTGGATTTCTGACAAATGCTGCTCGTCCTGTCATTTGTTCTGTTTTCCTGGCTTTTACCTCCACATGTCCAAAGACCAATAATAATAATAAGAATAATAACTTCTACGTGCCCATGTAATTCCCTTTTGATACAATTTACAGAAAAGTTATCCAATTTAAATTATTTAAAACACAGTTTTTAGAACAACATTTTTTAGAAAAAGACAACCTCTGGTGCTCTGCGTCACTTTTTTGACATGAACACGCAAGGCATGTGCCTACTGATTCTCCATCAGACTGAAGCTTGAAAAATTCCTGCAACACTGGTTGCTCAAAGACAAGCAACGAACATTCTGAGAACAAACTGTCAGAAAGCAAAACCTGCAGCAATCGCCAGTAAGACAGAAAGAAAAGCCACCAAAACTCTGGCTATAGTCATGGGAGTCTTTCTCTTGTGTTGGACTAACTTTTCCTTTGTATTGTTTTTCAGCCCTTAACTTACAAAGTAACACCAATTTCAGTGATCTTAACTCACTTTGTCAAATTCAATGCTCAATCCTTTTATTTATGCTTTCTTCTACAGCTGGTTCAAGTCTGCGTTCAGGATAATCATTCGGGGAAAATATTTTATGGTGATTTTGCAAATTTCAAACTAATTTGACTCGCTTAGTGGCTGTTTGAGAAATGTATTTTTTGTTATCTGTTTTTTAATTTTGCTGTCTCAACAAGGCCTTCAATGTAAACTAATATATCTGTCCAAATTATTCTTACTCTATTCCTCACGTAGAGTTAAACCATAAAAAAGATGCTGTGTTTCACATTTTATTGCATACAGTACTAAGGTGATTAACATTATGTGTGTTAACATATTTATAATGTAAATAAAGAAATGCATTTATGTTTTATATGTCTTATAACAAATGATTACATAAATGTGAAATAAATCATAAGTGAACATGGTATAACACAACCACAAAACAACAATGTGTTGATCCTCATTACTTATTGAAAACAGGGAACACTGTCATGAAAATAAAGATATAAGATAATAAATAATAATAAAAATAGGGGTTCAAATATGTACTTTTCACTTTGCACCTACACAAACCTTGGCATTAGTTTCAGTTCCAGTCCTGTGTTGTAGCTACAAGGCCTGCCACAACATGACAACAAATTTGGACTGTATTTAGGGTGGTGCAGCGGTTAGCACTGTTGTCATCCAGCATGAAGGTTGTGGGCTTGAATTCCCTGGGGGCATGGTCCATTGTACATCCAAAAGTGTGTGTTTATGTAGGAGGAGCAGCTGTGGAGGAGGTCTGCTTTTTCTAAGAGCTTTTTTTGGTTTTGTTTCATTCTTTTTTTTTTTAAAAGCGACAATGTTATTTTCAATATATGTCATGAATATATCTTAACTATTAAGAGAAAGAGGTATCATCTTAATTTGAGCAGTTTTGTGTTTCAGTTTACATGGTGAAAAGCAGTATCTTATGCTACACTGAAAATGAAACTACTGTATACTGCCTTTATGCTTCTTTCCATTTCTACCTGCTCAAAGGTGTCTTGTTCATTGTTATACTGTTGACTATTAAAATGAAACCACAGATGAACACAACAGCAATATTAGTTTTATTCATCTATAATTATGCAGGTAATCTAAATACTCAATGGAAAAACGGCATCTTTACACACTTTTACTGATTGTCTCGTTTTTAGGTGGATGAAATCAGTCGAGACCTTGGACATTCACTTTGAAATATCTTCCCAGAAATAATCATCCTGAAAGCTTTCCTGAACCAGCTGTAAAAGAAAGCATAAATGAATGGATTCAACATTGAATTTGACAAAGCAAGCCAGTTAAGTGCTTCAGCCACGGGAAGAGATGGGGGTTTGTCAACTGAAGGCTGAAAAAAGAGGCAAAGAAAAAACGGCAACATGCAACAGAGAAAAACTCCCATGACTATAGCAAGGGTTTTAGTCGCTTTTTTCTCCGTCTTGCTGAGGGCTGTGCTTGTGCTCTTGATGTTATGTACCTGTCTCTGAGCAACAAGGAAAATTTTAATGTAAATACACAGCATGACGATCGCTGGGAGGTAAAATGAGAACACAGGGCCAACCGTGGCTGCCATAATGACATCAGCTAAGCACACTTCTTCACACACGCCTTGACTGGATCCCGCAAAGATGATTCCTCCTCCGATTATGGCAGAAACACCCCAGCTCAGCAGTATCATGATCAGCGTGGTATTAACATTTGTTGCGCTTCTATATTTCAGAGGATGACACACTGCGTAATATCTGTCTACTGATATACAGCACAAATTCAGAATGGAGCACGTGCAGAAAAACACATCTAAACTGTCTCGTACTTTACAAAAGAGACTTTTGTCAAACAGGCACACAGTAAAGGTGAATTTCATGCTATAAGGAAAAACCAAAAGTCCCACCAGCAGGTCTGCCACAGCCAACGACAGAATCAAGTAGTTTGTGGGGACGTGGAGCTGTTTAAAGTAAATGATCGAAATGATCACAAACACATTCCCGCACACTGTAGCAACCGATAATAAACCAAGGAAGACGTACGATAACACACACAAGATGGAGGGGTTAGTCGTAAATATGTAAGTTGTGTTAATTGAGTCATAGCAAGGATGTGCGTCAGTCATAATGAAAGCAGCATTGACGGTCAGCTTCAGTTCAGGTTAGCTTGATTCTTGATTCAATATCTATCTATCAAACAGTTTGAAGAATATTTTGGCTCAGCATGTACGACTATCAGCGGCATTACTCTTTTCTTCACCCGTGACGTGTAAGGAACACACGGAGATGGTGGGGTTTTAAATAATGTGACATCTGCTTACCTCAATGAACAGGATCTTTGGTAACCAATCAGATGTGGTCAGTGTGTGTGTGTGTGTGTGTGTGTGTGTGTGTGTGTGTGTGTGTGTGTGTGTATGTGTAATAAATGCCATTCATTATTATTTAGGACTGCTGGAGACTGGATGGTGGCCATTGTTGAAAGGCCAGCCTAACTTAGCTCTGCTCTATCATTTAGCAAATAATTCGCCATGGTAACACAAAATTTGCTCTATGACTGCTTCCTACACTGATGCTGTGTTCTTTGATTGTGAAGAACGTGTCTAGTTGTCAGGATGTCTCTGACTAGTCTTCGGTGTTTAGCGGTCTAACGTCCACACAAGTCATAACTGATAAATATTTGATAAAATGGGTGGAGCAAGAACAGTTCCAGGAGACCTGGAGCGTAGTTGGCAGGTTGCAAACTTAGAATTGGAACCATACTGGGGTGACGATGGATGACGTTTCACAAGAGCCAGATAATGCAAGGACAGAGAAGTACACATACTGTGAAATGGCCTGTATGAATGGCCATGATGGAAAAGCTTTGATATGATTAATAATATTGAAAAGGTGATGTAGATGTGTTGATACTAATGTGGATTTACCTTTCAGTAATAACGTTGTAAAGTGTAATTGTGGTTGTGTGTATTCATGACCGTTGTTGGATGTTGACTGTTAAAGTGTCTTTGTCTCAGAGTGTTTGTATTGTGTGTCCACTTGTGTATCTTTGTCTGAATCTCCTCAACACCAACCACCATCTCTACTCCCTCACCTCCTCTCCTCTTTTTCTTCTCACTGGGATTATCAGCGTGTCCAGTCTTCCTTGCTGTTTTGTGTCTCTCTCCCCCTCTTCTCTCTCTCTCTCTGTATCTTTCTGCAGATCTCCCATCACCAGACCTTTTCGGCCTCTGACAATCCCAGTGTCTACTGTAAACACCTGCCTATGCTGTTCCCTTTTTTATTAAAACCTGCCTATGCTGTATTATGTATATTACAGTGGCGGGCCGTCAGGGCTAGCAAGGCCTTCTCTACTGGCGAAACATACTCAGAAAAGTTTCTTTTTTTTTAATGTAAATAAAATTACTTTTCATAGTCGTTCTGTTCATGTCGTATTATATCCACTTGGTGACGCTGTTTTCAGTGTTGTATATAATGGTAGCGTTTTTATCCATTCATATTTCAGCTAGCTTGTGTTGTCAGGTTCTCTGAAATCTGCCTAGGGCCTTCAGAATCAACAGAGCAGGGTCTTGAGTGCTGTAAGTGAACGGACCTCAGTTGAAATAGCCAATCAGATCTCGAGACTGCGACACCAAGGCCAGCTGGAAGGTCTTATGCTGAACTGGACAGGACTGGACTGTACGTTTTCCTGTGATTGGATAAGCACACTCATGAGAGCTGGCACTTGGAACTAACTCTGAGCTAATTTTGGAGATCCAGCTACCGACAGCTATTGCTGTATGTTTTTTAACCCAAAATGGCTGTCTAGCAGTCCTAAATAATAATGAATGGCATTTATTATTTACATGAATTAATTAATTATATGCATTTTTAAATAGATAACTGTGTTTTAATAAGATCACTGAACTTGATGAGAACTTTGATGACAAAGAAACAACATCCAACTGAATCGAAAAACTCTTATCTTCATATAAAATAATGGAGACACTCACACACACACACACACACACACACACACTGACCACATCTGATTGGTTACCAAAGAACCTGTTCACTGAGGTAAGCAGATGTCACATTATTTAAAACCCCACCATCTCCGTGTGTTCCTTACACGTCACAGGTGTTGATACTAATGTGGATTTACTTTTCATTAATAAGGCTGTAAAGTGTAATTGTGGTTGTGTGTATTCATGGCCATTGTTGGATGTTGACTGTTAAAGTGTATTTGTCTCAGAGTGTTTGTATTGTGTGTCCACTTGTGTAGCTTTGTCTGACTTCCAGAGCACATGTTCCACAATCTTTACCAATGAGGAATAACATCATTACTCTTATGGGACTGTTCTGAAGGATTGCCCCACCTAGTGTTTGCATGGTAATGGTACAGCCCAACAAGAAACAGGAAATACATTTGCTGATGTCTGGCGTCAGTTTTAGAATACAGCTGACACGACAGACACGATCCTCGTCTACTGTCCTGTTTATTTCATATGGACAGTGACCACCATTGTAATGTGGTCTTGAGTGAGGAAAGATAAAAGTGTTTGTTCCTCTCGCTTCATGTTGCTTTTTTTCTGCTTGTGTGCAGGAAAAGTGCAAAAGAAAAGGAAGAACTCATAGATGTTAACAGAAAGATTAAAAGTTTCATGTGAGTTTTTTTCAGATCAAATTTAATGTTAATTTCATTATATATAGCAAATTTGTATCTGACACAGCACAACACATATTGTCACTGATATTGTGTCCATATAATTATGTTAAAATCTTTATTTGTAAAAAAATAAATGATGATAAATGTTTTATCACTATAATTTCACAGGTGAAAAAATTTGAGAGAAAAATCTTGTCAGTGCATTAAAATGCATTTTATATGTATTTAAATGCATTCTATTTTTAATGCTTCAAGTTATGAGGGAGAATGACGCTGACTTGATCATTAATGGTTGCGCTTCTACTTCTGGATCTGTGACTGAACGTCTGCAGCTGCTGCATCTTCATCTCTCTGCTGAATCAGGGACAATAGAGCTGCTTCAGACTGAACGACAGCCTTTTGTTGTAAATAACCCGATTTCTGGAAGTGAATGAACAATTACATAAGAACAGATCTGTCAGTTATCATTAAGCACATTTAATAATATTATATTAATATTAATTGTATTTATGCTGATAAATGTCAGTCATGCAGACTGTGGATGACATAATTATTAATACAAAATGCAGAGAAATACGCATAAACTTCATCCAACATATAGGAAAACAACCATTTACCAATTCACAGGAGTTTGGTGTTTGAAAAATTGCCATGAAATATTTTCCCAGACATAATTATTCTAAATGCAGACCTGAACCAGCTGTAAAAGAAAGCATAAATAAAAGGATTGAACGTTGAGTTTAAAAGTGCAAGCCAACCAAGAGCTTCAATCACAGAAATGGGTGTAATTTCATGCATTAATGGCTGAAAAATGAGACAAAAGAAAAAGGGAGTCCAGCACAGGAGGAAAACTCCCAAAACTATAGCCAGAGTTTTGGTTGCCTTTCTCTCCATCTTGCTGACAGTTACTCCAGGTTTTGCGTTTTGAATTTTCTTGGTTTGTTTGCGAGCGACAAAGAAAATTTTTAGATAAATTTTCAGCATCACAATGACTGGGAGATAAAAGGCAAATATACAAGACAGTGTGGTTGATATTATAGCATCAGTTGAACAACTTTCTTCACATTTTCCAGCAGCATTTCCTTCATATATAATATAAATTCCAACAGAAGCAGCGACTCCCCAGCTCACCAGGATCATAACCCCAATAATACAATTATTTATTTTACTTCTGTAAGTGAGAGGCTGACAGACTGCATAGTATCTGTCAATTGAGATGCAGCATAAGTTCAAAATAGAAGCCGTACTAAGCGTAACGTCCAAGCTTCCTCGTATTTTACAGAATAAATCTTCATGGTACCAGCAGGAGGTTACAGTGAACGCCATGCTGAAAGGAAACACCAACACTCCTACGAGCAGGTCAGCCACAGCCAGAGACAGGATCAGGTAGTTAGTGGGGACGTGGAGCTGTTTGAAATAAACCACTGAGATTATTACCAGAACATTTCCACACACTGTCACAACAGACAGTAAACCAAGAAAAACATATAATAATACACATTTTACTGAGGAAATATGATTAAATGTGTAAGTTCTGCTGTGTGGTGTGTAGCAGGGATGAATTTCATCAACAGCAGACGTGTCGTTGACCACCAGTCTTGGTTCCTGCAATTAAATATACTAATATATTAACATGAATATGAACAATATTGTCATCAGTTTAGTAAAACACACGCAGATAGAAGTTTCTTACCATACTACAGTGTTTATCTGTTCTCTCTCCTGGTGCTCAGAACCTGACATTTAAATGGTCAGCCTCAGACTAATTATCATAAATAATACAGGCCCACCTTTGTCCAACCATTCACTCTAGTGTTGATAGCATTACTATGCCGGATATTTGTTTACCTGGACCACTAACGAGGATGTCGTCGTGGTAACAGTGAGTATACAGCTGTCCAAGCAGCACTTGATCCGTAGCCTTCTGGGATAACGCTGGTGATGATGCTACAATCAGGTCTAAACTGTTCAACCTTTTGAGCCAGTGCTTTTCGGACTCCATCTCCATTAGTAGATTGGCATTTGATAAGTCCAATTTAGAGAGGCCTTTTTCAGTAAGACAAAAAGGTCCTCAACGACTGGACTGTGGCAAATCAACAGCAATTGCTGGGTTGAGGGTGACCTTAAAATCCCCCAACAGCCTCACGGTGCTGGTGATTCTGGTGACTGAGACCACAGGTGCAGCCCAATCACTATGTTCCAAAGGAGAATCACCCCCAAACTCAGTCAGGCATTTTAAGTCTTCTTTTACTTGAGATCCTGAATTGTAGGGAACGCTACATGGAGGACAGAATTTGGGAACCATCAGTCACCAAAGGCCCAGTCTATGTGGGTTTCCTGGATTTCCTAACGTCATTCATCCTTCTCTCATGTACGCTGTATTCTCGTTTTTGTCATGTCATTTGGGCTTGTCAGTGTTCTCCTTCGAATCATGGCAGCAAGTACCTTCCCTTTTGCAAATTATGTGGGGTGTTGATTAATAAGATTTGGTAACTTCATCATCTGACATGCCAAGCATACTATCTCAATGATTCGGTGCTCTGGAATGGTCAAGGATCTTTAGATCAGCGGTCCCCAACCCCTGGACCGCGGACCCGGGTCCTCACTCACCCAGACCCCGGCCGCCAGTTCACAGTGGAGGTCGACGCCTCAGAGGTCGGAGTGGGTGCAGTGCTCTCGCAACGGGGCGAGAGCGACCAGAAGCTGCACCTGTGTGCGTTTTTCAGCCGCCGGCTGACTACCGCCAAGAGGAACTATGACGTGGGGAACCGTGAGCTCCTGGCCCTGGTGTTGGCGCTCCAGGAGTGGAGGCACTGGCTGGAGGGGTCCGCCCAACTGTTCGTGGTGTGGACGGACCACAAGAACCTGGCCTACCTACGGCTGAACCCAAGGCAGGCGCGGTGGGCTCTTTTCCTCAGCTGTTTCCAGTTCATGCTCACATATCGGCCGGGTTCTAAGAATGTCAAGCCGGACGTGCTGTCTCGACAATTTGCCGTGGACCAGCCCGATCCGGAACCTGAAACCATCTATCCCTCCTAGTGCATCCTGGGCGCGGTCGTCTGGCCAGTGGAGGAGAGGGTACACGAATCGCTGCGCTCATACCCCGACCCTTGCGGCGCGCCTCCCAACACCCTGTTCGTCCCCAGACCCGTCCGCCCCGAGGTACTACAATGGGGACACGCATCGAAAATGGCATGTCACCCGGGGCTGAGGCGCACGCTGCACCTCCTGCTGCAGCGCTTCTGGTGGCCGTCCATGGCCCAACACGCGAGAGCCTTCATTGCGGCCTGCCCCGTGTGCACACAGGGGAAGTCGTCACACCAGCTGCCCGCCGGCCTCCTGAATCTGCTGCCGGTCCCGTGGCGGCCTTGGTCCCACATCGCTGTGGACTTTATTACCGGACTACTCCCATCACGGGGGAACACAGCCATTCTGACCATTGTCGACCGGTTCTCCAAGGCAGTGCATCTGGTGCCCCTGCCAAAGCTCCCTTCAGCAGCAGAGACAGGAGACCTTCTCGTCAACAACGTCTTTCGGCTGCACGGCATCCCCAGGGACATCCGACCGGGGACCGCAATTCACCTCCCGAGTCTGGCGAGCTTTCTGCGCAGCCCGCGGCGCCACGGTGAGCCTCTCGTCCGGCTACCACCCTCAATCCAATGGCCAGACAGAGCGCACCAACCAGAGTGTAGAGAATAATGTTTCCTAGAGGGAGCATGTAAAGAGTTAACAGGATTGGCCCAAGCACTGAACCCTGTGGAACACCATACATATAACAGCATAGCTATGCTAAAAATTGAACAATAAAAGTTTGATGACCCTATTCTACCTGTATCCGTGAGAACTGACTAACTAGATCTATCAGCCCTACACACTTTTTTTTTTTTTTTTTTTTTTTTTTTTTTTTTTTAAGGCTAACTATACGCTTTACTGAAGAGAAAGGTTTTAAGTTTGATTATAAAGGCAGTGGTGTCTGCTTCTCGGACCCAGGCTGGTAACTGGTTTCATTGTAAAGACGCCTGATAGCTAATCCAGCTTTCTAGCCACCTGCCTTTCAATAGAAAACATGGAAAGACTGCAAAGTCTACCCTGTGACATAGTGGATCTCAAATAATTTTTTTAGCAGTTATAGCTTACTGAAAGCTCTCCAGAAACAGTCACAGGTAATGTGCAAAAAATACGTAAAGCAATTATAATGCACACCTCTCCAAATATGCTCTGCAGTTACAGCCCATGAATGAATGAATTGTTTTGCATTTTAAAAGCTACCTAAACAAACTGCCCCTTGAAGGACCACCAAAATTCAGAAAGCAACAAAATATCTGATTTCAAGATATTATTTGAGTCATCTCTGCAAAATTAGCACAGACTCAATCACTCGACGCTTCAACATGCCCAGCATCCCAAAGACTAGGCTATAGCCTATTTTTGATTCAGATTATTACCATTATGTGAAAAAAGAAAAGGTGTTTGATTAGAAATAGGCGTTTTTTTAGATTTACAGAAAGCATTTGATACCATAGACCATACAATATTATTACAAAAACTGGAAAAGTATGACCTTAGGGGAAATGTATATTATTGGCTAAAAAATTATTTATCAGATACATACCAATATGTATACTTAAATGGAGTTGAGTCTTGTTGGCAGAAAATTAACTGTGTAGTGCCACAAGGCTCAGTTTTGGGCCCTAAATTATTTTTGTTATATATTAATGATATACATAAAATTTCAGATGTTCTGAAATGTATTTTGTTTGCGGACGATACCACAGTTTGTTGTTCTGGCCCAAATCTAAATGAGCTGGTGGAGGTGATGGAAAGAGAACTGAACAAATTAAACAACTGGTTTGCATTTCATAAATTATCATTGAACCTTAATAAAACTAAATGTATGGTATTCAGTAATAACCAAACAGACAATAATATAATAATATCAAGATTAAATAGTTATGAAATTGAAAGAGTTAATTATACAAAATTTCTCAGAGTGATAATAGATTGCAAATTTACCTGGAAAGCACATTTACAATACAAAAAGTATTAAAAAAAAAGTATTAAAAAGTATTGCAATTCTATATCAAATATATTCACATGTACTTAATTTCTTGTGTTTGGTTGTATAAAGCTGAATGTATATTTGATCAAACAACAACAACAACAATAATAATAAAAACAATACACGTTTTATCACTATAATTTCACAAGTGAAAAAAACTTCAGAGAAAAATCTTTTCTGTGCATTAAAATGTTTTTTATCTGCATTTAATGAAGTCTACTTCTAATGCATCAGATTATGGAGGGAGAATGATGCTGACTTGATCATTAATGGTTGCGTTTCTAGTTCGGGAGTTGTGACTGAATGTCTGCAGCTGCTGCATCTTCATCTCTCTGCTGAATCAGGGACAAGAGAGCTGCTTCAGACTGAACTACAGACTTTTATTGTAAATAACCCCATTTCTGGAAGTGCATGAAAAATTACATAAGAACAGATCTATCATTTTACAATAAGCACATTTAATAATATTAATTTTATTTATGCTGATAAATTTCAGTCATACAGACTGTGTACGATATAAATATTCTTTACAGAATGCAGAGAAATACACAAGAACTTCATCCAACATATAGCAAAACAACCATTTACCAATTCACAGGAGTTTGGTGTTTGAAAAATCACCATGAAATATTTTCCCAGACATAATTATTCTAAATGCAGACCTGAACCAGCTGTAAAAGAAAGCATAAATAAATGGATTGAACATTGAGTTTAAAAATGCAAGCCAACTAAGAGCTTCAATCACAGAAATGGGTGTAATTTCATGCATTAATGGCTGAAAAATGATACAAAGGAAATAGGGAGTCCAACACAAGAGAAAGACTCCCATAACTATAGCCAGAGTTTTGGTTGCCTTTCTCTCCATCTTGCTGACAGTTACTCCAGGTTTTGCGTTTTGAATTTTCTTGGTTTGTTTGCGAGCGACAAAAAAAATTTTCAGATAAATTTTCAGCATCACAATGACTGGGAGATAAAAGGCAAATATACAGGACAGCGTGGTTGATATTGCAGCATCGGTTGAACAACTTTCTTCACATTTTCCAGCAACATTTCCTTTATATATAATATAAATTCCAACAGAAGCAGCGACTCCCCAGCTCACCAGGATCATAACCCCAATAATACGATTATTTATTTTACTTCTGTAAGTGAGAGGCTGACAGACTGCATAGTATCTGTCAAGTGAGATGCAGCATAAGTTCAAAATAGAAGCCGTGCAAAGTGTAACGTCGAAGCTTCCTCGTATTTTACAGAATAAATCTTCACGGTACCAGCAGGAGGTTACAGTGAACGCCATGCTGAAAGGAAACACCAACACTCCTACGAGCAGGTCAGCCACAGCCAGAGACAGGATCAGATAGTTAGTGGGGACATGGAGCTGTTTGAAATAAACCACTGAGATTATTACCAGAACATTTCCACACACTGTCACAACAGACAGTAAACCAAGAAAAACATATAATAATACACATTTTAGTGAGGAAATAGGATTAAATGTGTAAGCTCTGCTGTGTGGTGTGTAGCAGGGATGAATTTCATCAACAGCGGACGTGTCGTTGACCACCAGTCTTGGTTCCTGCAATTAAATATACTAATATATTAACATGAATATGAACAATATTGTCATCAGTTTAGTAGAAAATACGCAGATAGAAGTTTCTTACCATACTACAGTGTTTATCTGTTCTCTCTCCTGGTGCTCAGAACCTGACATTTAAATGTTCAGCCTCAGACTAATTATCATAAATAATACAGGCCCACCTTTGTTCAACCATTCACTCCAGTATTGATAGCATTAATATGCAGGATATTTGTTCATTTGGACAACTCATGAGGACGTCGGGATAAGGCTGGTGATAAAGCTACAATCAAGTCTAAATTGTTCAAAAGAATTAAACCTTTTTGAGCCAGTGCTTTTTGGACTCCATCTCCATTAGTAGATGGATAAGTCCAATTTAGAGAAGCCTTCAGCTCCTACCATTAAGACAAAAAGGTCCTCAACGAGTGGAATGTGGCAAATCAACAGCAATTGCTGGGTTGAGGGTGACCTTAAAATCCCCAAACAGCCTCACGGTGCTGGTGATTCTGGTGAATAACACCGCAGGTGCAGCCCAATCACTATGTTCCAAAGGAGAATCACCCCCAAACTCAGTCAGGCATTTTAAGTCTGCTTCCACTTCAGGTCCTAATTTGTAGGGAACGCTACATGGAGGACAGAATTTGAGAACCATCAGCCAACAAAGGCCCTGTCTATGTTGGTTTCTTCCTCACTGTTTTCTTAATGTCATTCATCCTTCTCTCATGTACGCTGTGTTCTCCTTTTTGTCATGTCGTTTGAGCTTGTCAGTGTTCTCCTTCGTATCATGGCAGCAAGTACCATCCCTTTTGCAAATTATGTCGGGTGTTGATTAATAAGATTTGGTAACTTCATCATCTGACATGCCAAGCATACTATCTCAATGATCCGGTGCTCTGGAATGGTCAAGGATCCTTAGATCAGCGGTCCCCAACCCCTGGGCCGCAGACCGGTACCGGTCCGTGGGTCATTTGGTACCGGGCCACACATAAAGAATAAATAATTTACATTACTTTGTTTTATTTATTATCTGAACCTGAACGATATTTTGAAAAAGTACTGGATTTTCTTTGTTACATCTGTCTATGGCTCACTATTGACACACGATTATTGTCATGGTCACCGCTCTGCCTGCGTCACCCCACCAATCAGATGTACCTGCAGGGTCACGATGACCTGTTTGCCTAGCTCTCAGACGATCACGCCCTCTAATCAGCTGCACCTCCAGCTCGTTTACCAATCAGCACTGTATATAAGCCCTGGACTTTGACTGGTTCAGTCCCAGATTGTGGTCCGCGTTATGTAACACTTTCCAGTGGTGATTTCCTGTCTGCCTGCCCGGTTTGGACCCTGCCTGTCCTGGATTACAACTCAACGCCTGCTTGCCGGTAAACCTGCCTGCCTTTCGTTCCTGACCACGAGACTGCATTTTCTGCCTAGACGCTGCCGATTCAGCTCGTCTGGAATGATGTCTGCCTGCAACTGCTTTTAGCTTCAGCTACACTACCGGACTTTGATATCCAGCTTTCTTGTTTGCCAATTAGTTTTGATTTTGGAGTTTGGAGTTTACCATCCAGTTGTGCTGCATTTGGGTCCTTACATGGATTCTGACAGTTTATTATTATATTTAGATAAAACCATAGTTTTCGTGACGGTCATATCACATTCTTTTGTTGTATTTATCCGCCATATTTTAACGGTCGGTCCCTGAAAATAATGTCTGACATTAAACCAGTCCGTGGTGCAAAAAAAGTTGGGGACCGCTGCCTTAGATGGTAGCAACCCCAGGGACTCGGTTGCTAATATGATGATTACCCTGTTATGTAGTATGAGTCAGCGGCACAGTGGTCGTGGTTACTCCTTAAACATCACAGCAAAAAGGTCCAGGGTTCGAAGGTCCCTGGGTCCAGGGGCTTTTCTTAAGTTTGCATCTTCTCCCTGTGTCTCCTCTCACAGTCCAAAGACATGCATCTGGGTTATAGACAAATTAGTGATCTTAGTGAGCTTGAAAAAGTTTCAATTGTTTCTCAATTTTCTCCTCTTAACGTTTGATTTCAGTGGGCGACACCGCTGAACCATGAATATTTAAGGGCGGGACATGTTAATGACTATCTGTTTCAGCTTTTCAGCATTTATCAAGACCAGCTGTCTTACGCTGGGATTGGCCATATACTTAATTTTCATACATCATACGTGAGTCTTTTCATACCTTGATTTCTGCACTCAGATCTGCACACGTTCATACGCACGATTGATAAATGAGGCCCAGTGTGTGTACATGCACATTTAAATTGGACTACTCCTGCTGTTTGTCTACGAGGCAGTTAACAGTAGTCGGGCTTTGGCCGGAGTCAAGCCACCTCAGGGGCTTATGCCAAAGAAAACATAATAAATAAATTTTAATTGGCACCACTGTTATAAACAACACTCCAAAAAGTTTCTGATTGTGAAGAATGAATTGGACATTGGTCTTATAACCCTCTTATAACCCAAGTCGGGAGAACAGACCACAAGATCGACTCTACTATGTTCACTCGCCTGTGAAAATGGTGGTTTCTTGTTTTAGAACGCCTGTTTCAGTAAGCAAAACATAGCACATGCACATAGTCACATAGTCTAGTTTGCCGTCTACATGCTTGATGCATCAATTTCACACTCGATTTACAAACAAACAAACAAAACACAAAAATCCAGAAATGACTTTGTCAAGATGAACTATTTATGACAAACCTGACATTAATTAGCTTTGACAAAAAACTTTGTGTACGGTTGGACAAAGGCGCGCCTGTATTATTTATAATTAGTCTGAGCCTGACCATTTAAATGTCAGGTTCTAAGCAGCAGGAGAAAGAAAATATGTTGATGATCCTATGATTACTGTGGTTATGACCCTGGTGAGCTGGGGAGTCGCTGCGTTAATTAGAACCGGCATCATCAGTGTTGGATTTAATCAAGGAAAATGTGAAGGAAGTTGTTTAATTGATGCTTTAATATCAACCACACTGGCCTGTATTTTCTCCTTCTACATCCCAGTCATTTTAATGCTTAGTATCTATCTTAAGATCTACCTGGTTGCTCAAAGACAAGCAAAGAACTTTCTGAGAACAAACTGTCAGAAAGTAAAACCTGCAGCAATCGCCAGTAAGACGGAGAGAAAAGCCACCAAAACTCTGGCTATAGTCATGGGAGTCTTTCTCTTGTGTTGGACTCCTTATTTCCTTTGTATTGTTTTTCAGCCCTTAACTTAGAAAGAAACACTGATTTCAGTGATTGAAGCTCTTAATTGGCTCACTTTGTCAAATTCAATGCTCAATCCTTTTATTTATGCTTTCTTTTACAACTGGTTCAGGTCTGCATTCAGGATAATCATTTCAGGGAAAACATTTGACTAATTCAGTCCTCTCAACTACCAAATGACCTTTCTAGTGAGCTAATTATAATGTTAAAGAAAAAAGGGTAATCTGGAGAATCCAAAATAGCAAATAATTCACCATGGTAACACAAAATTTGCTTTATGACTGCTTCCTACACTGATGCTGTGTTCTTCAGTGAACTGTGAACTTCTGGAGTTGGACTTTCGTACTTTGAAGTACACACTTTTCATCATTACTGCTGCTGCTGTTGCTGGTTGACGTTGAGTACATTGTGGAAGATCTAGCTGTCTAAAGTCCACACAAGTCATAACTGATAAATATTTGATAAAATGGGTGGAGCAACAACAGTTCCAGGAGACTTGGAGCGTAGTTGGCAGGTTGCAAACTTAGAATTGGAACCGTACTTGGGTGACGATGGATGACGTTTCACAAGAGCCAGATAATGCAAGGACAGAGAAGTACACATACTGTGAAATGGCCTGTATGAATGGCCATGATGGAAAAGCTTCAAGATAATATTGAAAAGGTGATGCAGATATGTTGATACTAATGTGGATTTACCTTTCAGTAATAAGTGTTATGGTCTGGGTTTGTTTTCACTCACGCTCTCTCTCTCTGATCCCCAGGTTAGGTGCTGATTAGTGGGTGTGGTCTTTGCAGCTGCAGGGCTTGTTGAGCACACCTGCTCCAAGTTCCAGCTGATTAGCTGCTCCTTATATTCTAGGGCCTCCCTGCACTTGTTGCTAGAGTGTTGCTTTGTACTGGATGCCTGTGTCTGATTCTGTGGCTTTTGAAAAATTGCCATGAAATATTTTCCCAGACATAATTATTCTAAATGCAGACCTGAA